>CM056494.1:44486069-45086069 GCA_029783415.1 Anisodus acutangulus
CAGCAAGCTGGCCTGGACACCACTGACTAATAAAAAATTGTAAATTTCATCTAGGTATGAGCACTTAACCAGCTTCCAACCATCAAATTGCCAATCAAGAGAAAAAGCTTCCATTCAACCTAACATCAATTTGAATCGCAGCGACTCCAAATTCATAAAATTTAACTAATTCATAGCTCGACTGCAAGCAAAGTTTAAGCTCTGATTCCTAAATCTCGTACAAAATCATAACAAGTCGATTTCGATAAGAGAAAATAGTAATTGTTTAAAATATTGACATAAAAATGCGTTTCATTCGACCTAACATCAATATTTAACTAATTCATAGCTCAATTGCAAGCAAAATTTAAGCTCCAATTCATAAATCTCATAAAAAATCATAACAAGTCTAATTCGATGGAGAAAAAAGCAATTTATTCTAAATATTGACATTAAAAATGCGGGCACAACCACATGAGTAATACGGATCACGGAAATCATACAATTATAAATCAGACTCTTAATTCAAAAAAATACAATTATAAAACAACAACAAAAAGGAAATCTGAATGGAACCTTATTGGAGTGACGAAGAACGCGTGTAGCGTAAGTCATGATGGAAGGTTCCAGAAACAAACGCAAATTCTTCTCCGAAGAAAGGGGCGGCTTTGGGCGGACAGATGCTACTAAAATGGTTTTCTTTTTCCTTTTGATTTTCTAACTCAATCTCTGTGTTTGGTACGTCGGTAAAACTGGAATAAGAGCCTGTTTAGATTGGCTTATTTTAAGCACTTTTCTGTTCTGTTTGATCAAATAAAAAAATATTTTCAAGCACTTGTTCTAAGTTCAAAAGATAAAAATAAGTCAAAAATTATAAATTAAAATAACTAATTTATTGCTTTTGACTTATAAGTCAAAAGTTATAAGCTCTTCCAAACTAACTCTAAAAGCATTTATATCTATTCAAAGCAAAATATTATGAGTTTTTTGAATTGGGAGTGCAACTTTGGAGGAGGAAGGTTTAGGGGGCAGGCAAACTGTAGAGGGGGATACGTGGGGTTGGAGGGGTAGTGTAGGTGCGAGGGTAGGCAAGTAGGTGGGGTGTGTGCAGGTGGATTGGAGAATGTGTGTTTTTGTTGATCAAAATATTTTCCATTAAAATTTTGAAGAAAATATTTTCCTCTAATTTCTCCTATTTTAAGGGAAATATTTTCAAGATATTTAGCGTAATCAAATTAGAGAAAACAAAAAAATAAAAATCTCTCATACCAAACACAACCTACTTTAGAACTTTTTTTTCCTGATAAGTGTCCGTACCGTAGGTAAGGTCCGTTGGTCAGCGGTACAGCGGCTCTCAAATTTTGAAAATGCATATATCTTTTCAATTTACGACCTTTTTCTCCTTTTATTATTTGGCTTTCTTGGAATTTTGGATATAATATTCCCCACTTGTTTTGAAATGATGAAAAGAAATTGGCTTGTGCTTTAGATATTATTAACATTACAACGTAGAATACTTTTATTGCTTTGTTTTTGTGTTATTTTTAAAATGATACTAAGTATTGAAAAGTTTACATGTATGTAATCCATAAAAACAAGTTGTTTGCTCAAAATAAGGTTTTGTGAATAAGTATAAGCTCTAGTTATAATTCAATGATCGAGTAAATCAAATTTATCGAAACGAGATGCTCAATCAATCAATATATAATATAAAATTATAAATAAACAATTCTATATGACACCTCTCTATGAGCAATGATCATATTTATCTTTTTTGGCTTTTTATATCAATTTTAATTAATTTAATTTAAAAAGTCATCTCCGTAATACACCCCCATCTTCATAACTTCTATTCTTTATTAGTATTAGTAATTAATTTCATAATTTCTAATTTAATGTACAAGTTATGACACCTCTTTGGCCAAGAATTCTATTTATCATTTTCTCATTTTTTGACAATTTTTCCTATTTTTTTTATTTTCATATTGTTGTACAAGAATAAATATGAAAATTAGTACATCTCTATTCATTCATATTCTTTAATATAAAATTTCATGATGTCACAATATTTAGTTATTTACTATCCACTCACTCCTATCTATAAATGAGGCGTAAATAACTAGGGGTGAGCGGATCCGGATATCCTAACATTTTTGAATTACCCGGACCCTACCCGGTAAAAGATCGGTTCCTAAATTTACTATCCGGAACCTACCCGTAGCAATCATTACTCGGAACCTATGCGGGTCCGGGTTGCGGGTCCGGGTAGGTTCCCGGGTATCCTGTAAATAAAAAAATACAGATTAAGCAACAATTTTTTAGCCTATGAGAATAAAAAAGAGTTCTAAAATAATTTCATCCAATAGTTTTTTAGCCTGCAATCGGAGTTTTTAGTACCCTTATAAGAAGTTTTAGAAAACTTATTCATTGTAGAAAAGCTAATTCTGTAACCAAAACCTAAAATTGCAAACCAAATTTGACACTCAATTAATTGAACGTGTTGATTTTAAAATAAATTTGGAAATATCTTAATTAAATTTATTTTCGTGTTCATAAGCTCTTCGATACAAAAGAAAAGCTTTATTATACTAGTAAATCTCTAAATTTCATCTTCACAGGTACAAAAATATACACAAATTTTAAAAATAGATTTACATTTCAAATCAAAAAGTAATACAAATTGAAGATGAGTATCGCCTGAAATAGAACAGAAGCATAGGTTATTAAAAAAAATTGAAGAGTTAGATATGAACCCATATGCATTTTAGGAACGACGTGAACACAACCAAGGGAGAGAAAGAGGCAAAGGCGAAGCTTCAACGACGACAACGATGAAAGTACCTAAGAGAAAGATTCAACAACGACGACGATGAAGCTCGGTGGTGTAGCTAAAACGCCATTGTTATTGAGAGAATTTGGGGTGTTTTCTCTTAGGGCACAAAGAGCATTCTAGAATAAAGGGGTGAAAAAGCTGAAATATTTGCGTCTTGGGGTGGGGAAAATCAATGTGCAGGCGTGCAACAAACAATTTTGGAGAAAGTTAAAAGTGGTCCAAATGTTTCTCAAAAAAGTAAAAATATTTAATATTTTATAGGTTCCGGGTATCGGTTCCGGGTCTGGATACCCTGTCTCTATTTGCCGGAATCGGAACCGGACCCGACATTGATCGGTTCCTAATTTTACTATCCGGACCCTACCCGTTATTATAATATATCTACCCGGAACCTACCCGTTAATGTCGATTCCGCTCGGGTATCTGGGTACCCTGTACCCGTGCTCACCCCTATAAATAACGATAACAAAGAGTCATATTTTTTTCTTTTCCCCGAATATATAATTAATATGTCTTAAACTTATTATTAAAAGCAAAAAAAGGTCCCCTTAATATCCCCACGTCAAAGGAGGAGTTATTGTTGAATAGTTTATGAAACTTCTTAGAGAAATCTATATCTACTTGTAATATAAAGCTAGGCATAGAATAGGTGATGTGACACATCTAATAACTATTTTTATTTATTTTTTCCTCAAATTTTTGGATAATTTTCTCCATTTTCCCTTATTTTCTAATTCATAAATGTCTTTTTGTTTCTCATATGAGTTCAAACATATTAGTGCTTATTTTATCGTAATGATCCACGTAGTAGTGCTTAATTGATCGTAATGATCCAGTGAATGCATTTTTCGGTTACTAGCTCTGTTATGATTTACTCCATTAAAGAGGACTCGGTAATAAATACCACAACACACTAAAATCAAACACTTAAAGGATGAAAATTAATAGAATTGCATTGTCTTCCTCAACCAAAGAATTGTGCTCCCCAAATCTCAATTCTCTCTTTTACGTAACACCAATTGTACGATCATCTGCATCTTCTTACACCAAGAAGTTTGATTATGCCAAGAAGTTTGAGCATTTTGAGATCAAAATTACTGAAATATTATCGCTCCCTAGAGTAGAGGTTAGTTCTTCCTCCCTTTTTTGATAACAACTCATATTTTTTTCCTCTTTTATATACTTCCAAAATTCACTCTCAACCACACGTGTAAGTAATTGATTCTTGCATTTTTTATAGAAGTGAAGGGATTGTCATCTCTTCAATAGAACAACTTCATAAAATATAGGTATCAGTATTAGCATAAGAAATTATTTTGGACAAAAATTAAATCCAATAACGACAAAAAGGAAGTAACATCAGCAACAACATACCAGTATATTCCTGAATTTGGGGATGGTGGGGTGTTTGCACACCTTACTTACCTTTGTCTTTTGTGGGGTACAGAAACTGTTCTCGATACATTCTCGGCTCAAAAAAATTCTTTTTCATGAATGGTTTGAAGGACGAAAAGGAAGTTATCATTGACCGATAATATAAACAGTAGTATACCATGGTTCTGAAGATTTTTGTGTCTTTTAATAAGATGTTATAGAGATAAATAACTGGAGATATTCATATACTGATGGTTTCTGATTTTAAAGAGAAATTGAATGGTAGGAAAAGGAAAGAATAAGAGGAAAGGAGTATGAAATGAAAAAGGAAAAGAAAACATGAGGTAATGAAAGAATAAAAAAAGTAAAAGATGAAAGGCACAATTTGATATTATCAAGACGGAATGCTAATGTGGTAAGTTTTTTACCAATGAGTACCATTTACCATGTCCTTTTATTTTAAATTTTTAAATATTTTTCTTTCTCTTTTTTGTAGCTATGATTTTTTATTTTATTTTATAGGATTTCTTGAAGATTGACTTTTAGTATCTTTCCGAATAGAGCTATTGTGATTTGATGAAATTTGCTGACTGGTGAATTTATGGAGCAAATCTTTATTGATGACCATAGAGTGACTAACTAATTGTTCATTTTTCATATACGCTTTATTTTTTTGATATATAAATACAGAAAACAATTCTATATGTTTCAATTAATATAATATTTTATTTGTTTTACCAATAATTTTGTTGGCCGGTAAACTTATAATGTTGGATTTCATATTTTGTGTCCGTAGATGTTCGAAACTAGAGTTTATAAAAAGAGTATGTTGTGCTAATAAAATATAAACTTTGAGAAATTTTGGCAATTATCGTTGTGTTACAACAAGTATATATCAAATTGAAAAACTTTCTGCTTATATTTTATTTATTCAGAGACAATGCTTATTGATTCTCTGAATCATTTGGACGTCAAGAGACACTATATGGGAAAACAATTTCAAGTTAACAAGGTAAATAACTGTTACATGTAATTCACACGAAGTGCGGTTCTATTCACTAATTTACTATAATCGCATCATCAACAGGAAATTTCCATATACACACGACTTGTAGATTGCGTGAGTTTTCAATAATTTACATTTAAAATTATATTTATTGAACATACAAAAAATAATACGTTTCAAGTTTTTTATGATCTTTTAACATAATTTTATATTGGCTACGTATAGTAGATATCTAGTATAACAGTTAAGTGCACACTAACTATTTAGACCGTTGTATTTCAAAACTTAACTAAATCTTATTTTTTATGTCTTTCCACGAATATTCCTTTTTGAATTATTTTGCTTGTACATCATTAAGCTCATACTAATTTTAATTTTTTATCATAATTTTTTTTCCTACACTTGCTTGTATACTAGTGAAGCTTATATGACACCTTTGTTGGAAATTAGCCTTTGGCGGAAGTTGCGACCGACCAACTTTAACGGCTTAAACACTAGTGTTACGCATATTGGAGAATCCGGTTCTTCACACATGCATGATCTACTAAGTATGTAGATAACCGTAGGGTCAAGAATCGTCGAATTTCATTGAGAAATGAAAGAGATATTGGTTCACGAAGTAAGGTGTTTGAAGCATGGAAAAATGTGGTGTGTGATCAATTCTCCCTCATCGGTAGAGGAAGAAAGAATTGTTGTGTATATAAGACTCGAAATTGGTTTGGGGTTTGGGACCCCAAGGGTATCCCATGTGTTTAAAGGAGGGAGGACCTAGATGTGCTTCGGTTCGAGGAAAGCCCACACGCGCCTCCGCCTTGTCCGATTCGGCCTCACGGTCCTCACGGTCTTACGATATTATCTTTTGGGCGAGAGAACTTTGTCAAGTACGCTTTGATCCCAAAAGTTTCAGATGTACAATTTGGATCTTAATTCTTTCAGATGTACAGTTTGGTCTCTGAAGTTTCGAAAGTCGAACTTGGGCGATTCGAGCGTAAACGTCTGAAGACTAATTCACCATTTATTTTGGCTGAATTACTCCTCCTATAATGGTCAATCCATTGGTCTTTCTCACCATTTATGTTGGTGGCTTTACTACCTTCATAATGGTCATTATTTGGCCAATAATGGTTGTTATGGAGGCAGTCCAACAACCCTCCCTCACCTATATAAACACCCCTTACACAATTGTTGAGCAACACTTGATATACACGAAAATACACAAGCAGAAAAAT
This sequence comes from Anisodus acutangulus, assembly GCA_029783415.1. NCBI lineage: Eukaryota > Viridiplantae > Streptophyta > Magnoliopsida > Solanales > Solanaceae > Anisodus > Anisodus acutangulus. The sequence goes on from CM056494.1 coordinate 44,492,491, forward strand.
AGTTTCTTCCTACAACTTACCAGCATCATTTCGTTACTCAATATTCTTCATGGTAGCTCTTGAGTTTCCTTTGCTCAATTGTTCCATTGTTGTTTTATCTTGGGAGACGAATTGTCCAGGACGTATAAAGGATACATACGGGGCAATATTGTCTTAAGGACAGAGTGCCACACTCGACTCAAAGAAAAACAGCTGCTTTTTCTTCTTCAACAAAATTGTAATTTCAGTTTTGTTGTTCTATTGTAATTTTCAGTTCTTGAATTACTTTGCAGTTACTTGTAATTTCCGTATCCTGCAATCCTTTGTGATAGCTAACAACCTTTTGGTCCTTTCCCCTAAATGCAACTCCATCCATACATTATCATTATTTCATCTCTAAAATATGATTTATTTATTTTTAGGAAAACACGTTATTATTGTTATGCACTATATCAAGACTTTAAACACATAATATTAATTATATTAACTAAAAACAAAAAAAAAATTAAAAACAGACATAACTAAAGTTATAGCAAAATGATTGAAGATAATCAGATTTAGATACTCTTCTTCTTTCTCACACCATCATATCATCAGTATAGAAATCTTTAAAAATCAAATAAATTATTGAGTAGTAATAATTGAGTAGTAATAATAGTAGTACAAAATTAATCATAAAAAATAAACGAACAAGAAAAAAAAGAAGAGGGAAAGGGACAAAATGGATTATAAAGAAAATAGAGAGAAAACACAAATATAAATTAATAATATTAACCAAAAACAAAAAAAATAACTAAAAACGGGCATAACTAAGTTATAGCAAATGATTGAGATAATTTAGATACTGATCTTCTTATTCACATCATTATAGAAAAAAACTAAGTATTTCTTTTTCAGATGTTTAAAAATCAAAATCAATATGTAATCCTAGTGACAAAAATGCACAGAATTATTGAGTAGTAGTACAAAATTAACCACAAAGGAAAAGAAAAGAAGAACAAGGACAAAATGGATTATAAAGAAAATAAATTAGATTCAAGAAAATCGATAACAGATACACTACTTTTACAACTCTTTTAATTCATTTCCAATTTCTAACGTGGAAATGACCCTTCTTCCAACAACTCTTCGTTCAGTATTTATTGGTGTTGATGTTGCTACTGGCAGTACTAGAGCAGGTGCGTTTTTTTTTTGTGCGCTTGTTGGTATGAATTAATTATAAAGTTGGATTTTTTATGGGGTTTTGAGATTGGTTATGGTGAAAAATTCACGGGTTTTTGTGTTGACGTTGGTACTGGTAGTGCTCGAGCAGGTGTTCTTGTTTTTTGTTTTTTGAATTTTTGCAAGTTTGTGAATATGGTGCTTGTTGGTATGAATTGATTGTAAAGTCGGGTTTTTATGGGGTTTTGAGATTGGTTATGGTGAAAAATTCATGGGTTTTTGTGTTGACGTTGGTACTGGTAGTGCTCGAGCAGGTGTTCTTGTTTTCTGTTTTTTGAATTTTTGAAAGTTTGTGAATATGGTGCTTGTTGGTATGAATTGATTGTAAAGTCGGATTTTTATGGGGTTTTGAGATTGGTTATGGTGAAAATTCATGGGTTTTTGTGTTGACGTTGGTACTGGTAGTGCTCGAGCAATTTTTGTTTTTTGTTTTTTGTTTTTTGAATTTTTGCAAGTTTGTGAATATGGTGCTTGTTGGTAAGAATTGATTGTAAAGTCGGGTTTTTATGGGGTTTTGAGATTGGTTATGGTGAAAAATGTTGGAAATTTGCCTTTGGCGGGAGTTGCGTCCAACCATCTTTAATGACTTAAACACTTGTGTTCCGCATGTTGGAAACTTCGGTTCTTCACACATGCATAATCTACTAATTAAGTAGATGATCGTAGGGCCAAGGATCGTCAAATTTCGTTGAGAAATGAAAGAGATATTGATCCACGAAGTGAGGTGTTTGAAGCATGGAAAAAGGTGGTAAAGACCAATCCTCCCTCATCGGTGGGGGAAGAAAGATTTGTTTAGTTTATAAGTCTCAAAGTTGGCTTGGGGTTTGGGACCCCAAGGGGTATCCCATGTGTTTAAATGAGGGAGGACCTAGATATGCTTTGGTTCGAGGCTAAGCCCACGCGCGCCGTCGCCCGTCCGATCACGGTCACGGTCACGGGCTGTGGGCTTCTGATATTATCTTTTGGACCCAAATTATTTCATATTTACAGTTTGGTCCATGAAGTTTCAGGTAAGTCAAAATTGGGGCATTTCATTGTGAAGTTTCAGTTTATTGTAATTTCATTGTATTGTAATACTGAGCAACAATAGAAAGCCAAGGCTAAAGGCAAGGCGCATGCTAACGTCGTCAAGGACACGCTCCTAGATGACATGATTGAGGAGTTCTCAACAATGGTGCTTGAAACAAACCTGGTTGAGAATTCCATGCAGTGGTGGATGGACACAGGTGCTACCAGACACATCTGTTCCAACAGAAATGCCTTCTCCACGTATACACGAATACACCGGTCAATGACAAGAAACTGTTCATGGGCAACAACGCTTCGTCTGACGTGCTGTGGGAAGGAAAGGTGGTCCTGAAGATGACTTCTGGAAATTAGCTCACTCTGAAGGAAGTGATGCATGTCCCTGAGATTAGGAGAAATTTAATTTCAGGACCTTTATTGGTTAATGTTGGTTTTAGGCTAGTGTTTCAATCCAATAAATTTGTACTCACTAAGAATGACACTTTTGTGGGGAGAGGCTTGGTCTGTGAATGCCTCTTCAAAGTTAACGCTATGTCTGTAATGCGTCCAAGTAATAAAGTTGAAGCTTCTTCTTATTTGCCTGAGTCTTCTAATTTATGACATCATAGATTAGGACATATTAACTACAAGTCCATCCAAAGGTTGATAAAATTGGAGTTGTTGCCGTCTATCGACGTAAACCCTCAACATAAGTGTGAGGTGTGCGTAGAGGCAAAACTCACAAAGCTTCCTTTTCGATCCGTTGAAGGAATACCGCTCATCCAGAACTTATTCACAAAGATATATGTGATTTGAAGTTTGCACAAATTAGAGGGGGGAACAAGTACTTTGTGACATTCATTGATGATAACACAAGGTATTGTTACCTTTACTTGTTGAAAAGTAAAGATGAAGCCTTTGAAGCGTTCTGACGTTACAAAGTAGAAGTTGAGAACCAACTAAGCATGTGGATTAAATCAATTCGTAGCGATAGAGGGGGAGAATACGTAGCGCCATTTGAGGAATATTGTGCCCCATCACGCATTGTTCATCAAACGACGGCTCCATACTCACCTCAATCAAACGGTGTGGCGGAACGTAAAAACCGCACATTGAAGGAAATGATGAATGTCTTGCTCATCAATTCCGCTCTTCCCAAAATATGTGGGGAGAAGCCGTCCTTACCGCTAATATGATTCTTAACAGAGTCCCACATAAGGGTAAGGACAACTCCATATGAACCATGGAAGGGAAAAAAACGCACCTATAAATATTTAAAGGTATGGGGTTGTCTGGCAAAAGTTGAAGTACCCAAGCTAAAACAGGTCAAGATTGGGCCTAAGACTGTAGATTGCATATTCATCGGATATGCAAATAACAGTAGTGATTATCGCTTCTTAGTGCATAAGTCAGATATTCCAGTTATCCACGGGGATACAATCATGGAATCAAGGAATGCTCAATTCTTTGAAGGTACATTTCCTAGAAAGGAAAAAGACATAACATCTCGCAAACAAAGTTATGAACAAAGATCTCAAGAACCGGGAGTCGTTGACGGCCCGGATCTAGATGATTCAGATCTAGCGGATCTCGAGATGGCTGAATATCCGGAATCTAGTATTTCAGATTCTCAGAATTCGGAGACTCCAGAGATGGAACTAAGGCAAAGTAAAAGGGCCAGGAAGGATAAATCCTTCGGTCTTGACTTTGTAGCTTATATGGTTGATGATGAACCAATGACAATTGCTGAAGCATTGTCAACTCCAGAGGCACCGCTCTGGAAAGAAGCTATTGAGAGTGAAATATACTCCATTCTGCATAACCATACTTGGGAGTTGGTTGATCTTCCTCCGAAAAATAAACTGTTGGGTTGTAAGTGGATACTCAAATGGAAATATAAAGCACATGGGTCTTTAGATAAGTACAAGGCCAGGTTGGTAGTCAAGGGTTATCGGCAGAAAGAAGGTCTTGACTACTTTGACACATACTCCCCGGTATCTCGGATGATATTCATACGGGTATTCATTGCGATCGCAGCTTTGCGTGACCTTGATATACATCAAATGGATGTCAAGACAGCCTTCCTAAATGGTGATTTGGAAGAAGAAATTTATATGGATCAACCCGAGGGGTATCTGGTTCAAGGGAAATAAAAGAAAGTATGTCGGCTTGTCAAATCTCTGTACGGGCTGAAACAAGCCCCGAAGCAATGTTACGAAAAGTTTGATAGTAGTTTACTATCAAAGGGTTTCTCTATTAACGAGTGTGACAAATGTGTCTACACGAAAGGTAACTCTGACTCGTTCGTCATGATATGCCTGTATGTAGATGACATGTTGATCACAGGAAGCAATCCTAGGGTAATCCTAGAGACTAAGAACATGTTGAAACAATGTTTTGACATAGAAGGATATGTGTATCACATATGTCATCTTAGGGATAAAAATCTCTAAGACGTCTGACGGACTGGTCTTTTCTCAGTCTCACTACATCGAGGATGTTTTGAGAAAGTTCGAGATGTTTGACTGTTCGCCGATAAAGTCACCAATGGATAGAAATCAAAAGCTTGATAAAAATCATGGTGCAAGAGCGATATGCACAGGTGATCGGTAGTTTGATGTACATAACAAACTGCACCCGACCTGATATTGCTTATGCAGTCAATAATTTGGCTAGGTTTACCCGTAATCCGAGTGATGATCACTGGTAGGCGTTAAATCGGGTATTACAATACCTGAAACACACGTTAACTTTTGAGTTACATTATTCGAGATATCCAGCAGTACTAGAGGGGTACAGTGATGCAAACTGGATATCTGATATAGAGAACACCAAGTCCACCAGTGAGTATGTATTTACAATTGGTGGTGAGGTTGTGTCTTGAAAATCCTCTAAATAAACTTGCATCGCTCGATCCACAATGGAATCAGAGTTTATCGCTTTAGACAAAGCATGAGAGGAAGTTGAGTGGCTTCATGACTTCTTAGAGGATGTTCCGTTTTGGAACAAACCCGTACCTTCTGTAATGATCCACTACGACAGCCAGTCGGCTCTAAGAAGGGCACATAATTCTATGTACAACGACAAGTCTCGTCATATTCGACGGAGGCATAAGACCGTTAGACAGCTGATCACCACGGGTATAATATTTATTGATTACATAAAGTCAAAGGATAATATAGCAGACCCTCTGACAAAGGGCTTACCCAAGGATCAGATGTTCTGTCTGTCTAGGGGAATGGGCTTAAAACCCAAAGTATAAAGACCAATACGGTGGTAACCCAACCTTACTGACTGGAGATCCCAGGAATTTGGTTCAATGAGAAAACTAAGCTGTAAAGGTTTAGTTGATCGCTTTAGTGGAAGCATGATCATTTCAGATAGTGATTTCAGTAAAGAAACACCAAATCCAAAGCCGTTCCCGCAATAGACGTTAAGTGCTATCTGCAGTGTGGGTAAATGTTAAGTTTTCAAAACCTTTAATGATCCTCAACAGTTGAGGTTAGGTTTGGAGAAACTTTTAATGGTTTCTAACACTCTTGAAGTGGGGTTTAGCAGGATACATTGTAGGAGACCACCTATTTAAATGCGAGGACAGACCGCCTCAAATGAACGCACTTAAGAATCCAAGAAGTTGTCCACGGCCACAACGGACAAAACATTACGAAGAAAAGAGTAAAGGAATTTGTTGTGTTGGTACTATTGACTTGGCTTACATTAAACACTGACGGTTCAAGGCATCACGTTCACCGCGCAGTAAGTAAGTCCGATGGTATTTAACTATGGAAGGTTCAAAGCTGAAGCTACCTCTCCTTACGCAACTTCGGTCCGCTAAAATATTGCTGAAAAAAGGCACCATGTGAGTGTGCCATAATCTCTTTCAAGAGGGGATTGTTGGAAGTTTTCCTTTGGCGGGAGTTGCGTCCAACCATCTTTAATGACTTAAACACTAGTGTTCCGTATGTTGAAAACTTCGGTTCTTCACACGTACATAATCTACTGATTAAGTAGATGACCGTAGGGCCAAGGATCGTCAAATTTCGTTGAGAAATGAAAGAGATATTGGTTCACGAAGTGATGTGTTTGAAGCATGAGAAAAGGTGGTAAAGACCAATCCTCCCTCATCGGTGGGGGAAGAAAGATTTGTTTAGTTTATAAATCTCAAAGTTGGCTTGGGGTTTGAGACCCCAAGGGGTATCCTATGTGTTTAAAGGAGGGAGGACCTAGATGTGCTTTGGTTCGAGGCTAAGCACGCGCGCCGCCGCCGCCCGCCTGTCCCGTCCGATCCGGTCCGGTCTCGGGTGGGCTGTGGGCTTCTTCTGATATTAATTTTTTGGACCTAAATTATTTTATATTTACAGTTTGGTCCATGAAGTTTCAGGTAAGTCAAAATTGGGGTAGAGAACTTTGCTGTTGGTTTTTAAAACGTTAACCAGCCTTAATTTGTACTCAATTCAGTCATTTATTTTGGCCGAATAACTCTCCCTAAAAGCCAATCCGTTGCACATCAATTCACTATTTATTTTGGTGAATTACTACCTCCATAATTGCCATTACTTGGCCAGTAACATCAATTATGTGGGCAGTTGGTAAGTCCTCTCCTTCAACTATATAATGGAGCATTTGCACAATTGTTGAGACACACAGAAACATACAAACGAAATCAGATTCTTCCAACTATTTTCTAGCATCATTTCATTATTCAAAATTCTTTAAAGTAACACTTGAGTTTCCTTTGCTCATTTGTTGAGTTGCTGTTTTATCTTGGGAGACTATTGTCCAGAACGTAGAAAGCATATATACGGGGCAATCTTGTCTTAAAGAAAGAGTGTCATCACTCGACTCAGCATATCAAAGATGTTCCAGTTTCTTGTTCAAGTTCATTGAAATTTTAGTTTGTTGTAATTTCATTGTGTTATAATACTTAGCAGTTACTTATTTTCGTTTCCTGCACCATTGTAACCAACAAAAAATTCATGGATTTTTTTGTTGACGTTGGTACTGGTAGTGCTCGAGGAGGTGTTCTTGTTTTTTGTTTTTAAAATTTTTGCAAGTTTGTGAATATGGTGCTTGTTGGTATGAATTGATTGTAAAGTCGGGGTTTTATGAGGTTTTGAGATTGGTTATGGTGAAAAATTCATGGGTTTTTGTGGTGACGTTGGTACTGGTAGTGCTCGAGCAGGTGTTCTTGTTTTTTATTTTTTAAATTTTTGCAAGTTTGTGAATATGGTGCTTGTTGGTATGAATTGATTGTAAAGTCGGGGTTTTATGGGGTTTTGAGATTGGTTATGGTGAAAAATTCCTGGGTTTTTGTGTTGACGTTGGTACCGGTAGTGCTCGAGCAGGTGTTCTTGTGTTTTATTTTTTGAATTTTTCAAGTTTGTGAATATGGTGCTTGTTGGTATGAATTGATTGTAAATTTGAGTTTTTATGCGGTTTTGAGATTGGTTATGGTGAAAAATTCATGGGTTTTTGTGTTGACGTTTGTACTGGTAGTGCTCGAGCAGGTGTTCTTGTTTTTTGTTTTTTGAATTTTTGCAAGTTTGTGAATATGATGCTTGTTGGTGTGAATTGATTGTAAAGTCGGGGTTTTGAGATTGTTATGGTGAAAAATTCATGCGTTTTTGTGTTGACGTTAGTACTGGTAGTGCTTGAGCAGGTGTTCTTGTTTTTTGTTTTTTGTTTTTTGAATTTTTGCAAGTTTGTGAATATGATGCTTGTTGGTATGAATTGATTGTAAAGTCACGTTGTTATGGAGTTTTGAGATTAGTTATGGTATAAAATTCATGGGTTTTTGTGTTGACGTTGTTACTGGTAGTGCTCGAGTAGGTGTTCTTATTTTTTGTTTCTTGAATTCTTGCAAGTTTGTGAATATGGTGCTTGTTGGTATGAATTGATTGTAAAGTCGGAGTTTTATGGGGTTTTGAGATAGGTTATGGTGATAAATTCACGTGTTTTTGTGTTGACGTTGGTACTGGTAGTACTCGAGCAGTTTTTGTTTTTTGGTTTTGGAATTTTTGCAAGTTTGTGAATATGGTGCTTGTTGGTAAGAATTGATTGTAAAGTCGAGTTTTTAAGGGGTTTTGATATTGGTTATGGTGAAAAATTCATGGGTTTTTGTGTTGACGTTGGTACTGGTAGTGCTCGAGCTGATGTTCTTGTTTTTTGTTTTTTGAATTTTTGCAAGTTTGTGAATATTGTGCTTGCTGGTATGAATTGATTGTAAAATCGGGGTTTTATGGGGTTTTGAGATTGGTTATGGTGAAAAATTCCTGGGTTTTTGTGTTGACGTTGGTACCGGTAGTGCTCGAGCATGTGTTCTTGTTTTTTATTTTTTGAATTTTTCAAGTTTGTGAATATGGTGCTTGTTGGTATGAATTGATTGTAAAGTTGAGTTTTTATGCGGTTTTGAGATTGGTTATGGTGAAAAATTTATGGGTTTTTGTGTTGACGTTGGTATCGGTAGTGCTCGAGCAGGTGTTCTTGTTTTTTATTTTTTGAATTTTTCAAGTTTGTTAATATGATGCTTGTTGGTATGAATTGATTGTAAAGTCGGGTTTTTATGGGGTTTTGGGATTGGTTGTGGTGAAAAATTCATGGATTTTTGTGTTGATGTTGGTACTGGTAGTGCTCGAACATGTGTTCTTGTTTTCTGTTTTTTGAATTTTTGCATGTTTGTGAATATGGTGCTTGTTGGTATGAATTGATTGTAAAGTCAGGGTTTTATGGGGGTTTGAGATTGGTTATGGTGAAAAATTCATGTGTTTTTGTGTTGACGTTGGTACTGGTAGTGCTCGAGCAGGTGTTCTTCTTTTTTGTTTTTTTTGAATTCTTGCAAGTTTGTGAATATGATGCTTGTTGGTATGAATTGGTTGTAAAGTCGGAGTTTTATGGGGTTTTGAGATAGGTTATGGTGATAAATTCACGTGTTTTTGTGTTGACGTTGGTACTGGTAGTGCTCGAGCAGGTGTTCTTGTTTTTTGTTTTTTGAATTTTTGCAAGTTTGTGAATATGGTGCTTGTTGGTATGAATTGATTGTAAAGTCGTGTTTTTATAGGGTTTTGAGATTGGTTATGGTGAAAAATTCATGGGTTTTTGTGTTGACGTTGATACTGGTAGTGCTTGAGCAGGTGTTCTTGTGTTTAGTTTTTTGAATTTTTGCAAGTTTGTGAATATAGTGCTTATTGGTATGAATTGATTGTAAAGTTGGTTTTTTATGGGGTTTTGAGATTGATTATGGTGAAAAATTCATGGGCTTTTGTGTTGACGTTGGCTTAATGGTGTGGATCTTGATCCTGGTAGTGCTCAAGAAGGTGTTCTTGTTTTTTGTTTTTTGAATTTTTTCAAGTTTGTGAATATGGTGCTTGTTGGTATGAATTGATTGTAAAGTCGGGTTATTATGAGGTTTTGAAATTGGTTATAGTGAAAAATTTGTAGCTTTTTGTGTTGGCGTTGACTTAATGGATATTTTTTGGTATTATTTTTCCTTATTGGTGTGGATGTTGGTACTTGCAGTGCTCTTGCAGTCTTACATGTGGGTTTTTATTTTTGAATGAATTCTTGTAGTATAAGAATTTGGTGCTTGTTGGTATGAATTAATTGTAAAGTTGGTTTTCTTCTGGTGTTTTGAGATTGGTTATAGTGAAAAAATCATGAGTTTTTTTTGTTGACGTTAACTTAGTGGTGTGGATATCGGCACTGGTATTTTTCTGAAATTCTTGTAATATGTGAATATGGTGCTTGTTGGTATGACTTAGTTGTGAAATTGGATTTTTTCTGGGGTTTTTAGATTTGTTATAGTGATAAAAATCATGGGTTTTTTGTGTTGACGTTGACTTAATGGTGTGAATGTTGATACTGACAGTGCTCGAGCAGTTTTTTTTTGAATTAGTTCTTGCAGTATTTGGATTTTGTGCTTGTTGGAACTTCATTGTGATTGGTTTTTCTGGAATTTTGAGATTGGTTATGGTAAAAAGTCATTTTTTAAAAATTTTGGACTTTGCAGTATGAAAGTTTGGTGCTTGTTGGTATGGCTTGACCGTGATAGGTTTTTCTGGGTTTTGAGATTGGTTATGGTGAAAAAATCATCATTTTTTTTGTGTTGACGTTGACTTGATGGTTATTTTTGGTCTTTGTTTTTCGTTATTGGTGGGTTGAAGCTGATTATGGTTAGTGTTGTGGGGCTTTTGATATTGGTTATGGTGGAAGAATCATGTGGATTGTTCGGATGGAGAGGAATATGAGATCTTTTGATGAGTAGAGAATGATCGTGTACACTTGAGGAGTAGCCTCATTTCCCTTGTTTATTTTTTGGTGCACCCACGAGGTTCCTTTATGTATAGAAGATTGGATGTCTTCTGTGGAAAACCTTATCTTTTTGTAAGGTCTTCTACCTTTTGGAATACTGCTTGTATACGTGCATATTTTTTGCCCTTCTTTGAATGAAACTTATTACTTTGTCAAAAAAAAAAAACGAAGCACTTCTTAAAATAAGCAGGTTTTGGCAGCTCCACCAAACTACCAACAAAAGCACTTTTCAAATGTTAAGCTTCTGTTGCTATTCTCAATGCTGATTGGTCTTATGTAATTAATGTTAAGGTCACAATCTAGTGCAGGTCTCTTTAATGAGGATGGGAAGCTTCTAGGTTCTGCCAGTAGTCCAATACAGATATGGAAAGACGGTGACTGCGTTGAGGTCAGACGTCAGTGAACATCACTATTTTAAGAATGAACATTCCTTGTTCTTGCTCGATATTGTTTGTCTATATGGTTGATTTCCTTCAATCTCTTTTAGTCAATTTTTGGTGATTGTGTCACATTATAATATGTTACTTGATAGTAATATGTTTTTAAAAGGTAGAAATGAGAAAACCGTACTCTTTTTTTCTGGAGTAGTGCTTGATTTCTTCCTTTTCAGTTCTTTGTGCTTCTGATTTCATTTTTGTGGTTTCTCGAATCCAACAATCTTCCACTGATATTTGATTAGCAATCTGCACTGCTGTAAAAATGGCATGTACCCTTGAAAATGTTTCCAAGGAAGAAGTTAAGGGACTGGGGTTTGCTGCTACTTGCTCTCTTGGTATGTAGTCACTAACTGCTGCAGTTCATTTTAGTGAATCTGTCCAGTGTGTTGATTGAAGTATATAAATTCAGAATTACGGTAGTAAATAACATGGATGAATTGGTTCCTCTATGCGATTCTTTGTTGATTACGAGGGTGAACCTGTCACGGTTTCATTGAGTGGTGATACTAGAAGAAACATCATAGTGTGGATGGACCATAGAGCTGTAAAACAAGCTGAGAGGATTAACACCTCTAATTCACATGTACTACAGTATTGTGGAGGAGGCGTATCCCTGAGATGGAGCCACCAAAGGTACGTATATTAGTAGGAAGGACTGCTGTTTATGTCTTGGGATCTTTTTCGTGTATGAGATTCTTGATTTTTTAGTACTATGTATTGGTTAATTTAAGTGACCCTATAATGCAATACTTCTACTAGAATGTTAGTGATAAGTTAATCAAATGTTAGTCCCACGTTGAAGGGATATAGTAAGTGTAGGGTATTTCACAGTTCACACCTCTCATATTACATCATGGAGTCATCTATGTATCCCAAAAATCTCTTCTCTTGTTTTCACATAATATTAGACCCTCTACAATTTTGATAGATTCTAATTCATACCGTTCACCCGGCAAGAATTTTCATTCTGTTTCTTAGTTTGCTGGACTGTTCTAGTGGGATTGTGAGTCTTTCAGTGACTGCTCCGGTTGCAGGGGACTTTTTCCCATCGGCAATTCTTCTGGCGAGTTCCGATTCAGGCTCGGTGATTGTTCATTATCCCAATGGTGTTTAAAATTAGCAAACATAAGTTGGTTTTACCACCCGCAACTATCTATGAAATGTTCCATTCCGTTGGGCTTAGGGAAGCTCCTTGCATCATTAGGAAATGTAAGCTTTTATTGATGCCATCACTTCATCAAGCGACAATGTATCTGAGATCAATTAAATTCCAAGAGATGTGCATTTAAACTGAACATAATATCCTCTAAATCGGTAGATATTCCCTGATTTAACTTGGGAAGGAAAAATAATGGTCTATGTTATGCACCTAACTGTTTGAATGTACACTATTCACTGGCATAACCAGGGATAATTAATAAACTCTTTTACTGACATAATGTAAATAAAAGGCGTTCTATGAACTCTTTTCAACATTTTGCTATTCTTTTGTCCTGGGAACACCAAAGAGAAGAGACGATTGGAGGAAATAGACACTGAATTAGAACTTTTTGCTGATAATTTAATGCTAACAGATACTAATTTCATTCTTGAGCTGAGGGTCTCTCAGAAACAGTCGCTCTACCTGCCAAGGTAGAGGCAAGGTCTGCGTACACTCTACACTCCCCAGACCCCACGTTGTGGGTATGTTGTTGTTGTAGATACTAATTTCATCTAGAAGCCTGTGAAATGTGTCTAAACTCTAAATAGTGAACAATACATTGAAAGAGTAGTTAAATGCCTCCAGTCTTGATGGTCCGGTGAATTTGTAGAAGTTTTCACTATGGATGACCCCTCTTATCACGGTAGTTGCTTAGCATTAGGAAATCAGGGTGGCGCTTGTTTAGTGTATAGCTATTAAGCCTCCAGCCACATCGATCTTATTTGTTGAACCTACCTACGAAAAAGGGCTCCTGTAATGAGACTTTAGAGGTTAGGTTGTCAGAAATTTCCTTTTCAATGTTGAACTCTGAACATGCACTTGCTTTTGCGTTGTCCTGGAGGATACTTTTAGAACTCTGAAAGAGTGATGTTATTGGGGATGATGACATGCATACCTTCTTTACCTAGTAGCGAATAAATATCAAGGATATCACCTGTACTTTCCTTCTGAATCTGATAGTCAAATAAGTATATGTTGTCTATATGACTTGCTCTTGACATCTTTACGCTTCTTGCTTTCTACTGTAGGAAGTCAAAAAAGGAAAGTTGAAGTTTCTACGTAATTACTTCCTTGATCATCATATCTCGATATGCTTTATCTACTGCTGGTTTATAGAAAATTGGTTTTACAGCTCTTGTGGGTGAAGGAAAATCTTCAAGAATCCTGGTCGATGGCATTTAGGTGGATGGATCTAAGTGATTGGTTAACATACAAGTAAGAAATAGCTCATGAATTATAACTCTTGAAGTTTTAAATAAGAAGAGGTGAGTCATCTATTCTGTTAACTTATTAGAGCAACAGGAGATGACACGAGGAGTCTATGCACCACTGTCTGCAAATGGACATATCTAGGCCATGCACACATGTAGCAGATAAATGAGAAAGATTCCCGCGATATGGAAGCTAGTGGATGGGATGATGGATTCTGGGAGGAGATTGGTTTAGGTGATCTTGTTGATGGGCACCATGCTAAGATAGGTATTTTTGGAGCCTCACCTAAATGACCAAAATGTATGACTTGAAAAAAAAATTCATGGAACTCACTTTGTTGCAATCTGAAGTCATGCTACAATGTGAGGATGTTGGAAAAAAAAGGGTAGCCCGGTGCACTAAGCTTCCGCTATGCGCGGGGTTCGGGGAAGGGCCGAACCACAAGGGTCTATTGTACGCAGGCTTACCTTGTATTTCCGCAAGAGGCTATTTACACGGCTTGAACCCATGAGCTCCTGGTCACATGGCAGCAACTTTACCAGTTACTCCAAGGCTCTCCTTCAATGTGAGGATGTTGAAAGAGTCTTGAAAATTGAGGGATGAGTCTCGGAAACAGTTACAATCACCTCTCATAGGGATTAGTTGAGGGGATTGGTCTTGTCTCACCAAAATAAAAGGAGGAAAAATCACAAATTTGTGCATCATTTCATGTTAGGTTGCCATAAGCATTTACTGATATGAGCCTTTTAGCAAACAACATTAGTTTTTGCTTTGCATCCCTTTCCTTCTTTTATTAATTTCTTCTCTTTCTGTGTTTTTTGTTACTGTCTAATTTATTCATGGATCAAGATTTACAAACTTGCCACTTCAATAACTATCTTTTGAACTGTTTAGGCAAATTATCTCGAAGGGTCTATTTATTTATGTTTTTCGAATGGTGGAAATTTTGATTTTAAGAACTGCTCAATTAATTATTCTTATCATGATTTTATATTAAAAATGTGCAGGGCGAAGTGTAGCATTCCCTGGTCATGCACTGGGTTCGGGTTTAACACTGAATGATGCAATGGTGAAGAATTTACAAGAAACAGATTCCATCTTGATTATTATCAAAAGTGAAAAGAAGCACACAATCATTCACAATGATGCAAGCATTTGTGGTTTTTGACGGTTATAAGCGCACTTACTTCCTTCATGCTTTTGAGTTACTTTACTAAGGTGCTGCTTTATGTTTCAGGAATTGGGTTTGATGGCGGGGACACCAGTAGGTACTGCACTAATAGATGCTCATGCTAGTGTTGTGGGTATAATGGAAAGTGTGCCTGCATCAGATTCTGAATCTATAGGTTGTTATCATTGAGTAATTTCTGGATTATGTTGAATGATCAAAATATCTTTGCTTATATTGTCGACTAGATTACTTATTGATGGATTGTTACTGCATGTTTGAAAGATGATGAGGATGCTATAAGTAGGCGTATGGTACTCGTATGTGGTACTTCCACTTGCCACATAGTTGTATCCAGGACAAAGTTATTCATACCTGGAGTCTGGGGACCTTTCTGGTCAGCTACACCTACAATTGCAATTTATTCCTGTTCCTTGATACCTTTTTTGTACAAATGATGAAAATAAAATATCAAGGTTTAGGGGTTGCTCAGCATATGCATAGTCGAAATGACATTTTTTTATTCTTCCTAAAGGCTGTATAAGAATTGCTTATAGTTAGATATTCGATTCTGCATTTAGTTGAAACATTGGTTCCCATATTTTATATGCATATCCTATTGCTTTTTTACAAGCAAATGATGTTCCGACATTTTGGTCTTTGCAAAATTTACAGCAATGGTGCCCGAGTACTGGCTCACTGGAGGAGGACAGAGTTCTACTGGTTCACTGCTAGACCATATAATTGAAAATCATGTCGCATCTCCTCATCTTGCAAATCGTGCTGCATCTCGAAGTAAGATGACCTTGATGTGGCACTCATGGAAATATTTCTGGCGCTCCTTGTCAAAGTTCTCTTAACTCTTTTGCAATTTGTTTTTTCGCTCCCCCTTTTTGTGGTGTTCTCCTGCTTAAAATAAGTTTATCTTCTGCTAGGAATCTCAATATTTGACTTGTTAAATGAGACGTTGGAATTAATGAAGCAAGATGAGGGGTCACCATTTATAGCTGCATTGACTAATGATATTCATATTCTCCCAGATTTTCATGGTAACAGGTATAGTGCTGTTGAAATGATTAATAAGCTTTTCAGCTCGATTGCCTATCTGTTATAGATTACATACAACTTTTCTGCAGGTCTCTTATTGCGGACCCAAAGTCAAAAGGTATGATTTCTGGTTTGACACTGGGCACTAGTGAAAAGCAGTTGGCACTTCTCTACCTTGCCACAGTACAGGGTATTGCATATGGAACCCATCATATAGTAGAGCACTGCAATGCTAATGGACACAAGGTGAGGACTCATTTCCTGATACTATGTATTGAACTGCTATTGCTCTTCAAGGAGACAGAGTTGTGGCATTTCAGGCTGGGGCATATGAGTGGGAAAGGGATGAAGCTTCTGGTGACTAACGACATGATTTCGGAGCTGAAGTCGGTGGATCATCATATGTGTGAGAGCTGCATTCTTGGAAAATAGAAGCGAGTAAGTTTTTCAAATGCAGGTAGAGAATTGAAAGCTGAGAAGCTTGAATTGGTGCACACTGACGTGTGGGGACCTGCTACTGTCCCCTCACTCAAAGGATCACATTACTATGTGACCTTCATTGATGATTCAACCAGGAAGCTATGGGTCTATTTTATGAAAAATAAATCCGACGTATTCACTGTCTTCAAAAGGTGGAAAGTCATGGTCGAGAATGAGACAAACCTCAAGTTGAGGAGCCTGAGGTCCGACAACGGTGGAGAATACATTGACGGTAACTTCAAACAATATTGTGCTGATAATGAGATTAAGACGGTGAAGACTATTCCTAGAACTCCCCAATAAAATAGAATAGCGAAAATGATGGATCGAACATTGAACGAGCGTGCACGGAGCATGAGAATACACGCTGGACTTTCTAAGACATTATGGGCAGATGCAATCAATACCGCAACCTTCTTAATTAACAGAGGACCGTCTGTTCCTTTGAGTTTCAGAATTCCAGAAGAGGCTTGGAGTGGAAAAAAGGTAAATCTTTACTTTCTGAAAGTGTTTGGTTCCTTATCCTATGTTCATATTGATGCTACTGCTAGAAGTAAACTTGATCCAAAATCTAAGAAGTGTTATTTTATTGGCGATGGTGACACCGAGTTTGGTTATCGATTCTGGGATGACCAAAATCGGAAGATCATCCGAATGAGGGATGTCGTCTT
The DNA here is from genome assembly GCA_029783415.1 of Anisodus acutangulus. Taxonomy (NCBI): domain Eukaryota; kingdom Viridiplantae; phylum Streptophyta; class Magnoliopsida; order Solanales; family Solanaceae; genus Anisodus; species Anisodus acutangulus. Next base: position 44,509,219 of record CM056494.1, read on the forward strand.
CAATGAACAAGTGTTGTACAAGGACAAGTTGCGGGAGAGTTCAGAAAGCAAAGTCTCTAAGAACAAGGAATCGGAAATAGTTGATTTGAGAGACTTCTCGGCACCCGGGCTACAAAAAGGTACTGCTGCGGCAGAGGAACAAGCCAGTGATGACGAGGTTGATGAAAATGATGATTCCGAAACAAATCAGCAGATATCGATGATAGAATTACGCAGATCATCTAGGATCAGTAAGCCGGTTCACAGGTTCTCTCCGTCCCTCAACTACATTCTGCTCACTGACAGAGGGGAGCCGGAATGTTACGAAGAAGCGACACAAGTTGATGAATCGATCAAGTGGGAGCTGGCATTGAAAGATGAGAGGGACTCACTGTTGTCAAATCATACATGAGAGTTAGCTAAGTTACCAGAGGAGAAGACGGCATTGCAGAACAAATGGGTCTACCGGATAAAGGAAGAACACGATGGAAGTAAGCGTTATAAAGCAAGACTGGTTGTGAAGGCATTTCAACGAAAGCATTGACTACATGAAGATCTTCTCTCATCTAGTCAAGTTGATGACAATCAGAACTGTTCTTGGGCTGGTAGCAAAGGAAGATCTGCATCTTCAACAGATAGATGTGAAAACTGATTTTCTTCACGATGATTTAGAGGAGGAAATCTACATGAAACAACCTGAGGGACTGACGTCAAAGGGAAATAGAAGCTGGTGTGCAGGCTTCAAAAGAGCTTGTACGGACTGAAACAGGCTCCAAGACAGTGGTATAAAAAGTTTGGCAGCTTTATGAAGAAAGCCGAATTCCTAAGGTGTGAAACATATCACTGTTGTTACTTCAAGAAATTTGAAGACTACTACATGATACTGCTCCTTTATGTTAATGGCATGATGATCGTAGGAGCAGACCTACATGAGATTGATAGGCCAAAAAAGAAGTTGTCAGAAGAATTTGCAATGAAGGACCCGAGAGCCGCAATCCAAATCCTCGGGATGAGAATCATCAGAAGTAAGGAGGGCCTCAAGCTCTCACAAGAAGAATACGTGAAAAAGGTTCTCAAGAGGTTCAATATGGATGATGTCAAGCCTGTCAGTACTCCCTTGGTTGGATACTTTCGTTTGTCAAAGGATCAGTCGCCTGTGACCGAGGCCGAGAAAGAGCATATGGACAAGGTACCTTATGCCTCTGCTATTGGCAGTCTTATGTACACGAAAGTATGTACGAGGCCAGACATTGCACAGGCAGTGGGAGTTGTTAGCAAGTTTATGAACAATCCGGGAAAGCAACACTGGGAGGCTGTGAAGTGGATTTTCAGGTATATGAAGGGCAGCTCAAATTCAGCGTTGTGTTTCCAAAAGTTAGAGACATGATTGCAGGGATATGTTGATGCTGACAATGGTGGTGATATTGATAGCAGAAAGAGAACATCCGGGTATGTTTACACCTTCGGAGGTACTGCGATTTGCTGGGTTTCAAAGTTGCAGAAGATAGCAGCTCTCTCCAGTTGTGAGGCTGAGTACGTTGCCGTGACGGAGATCACGAAAGAGATGATGTGGCTACAATCTTTTCTGCAGGAATTGGATCATGACCACGAGGTGAGTGTGCTATACTGTGATAGCCAGAGTGCCATTCATTTGGCAAAGAACCCGGTCTACCATGCCCGCACGAAGCACATACAACTCTGGTATCATTTCATCAGATCAGCTTTGGAAGATGGAGTATTAGTGCTTGAGAAGATCCCAGGGATTCAGAATCCAGCAGACATGCTGACGAAGGCCGTGCCAAATGATTGGATGAGGACCGGAGTCGCCGTTGCAGATGGAGACAAATGATTGAAATTAGTCTCCAAGTGGGAGATTGTTGAGTTGTGGAGCCTAATTCATCGCCGACACTACGAAGACCCTACGCAGAGTGTGGAACGCTGATTTTAGTGGAGGGTATTTTGAGAATTTTAGGCTTGTATTATGTCCGCCCTAGTTTTCGCTATATATAGACTAGGGCGCCATTTTCTTTCTGTGTGGTTGAGCAAGAGAGAAAGAGAGAATTGTAAACTGAAACTCCCTATTTGATTATAGTAAAATCTGCAGCGGCAAAGTGGACGTAGCTATCGCATTGATGGTGAACCACTATAAATATGTGTGTGTTATTTGTTCTTCGCCTATTTACTGTTTTTCTGATTAGGTAGGATTTATGATTCAAATTCTAACAAAAATGAGTTAAATTAGGGATCATTATCCAAACCATTCAACATGATTCAATCTTTCCTTATTTTTTCATTTGAATCTAAAGATGCCTAAGACCTTTTCACCAAAACAAAACCTAAACTTGTTTAAGAAAATAAAAACAAAACGTCAGGTGAGATTGGTCTTAGGTGCGAGTACTCCAAATAACTGAATATAAAAAGATAATTTGGATAAAAATTATTCAGGCGTGCACTAAATAAATCAAATTTAGAGGGATCCCGAAGTATTATATGTCTTAAAGCATAATGATGCCCTAATGACTATCAAGATTTTTAACAACCAAGTTTTCTAATTACTAGAAGAAATAATGCTACTCCTAATATTTAATGATCATTAATTTCTAATTAAGTGGATATCTCTGGACTATTTTTGGTTATTAATGATTATGAATTATGATTATCAAGTAGTTTAGATGATAAGCATATGTCTCATAGTATAATTATGACCAACAAGAGGAATCATATACTCCTTGTAGAATTGGCATAAAGCACAAACGCACGTCATAAAGTAACAAAATGATGCATCAAAAATATCAAATGACACCACTTTTGACAAACACATCACATAATGATAATACAGACCTCAATAATTCATGTTTTTTTCCTTTGATATGTCTGGCCATTATTTGAATTTCACTGATCTATTTTTTTATTTTTAAAAAGCAATATATTGTAATATTTGAAATAATCAATTAAGGCGCGACTAGACTTCACTTATAAAATTACGCTGAGTATATTATTATTATTATTATTATTATTATTATTATTATTATTATTATTATTATTATAGGGTGCGGACAGGGGACAATGGAGAGGCCGGCTCCATGACTCCGATTGGTTGCTGATACATGTTACTTAGAATAGCACATCATAACATGTTACATGTAGTCTTAAGTTGCAAGCTGAAGTGGTTAGAATTCTTCTAGTTATAATCATAAATCAAGTTCGAGCTCTAGAAATAGAGAAATCAAGGGTAATGAGCGCTTGAAAGGACGGATATGTAGTGATAATATGAGTTTACATGAACTTATTAGCTTTTGCTTAAATCATGAAATTTATTGAATAACTATATATAAATATTTGATTGTGATTATTATTATAATATTAACTTAATTTAATTATAGTCACCAATGAACTTTAAATTCTGGTCCTTCTTTTAGAGCTTTACACTTCATTATAGTCTTATGCAGTACAATTTTGAATTAGTTAATTAAATAGTTACCAGATACTGAATGATTGTGAAAAAAAATACTAGATGCAGTCTTTTCCTTGGCAAATAACATTGATAATGTAAATCTATCTACATTTTAATATACAGTAACAAATTTGTTGCTACAGATAAGTCAACTATAGTGGTAATTAATGCAAGAGCAACTTTAATGTTCTCTAAAGTGAAGTACAAATATGAAAGCAGACAGTACAACATATATAATACATGGTAACAAGTTAGAAATCACTCCTGCCATATATTAATAATCTATCTATATTTATAACCAACACGATCATATCATCAAACCCCAAAACAATAAACTGAGAATCAACAAGTTAGTAAAAAATATGGCTAAGAAGATTGTGGCAAATATTATTCCATTTATAACAATAGTGATGCTAATTTTGATCTCTAATTCACAATTAGTATATTATGGTACAATTAATCCAAAATGTTTTATGAGGTGTGTCGTATATGTTTCCAGAATCCTGGTTGTTACATGGCATGTGCAAGAGAATGTGGGGGTTTTCACAATAATACTTCTTCTCCAATGAACTATTGCAATTTGTTGGTCCTCTATTGTACTTTATAGAGCAGTACGAGAAGTAATAACTATTACAAATGTTCGAAAGGATAAATAAATGGTCAATCTTCAAAACTGCCGCATATGTGTTGTGTCTTGAATCTTGATCACCTTGCAAAGCCAATGTTGAGAACTGCCGCAAGTTTGTTGTGTCTTGAATGTTGATATCCTGAAATCAAGAAACAACTAAATCTGGATGGTTACAACGTTGTGTGTTGAGTCGAGGATAGCCCTCTATCCTTAAGACAAGATTGCCCCGTATATATGCTTTTACGTTAGCGGGCAATAGTCTCCCAAGATAAAACAACACTTTAATCTCAACACTATAAAGCCAATAGGTTGAGCCTGCCGAATAAAACAAATATGACTCGACTTGCTGAAGATATGAAATAGGAAGGAAGAGTTTCTCAATACTCTTCTCTTTTGTCTCTGTGTATATAGTGTGTCTCTGTAGTGTATATCTTGTGTGTATGTGAGAGTTTACTCACTATTTTTCAGTCACGAATTGCACTGATTTTGGCCACTGTTTTGGACAGATTTCGGCCACTGTTTTGTGCTCTTTTGTGACTGAAAAGTGCTGTTATTTTCGTGTGTTTTCAGTGCTGTTTGCATATTCGTCACTGTTTTCAGTATGTTTTGAGCCAAAAGAGGCTCAATATATAGCATGGAGGAGGGGCTAAACAACAGTCCAAAACGTGGCTGTTAATGGCCATTAGGAGGGCATTAAAACAACCAAGTACCAACTGTTAATGGCCATCAAGAGGGGCTGAATTATGGACATGAAGGAGTGTGATAATGGAGGAGTTAATCAGCCAAGTAATGACTGATTAATGCCTCAAAAAACAGTCCCAACGGTAGGCTTTCTGCCTTCCGTCACCTTCTCAGAAACTCTGAGGACCAAACTATAAAATATTAAACTTCAAGGACCAAACTGTACATAAGAAACTTTAGGGATCAAACTGTACATCTGGCAAAGTTCTCTGGTCCAAAAAGATAATATCAGAAAGTCCCCACACCCACACCCACACTGAGACCAGGAAGGGCGGCGTAGCGTGTGGGCTTAGCCTTGAACTCATGCACATCTAGGTCCTCCCTCCTTTAAACACATGGGATACCCCTTGGGGTCCCAAACCCTTTACCAATTAGAGACTTATATAGAGAGCAATTCTTTCTATTTCCACCGATGTGGTAGATTTGTCCCACATCACATTTCCATGTCTCAAACACCTTACTTCGTGGACCAATATCTCTTTCATTTCTCAATGAAATTTGACGATTCTTGGCCCTATGGTCATCTACTCACTTCGTAGATCATGCATGTGCAAAGAAACAAGGTCTCCAACATGCGGAGCACTAATGTTTAATTCATCAAAGATGGGTGGACGCATCTTTCCGCCAAATGCAAATTTCCAACACAATCTTGGTTGTTCAATTCACAAGTGTGCAAGTTTAATCGAAGGTACCTTTTTCTTCTAACTTCTTTTGGCTTTGAATAGATCTTAAAGAATTTTTAATATCTAGAGAAATCTATTTTACGGTTCATTATAAGTATTGTTTTTAGTTATATGATTTTCTTACAAAAGATTGATAAATATACAAAATCTTTGTAAAATCATTTTTTCTAGTCAAATTGTAACCGTTCATAAAAGACCCCCTCACCAGGGGGAACACACACAACCCCCATAGGACTAATGAATCAAATTTTAATCAAAGGTTTCCCCCCATGGTTTATTTACTATAAAAAAAATTAAAAATTAGCTATAAAATTCATCACTAATATATTGTTAAACAATCCGTAGCACTAGCTAGCAAGATTAATCTGTCGTTAATAGGATAAGTGACGATTGTTTTTCGTTTAGCGAAATAAATCCTCTCGCTAATCCTTATTTTCTTCCTAGTGTTTTGGCTTTAAATAGATCTTCAAGAATTTCAATTTGGGGATCTGTTATATGACCCGTTACAAATGTCCTTTGAGTCATGTGGTACTTTTCACACGAGATTGATAAAAATAAACACAAGTGATCAATAATATAACATAAAAGTACATTCTTTGTAGGATATTTTTTTCTTATTCAACTTGTTATTGATCATATGAGATTATTTCCTCCTTATCGTATTTTTGTTTTAATCATTTAATTTTCCTTCGAATTTACAATTAAAAAAAATTATTTTGTGCAGATGAAAAACAATGGAGAGGTTGCATGAATAATTGTTCCAACAATGATTGCAAAAAGTAGAGCACAGAGATATAGTCTTCAGAAGCTTTGTTCTAAGATGTTAATGTTGCTTTGTAAAATAAAAGCTAATCCAATGTTATAATTTCTATAAGAGATGCTTTATCTTAATTTTCTATTTGGCTTAGTATTTCCAATTTGTTTTGCTTTTCATAAAAAAAAAGATTAAGAGAAGTTGAAGTATGGCATTTGACTATTACAAAATATCATAGATGAAAATTTTCATTATTGTCGCTTTAGGATTAGGCTCACACAAATTTATTTTTTGAGTTATCACATCGAGATTCAAAAAGCTCGCATACCAAGTAAATTTTAGTTGCTTATAAAGCTCTTCACTTTCCTCTCCATCTCAATATAGAATTTGTCTAAGTTATCATATGCACCTCATTTTTAGAAGTTTATCGGTCTAAAAGCCTGCTAATCTTACTTGACCGCCCTAATCGACCCATCCTTCATCCCGAGCATCACAATTTATATTTAATCAAAAATTACAAGACCAATCGTAATATTTATTAGTATTTGAGGGACTAAAAGTGCTAATATCCCTAACAAGAAAGAAAGCTAAAATGTTTGTTTGGAGCACTTTTTGTTTTTTTACAAAAATAGTTTTCTGATTGAAAACACTTGTGATGTACTTTCTTAAAGAAAATTCTCCAAAAAAGTTATATACTTTAAAAAAGTTTCACCAAATTAAATTTGGACCATCCATAGTGCATATACATACGTTTATTCCTTCTTAACAACATGATTTATGATGGGATGATTGAGTTCCTCTAACCTTAACTATTTTAACTAGAGGTCTCGAGTTTGAATTTCTGAGAATGAAACTGTTAGGAGCGCCACCCTTCAAAAATAGATCCTACATTGCACGATTCGAATTTAGTCGGATTCCTATACAAGTTCTGGACTTTTAGTTTCTTATCGGACATTCATTATTCATATAAAGTCTCAATTTTTTTATCTGATATCAGGTATTCACATTGCTGTTCTGATCAATCAATTTACACATTGCGTAAGGAAAGGAACAAATATACCTTAATGAGATTTTTTTTCAGTCAAAGCTCAAATCCGAGCCTCTGTCACCGACCTTTGGTTGGTCGTGTTTATTCCTTCATCACATACATTATAACATATCCCCAAGAATATTTCATCACACGCTCCTACAAAGCAAGTGAATAGAATATACCTAGTCGAAGATAAATTGATGCCTCGATTCCATGTACTCAAATATTGCCAATGTGTCCTTCTACCTGGCCCCCTCCAATACACAGAGCAAGCATCAATGCACCTTAATCTTCTCTCATTTCTCTCTAATAATTTCACGCACACACAAAACACAAATAACCTTATGCTTTTAATTTCCACAACCTTTTATGGTGACAAATAACTAGTTTTTTTTCTCTGTCTATTTGTTAATTAATTATTTTTAAGGAATTTTGGGTACCTTTAGAGATTAAAGGTTCGATTTTTAGAGTCTTTTTAGGTGATTTAATGCAAGAAAGCTTGAATTTTGGTGGGTTTCTTCTAGAATTTGGGAAATTTCTTGAAAATCTTGAATTTTGGGTACTTAGAGATATAAAGATTCAACTTTTAGAGTCCTTTTTAGGAGATTTAATACAATAAAGCTTGAATTTTGGTGGGGTTTTTTCTAGAATTGTTTCTTTTTTTGAAAAGTTGGAGGCTTTGGGTGAAATCAGAAGTTCAAGACGGGCATTTTCTTTATAAGGTAATTTACTGATTTTTCATGCTCAATTTGGGTTATTTGATTTATTTAGTGAATTGGGTTTTGAGGATTTTGAATCGTTTGTCTAATATTTGGAGCTTTCTTTGGTTATTTGAGCTAAAAATATGTTCTTTTTTGGGTTTTAATAATGAACATTGAGTTATATGTGCAGTATTTTGTGAATTCTATTTTGGGTTTTGAGGATTTTGAATTGTTTGTCTAATATTTGGAGCTTTCTTGGGGTTATTTGAGCTAAAAATTGGATATTTTTGGGGTTTTTTGTAATGAATCATTGAGTTATATGTGAAGTATTTTGTGAATTCTTTTTTGGGTTTTGAGGATTTTGAATTGTTTGTCCAATATTTGGAGCTTTCTTGGGTTATTTGAGCTAAAAATTGGATCTTTTTGTGTTTTTGTAATGAATCATTGAGCTATATGGAGAGTATTTTGTGATTCTTTTTTGGGTTTTGGTAATTTTTGCTGGAATTGTGAAATACTGATGCTATAGCTCATTTGTGTTTTTGATTTATTACTGAATATGAATAGGGTTTGGAGATTTTGATTCGTTGGATTAGTATTTGATATGTTCTTGGATTAACTTGAGCTGAAAATTGGTGAATTTACCTGTTGAATTCTGTTACTATTCGGTATTATTACTATTATGCTAGCATTGTTTTATGCTTTGATTTTACTATTACTGTTGTTTCTTTTACCTTGGTTATCTTTAATATTTATACTGTCAGTACCTACCTTTCTTTCTTCAATATTTTCATCATAGCTTTTACTCTTGCATTTCTTTCAAACTATTTTCTTGAGCTGAGGGTCTATACAGCCTCTCGACCCGACAAAGGTAGAGGTAAGGTCTGCGTACACCCCACCCTCCTAGACCCCACTTGTGGGAATATACTGGGTATGTTGTTGTAATTCGGTTTATTATTATTTTATTGAGAGAATTCTTGAAAATTTTAAGTATTTGGTGAATATTTTTTAGGCCATTGATGATTCTTGGTGGACATACTTGTTAACTTTCTCGAATTTTCAAGTTGCTCAATTTTGGAGTGTACTGTTGTTTCTTTTACCTTGGTTATCTTTAATATTTATACTGTCAGTACCTACCTTTCTTTCTTCAATATTTTCATCATAGCTTTTACTCTTGCATTTCTTTCAAACTATTTTCTTGAGCTGAGGGTCTATACAGCCTCTCGACCCTACAAAGGTAGAGGTAAGGTCTGCGTACACCCCACCCTCCTAGACCCCACTTGTGGGAATATACTGGGTATGTTGTTGTAATTCGGTTTATTATTATTTTATTGAGAGAATTCTTGAAAATTTTAAGTATTTGGTGAATATTTCTTAGGCCATTGATGATTCTTGGTGGACATACTTGTTAACTTTCTCGAATTTTCAAGTTGCTCAATTTTGGAGTGTTGAGCTGATAATTGGTCAATTTAGCTGTTGAATTATATTACTAATATTTTTATTTTTGAAACTTTTAAGTATTTGGTGATATATTTCTAGGCCATTGATGATTCTTGGTGGACATGCTTGTTAACTTTCTGGAATTTTCAAGTTGCTGAATTTGGGTTTGGAAAGGATTTGGGAGTGTTGATTATGAGTTCTTATACTAACTCGGAACGCTCAGATTCTGACTGCTAAGTGACCAACGGATATCCCCACAATGACCAACCCTGGCTCGGTTTCTAGTTCTAATGACGACACTCCACGTGTTAAGTTCTTGTGTAGTTTTTCCGGTAGTATATTGCCAAGGCCTCAGGATGGGAAGCTTCGGTATGTGGGTGGTGAGACAAGGATAGTGTGTGTTCCGCGTGATATTTCTTATGAGGAACTCATGGCCAAAATGCGGGAAATCTTCGAGGGGGCAATGGTGTTGAAGTATCAACAGCCTGATGAGGATCTCGATGCACTTGTCTCGGTAGTGAATGACGATGATGTGATAAATATGATGGAGGAATATGATAAGTTGGGTTCTGGTGATGGAATATGTGGGCTCAGTAGGCTCAGGATCTTTCTGTTTTTGCACCCTGATCAAGATGGATCATCCTTGCATTTCTGTGATGGGGATGAAAGGGATAATGAGAGAAGGTATGTTGATGCTTTGAATAGCCTTAACGAATCCCCGGAATACAGAACGGGGCAGTATAACGAATTTCAGGTTACAAGTCCATTAGATGATTTTAATCAGATGACTCTTGATGGTAGTCTCCATAATTTGAGGAGTAACGAAGTGCCTATACATCAGATGAACTTGCGTCACTTAACAATACCACATTTAGGTATAGCTCAGCCTCAACAATCGGCTAATCAGAGGTATAATGAAATGGAGGCCCCGTGGAGTCCAGCATACTATTCGCCTAGACAGCCGGGGCACCTTGATCCAAGGCCATTGTCGGAGTTTCCGAATTCTCCTTCTTCCTCGCGGTACTATTCACCATACCCTGAGTTCCAAGAGAGAAATTATCCATCCTTATATGATCACCAGCCTCAATATACAGATAACTTACTATTATTTCCGAATGGACCTGTGCCAGACAAGTCTGGCTTTCCAGGAAATATCCTTCATGGTGCTAATGCATTCGAAGGGAACAGTATTTGTGAGCATTGCCGAATGACTTTTCACCGCAATCAGCCTCATCCTGAGCATTCCCATTTCGATATGGGAAATGGATACCCTTGTGCGGAGTGCCCACCAAAAAGAGAAATGCTCCCAGTGACTGGAGATGCCAATTTGCACCACTCATACTACCCTGTGGAACAAAATGATCCTCGCTCGACTCATAGTCATGAAAGAGTGTGGAGCGTGCAGCATCAACCAAATACTCGAGTTGAGGAACCACAAATCCATGCGCCCGGAGCTGGTAGGTCGACCGAGCACTATGTTGTGGACAATGGTGCCAATATATCACTGGGACAAGGTCTTAATTATGAAGACCTTCGTCACATTCGAACTGGCCGGGATCCTCCTGGTAGTCAGGTATATCATGATCAGGTGGTAGGCCCCACGGGGTCTCAGATTCATCTTCCTTCCATGGAAGATCGCGGAGTTCGCTATGGAAATCCAAATCCACCTTATGTTTATGGACCAGATACAGCATACCAGGTTCCTCAAGCAGCACATTCTTTGTGGAGGAATGTTCAAAGCCCAAGTCATGGAGGTCCTCCTTACGAGGTTGCTAATGTACCACAACTAGTGAATGGTTCTGCTAGTCCTGGATTTGTCAGGGGTATAATGGAAAATAATCCTAGGTTGCAATCTGGAACGGGTTTTGATGGTTTTTCCATGCCCGAATATTCTTATGCACCATCCCAAGACTTGATCTCAAATGATCACACTCCGGGAAATCAGTCCATGCATACTGTGGAAGCTATTCAGGCCCCAGGTAGCATGCACACTTTTGCAACTCTGGAGGATCCGGTGTTAAAATCTGATATATTAGAGCCTTCAGGTTTGGTGGAAGGCTCTAATATATGTGGCAGCAGTCCGACTGAAGCATTAATGGACAAAATTCCACTTAATCCTGTATCTCCTGTGTCCACTTGCCCGGAAAATATTGTAAAAGAAGGTGTTTCTGCAGATAAAGAGAAGTCGCAAAAGGATCAGTTAACTTCCTTATCTGATGAGATTCCTTCTTCAGAAAAGGTAGCATTACAAAGTGTTAAGGATGTAAAAGCTGAAGTCCAAGAAAATGCTGATTCCGCTCATGAACATGACACTGCTAAAGTGGCGAATGAGAATGGTGCAGAGTTAACTGTGAGTGCCGGGATATTATTATTACTCCCTCTGTCCATTTTTAACTATCGTTTTAGCTTTTTTCACGTTCATTAAGAAAATAATAAATACAAGGTCTAGTTTACTAGAAGGGGAGCTTTGGTGTAACTGGTAAAGTTGTTGCCATGTGACCAGGAGGTCACGGGTTCGAGCCGTGGAAACAGCCTCTTGCAGAAATGCAGGTAAGGCTGCGTACAATAGATCCTTGTGATCCGGCCCTTACCTGGTTCCCGCGCATAGAGGGATCTTAGTGCACTGGGCCGCCCTTTTTTTTTTAAAGGTCTAGTTTACTAAGTTACCCCTATTTAAGGAAGGTAGACTGATTTTTCCTCTCAAATATTATCCACACTTCTTTAATGTTAAGGATATAGTTGGAAACAATTGTCAACTCTTGAATTCCTAAAGTGTCAATTATTTTGGACAATATTTTGAGAAATGGGACGGAGGGAGTCTTAGTTTGCATCATGTATGTTTTAAAAGGTGTTATTCTATATGTAATACCATCTGTTTATTTACAGGATGTCCAAGGGGGCGTGGAATTTGATTCGGACAATGACAATGTTAACAATTCTAAGATTGAGCCAACAAAGGCTGAGGAAGAGGCTATAGAGAAGGGATTGCAGGTTTCTTAAAATCACTTCATTTTGTTTCTCCTTCCCTCACTGGTCGGAAAAACTTTAATTCGCATTCCAAATGTGATTCTTCTGAGGGGATTATGGGAAGATTTTTTCTAGTTAAATCTTGTGTGGTAGTTTCTTATTCTTAGATTTTCCTGAGGAGATTATAGGGAAAACTTTACTGCGTTTATTTGTTTTATGTTCTACTCCCTCCGTCCTTGGTCAGTTAAAAAAAGAATGACGTCTTTCAATATTTAGTAATGATTTTAAATTTTCCTTTTACCCTTAATGAAATTAATTTATAGCCACAAAAAAAATTTAGGCTTGTTTTAGACCACAAGTTTCAAAAGTCTTTTTTCTCTTAAGCTCTGTGCCCAGTCAAACACCTTCAAATAAATTGGGACAAAAGGAGTATTTATTTTAATGATTATTTTATTAGGTTTTGTTTGTTTCATACATCTTATTTGAATAAAACTATATGCATGTTGCTTTGGTATAGACAATCAAGAATGAAGATCTCGAGGAGATCCGGGAGTTAGGTTCTGGGACATATGGATCAGTTTTTCATGGAAAGTGGAAAGGGTCAGATGTTGCTATAAAGAGAATCAAAGCCAGCTGCTTTGCTGGTAGGCCATCTGAAAGGGAACGTCTGGTATGTCCTTGATCTGTACATTCTGTTTTTGCTTTTGTTTTCTCAAAACTTCCGGTCTGTAACTCTGTCTCCTAGCAAACCCCGAATTCTCTTCCCCTGTTCTAGTAGTGATACAATAGTGATTTGAAACTTGACTTCCGCTATCCAAATTACAAGGATATATTTTTCTAGTACATCCTGTTGAGTTGTATGACTAAAGTTATTACGAGTTGTAAAATACGACTAATTTTACTACTTTAATTTTCTGAATTATCTGTATTTTAAGAAATTAACCTTTGATTTGGAGGTCTGAAAGCACACTGACGTCTGATCTAAAGAATATTCCCCTAAGTGAATTAAAGTTTGGCTTAGGAAGTGAACTGTGAAGACGTTCTTGTTCTGCGAATTATATCAATATGTATTAGGTAGCATTGTTTCCAACTATCACTAAATTATATTACACAGCTATTATTTGGCATTAGTTTTTTTTATTCAATGCGAGCATAGCTTTGAGATGACTGTACTTTCATATCATCTTTATTTTGAATGTGTACACAGTAAAAAGCTAAAAATCCATTACTATCTTTAGTGTTTATGAGGAGGAATAAGACATTTTAGTAGTACCTAAGGTTTTGGCCTAGTGGTCAATGAAATGGGAGGAGAACCATGAGGTCTCAAGTTCAATCATAGGAGAGGAAAAAACACTGTTTGATTTCTTTCCATTTGCTTAAGCCTTGGTGGGCAGTGTTACCCAACACCTATGTTGGTGGGAGGTATCAGGTACCCGTGGAATAGTTGAAGTGCGCACAAGCTGGTTAGGACAATACCGTCATAAAGAATAAAGGAAGAAAAAAGCTATTTTAGGAGTAATTCTTATCTAGAAATAAGGGATTTTGAGGCATATGCCTTTACACTTATCATACCTTTTCACTGTTCCTATTATATCCTTGTAATAGGTAGTTATCGTCAGTGTTCACCGGAAAAGTTGAGTTCTCATTTCTACACCTAAGTAGAAATTTTTGAAAAATTACATTAGCCATTTTCTTCCCAAATCAGGAAGAAAATAAGAGGAAGACGTTGAAAAGAGGAATACAATTGACACTGGCTAAGTGTGGTCAAGCATCTTTATTACCTCTTCTACTTATGACCGGAGTTATAATGGTGAAAATTATTTTGAAGCTACACTTCGCTTATAGCGCCTGTTGGTGTCATTCTATCTTCATTCTCCAGTTAGTCTATATTTTGTTGCTGACCTTAATTTCCTCTTCTGTTCATTAGATTGCAGATTTCTGGAGGGAAGCTCTGACATTGAGTTCACTGCACCATCCAAATGTTGTTTCTTTTTACGGTGTAGTTCGTGATGGCCCAGATGGATCTTTAGCAACTGTTACAGAATTCATGGTCAATGGATCATTGAAACAGTTTTTACAGAAAAAGGACAGGTACGGTACAATTTGCTTTTCAGATATCTAGAAGGTATCTGTCTGAGTTGGACTTCATTGTTTTCCTACTTCTGTTAATTTAAAGGACATTATCAATACTTCTAGATAGTCTAAATCCCTAACATATCTTTGATAACTATTTGTTCAACAGGACTATTGATCGTCGTAAAAGGCTTATTATAGCCATGGATACTGCTTTTGGTATGGAGTATCTGCATGGGAAAAATATCGTTCACTTTGATCTAAAATGTGAAAATCTTTTGGTAAATATGCGAGATCCACATCGACCCGTCTGCAAGGTCTGATTAATGCTCATGTTTCCTTTTTTGGTACATACTCATATTTGCTAAGAAAGTAAGACAAACAAATTGAAACAGAGGGAGTATATCTGAAGCTAAAAACACATTTAGTTTTGTGAAGTTCAGTAAGGTTGTAGCTCTCGTACTGTATTGGATATCTGTAATGCCTGACACTACATTGATTCACCTTTAGATTGGTGATCTTGGCCTATCAAAAGTGAAACAACACACTTTAGTCTCGGGAGGTGTACGTGGAACTTTACCCTGGATGGCACCAGAGCTCCTAAGTGGAAAAACTAAGGTGACAGAGAAGGTAATGTCTCGTCATTAGAAGTAGAAGTTATCTTGTTGTGTTTTGCTCTTTCATGACACTATCGTTATATTTTCTGCCATGCAGATTGATGTTTATTCTTTTGGAATTGTTATGTGGGAGTTGCTCACAGGTGATGAACCATATGCATCTATGCATTGTGCTTCAATAATAGGTATGTGTCCATTTTAGATACATGCTTTTTCTTTGGCTTAATACATCGACAACCCCTTAACTTGCCAACAAATTACATTTAAACACTCGAACTACGACTTGTTCCAATTGAGCATATATGAACACATCACAAAGTGTTTCTATTAGACACTTCGGTCCAAATTTTGAAAAACTTTAGTGCATGTACTCAAGTGCCCATTACGTAGATAAGTTAACCATGTAAAATATGTCGCCTCCTTTAATTATATGTATTTGCCTTAATAAGCAGTAATTTATATGTATTTGCTTTAATAAGCAGTAAAGTCTCATGCTTGTTCCACTTGAGGCTGATGTGTATAATTAAAGAGACATATTTATGTGGTTAACTTGACTATCTAATAGACGCATGAGGCTATCAGTGCTTCCCGAGCTGCCAACTCAGCACTTTTTTATGTCATCTTCAGAGTCTTCCTTCCTAGCAGCCTATGTCTAGTGTCAAAAAAGGCATTAGCAAGGTACACTTGTACTCCGGCTAATAAGGGAATGCAAGACTTCGAAAGCTTGCAAGGCTTGAAGCTCAGAAATGGATGATTTGAGATTCGTTGAATTCAGACCATAAAGCGTCAAAGTCTTTTCCCTCCCACTTAAATAGAAGAATGAAGTGAGTTTCATTCTCGACATTGCAAACTCTTTTCTTACCTCTTTCACGACGGCGGTTCATTCTGGTTCTGTCGGCAAATCACCTTCCTTATAGGAGGAAGACACAGGAAGACACGCGCAAAAGTTTTTTCAAAATTTGAAGCGAAAGTGTCTAATAGGAACACTTAATTATGTGTTTAGGTACTCAATTGGAGCATGCCTTAGTTCGAGTGTCTAAATGAAATTTGCTTGCAAGTTTAATGGGTTGTCGATGTATTAAGCCCTTTTCTTTTTCTCTTTGTTTGATAGAGAGATCAATCTCCTCTACTTGCTTGTATGGGCTTGAAACTTCCCTACCCTTCCCTTAAACCAAACCCTTTCGGAGAACAACAACAACATAACCAGTGTAATCCCAAAAGTGGGGTCTGGGGAGTGTAGAGTGTGCGCGGACCTTACCCCTACCTTGGGAGCGGTTTCCAATAGACCCTTGAACAAAGCAGAGTCAAAGTAGGTCAAATAGAAAAAAAGAACAGTATAACTACTACAAAACAATATGCTAAGCGTTGAACAAGAGCAAGTAAATAATACTCCCTCCATTCCATTTTATATGAAGGTCGTTGACTCGGCACAAACTTTAAGAAAGAAAGGAAGACTTTTGAAACTTATGGTCTAAAAGAAGGCATTGAGAAATGTGTGGCGACAAATCATTTCATTAAGGGTAAAATGAGAAATTTAAAGTTACATTGTTACTAAATATAGAAAGGTGTCATTTTTTTGGGATTGACTAAAAAGGAAAGTGTGTCGTATAAATTGGGACGGAGGGAGTAACAGAAATCAAAGGACAAGAAACACTTTCAGAGAACCTCCGCAAAAAAAGGGATTAAGAAAGAATTAGACAATTCAGGATATAGCAGGACGCTGTATGAGTAATACTCAAACTGTTTGATTCTTTGATGTCTGAATCCTACTTGCACGTTTTGTGGGGTTACTTGCTTATTTTCTGTTCCTATTTGTTTCTTTCATCAAAAAATATTTTAGCATTACTTTCTGAGCCTGCGAGATGGAGAAGATGACTAATGCAGTCGGTGGAGTTTTAATGTGTTGGCTAGATTTTCACTGGCCCAAATTTATTGATATTGCAACATTAATCGTTAAAACTTACTCTAGTTTATGTGGTCATGCACGAGCAAACTGCAATTCAAGTTACTCAAGTACTGTTAAATAAAAAAAGAACTCAAATACTTAGTGCCACTAGCTGAGCCAGTCAATGAAGTCTCAGGTTCAAATTCTAACGGAGGCAAAACACTAGGTAATTTTTCCAATCCATCCAAGCCTTGATGGACAGAGTTACCTAGTACCCGTGTTGGTGGGAGGTAGCAGGTACCCTGTAGAATTAGTAGTTGAGGTGTGCGCAAGCTGAACCGAACTCTAAGGTTATTAAAAAATCAGAAGCATTGATCTCGAGGATAAGTGATAACTTAAGTTACATATGAATGGTTCTTAAACATCATGGTACTCTTGGTGTGCTCAGTTCGTTTCTTGAACTCAGTTGAGATTTCTGTAGAATAATTGGAAATCATTCCACAGTAAAAAAAACTTGGAACTGTTGGAGAGAGCACACTTTCATTTATTTAGTTATATCTTCAACACAAATCACAGTAATGCAAGGTGTTGAAGGTGTCTGGTTACTATCTATATGCCATTTCAATTATGTATAAAACCGGTTTCTGCAGAACGTGTGTTGAATCATTTCATGTTTTACTTGAGGGATTACTCATGTTGTTTATATGATTTTTAGGAGGAATTGTTAACAATACACTGCGTCCACAAATTCCTACATGGTGTGATCCCGAATGGAAAGCACTGATGGAGAGTTGCTGGGCCCCCGATCCTGCAGAGAGGCCATCATTCTCAGAAATCTCTCAGAGATTGAGAACTATGGCAGCGGCAATGAATGTCAAATGATGTTTACATATTGATCGAGAAAAAAATCAAAATAAATTGTAGCCCATGTTTTCACTCGCAAGATGGCACCAGCTATAATAAACATTCTTATATATGTTTTCTCGTCCGATGACTTCATATGCCTATTAATATTATGAAGTCATTGTAACTCGGACATTCTAGGAAGTTATTTTCTGGAAAGACCATCGGGTTGGCTGGCGTTTCAACTTTGTGAAGGTCGACATATGTTTATGATGATGATGCTATTGCAGTTCATTCAGATATATTGATTTTTCTTGTTTCAGATATTTGTTGGAACTGGTCAAGCAGTGTACATAGATTAATGACAATTTATACATCTGAAGTTAAATGAATTTCAATCTGTATTAGATTAACATTCAGTATAAAATCATTAGGAGGGTAAGTTGCTCAATTTTCCAGAATC
Source organism: Anisodus acutangulus (assembly GCA_029783415.1). Taxonomy (NCBI): domain Eukaryota; kingdom Viridiplantae; phylum Streptophyta; class Magnoliopsida; order Solanales; family Solanaceae; genus Anisodus; species Anisodus acutangulus. The sequence goes on from CM056494.1 coordinate 44,527,474, forward strand.
AAACTTTACTCTTGAATTTTTGAAGTGTAAATTTTTTGTGACTTAAACCTTGTGTTTTATTATACACAAATTTATAGTCTCTGCTGGAACTATTACACTTTCCATCAGTATAATTTAGTTATTCTAGAGTATTCATTAATACTTATTATAAAAATGACATTATTGTAAATATATTTTACGCGGCTAGTGCATAGAAGTAAAACTCTTTCATGTATCATGCTTTGTATTTGTCATGCCCCAAATATGGAGGAGCGGTGACATCCGATGCCATGGTGATTTATTCGCAAGTTACTTGATTCACCATCACTTGGCGGTTGAACTCAAAAGGAGAAGCCTTCACTAGCGGATCCTGTATCAGAACGGGTGGCTGTGAAGCTTGCCTTAGGCAAATCTCATATTGGAATGCGAGAGGAATGATAGGGGCCAAAATGTGGCAAGTTTAGAACTTCAATTATTGAGGTGTCTTTTGAATTAAAGTCTGATGGAACATTATTATGAGTCCTCAAAGGTTGAATCAGAGCGAATAATACATTAGTAGTTGAGTGTTGATTTGTTATAGTTATCCACCCAACTTGTTAAGATAATTCATTTTGTACATGGAGTATCAACAGTTCTTTACGTTTATACCTAGATGGGGTTACCTATGTCTTTTGCTTAGATATTGTTTACTTCGATCTTTACTCTTGCAAATTTATTGAGAAAGCACGCCTTAATTCCAAGCTAGTCTAGATTTTGATTTGTTATACCAGCTTTAATCATGGACCTACCGGAAATATCTATTTTTCCTAATTGAAATATTCCTGAAGGCTAGTGACATACGGTTTGAAATTTGGTGAATAAGGGAATTCCTTCTCTATTCTTCATCAACTACATGCTAGACTGTCTTGTGCGATAGAATTCAAATTCGTGACGTGTGTCTAATTCATACATTACGTGTTGGGTCTTACTATTAGACCAAAGCCGGGTATCAAAAATATTTTCGTTTATACAAGTAAAGCTCTTACTTCAAGAGAAGAATTAGTGCTAGTGTTCTACTTTGCAAACTCTCTTTTGTGTTTCTTATGTCTTATTATTGCCTAGCTTTTAGGGAATATCCTTGTGTCTAACTTAAAAAAAATGGAGCAAAGTGCATGAAACTAAACATAAAGTTCAAACAACACTCAATTTGCACAAATATTCTGATATTTTATAAAGATGCACAAAGAATTGATATTTTATTGTCCCAACCTACCAAACCAACCTAATTAGACAAGCTAGTGTTTGTATAAACACGTAGTTGACTTAATTCCCTTCTTCTGTTGTTTCCTTCTTCTTTTTTTTTTCATTTATAATTTGATTTGACTAGTTTCCTGATATTTGCAAGGACCAATTAGATTAATAAGGGAATTTAATATAGAAATATTATAAATTGTAAAACCAAGGTCAAATTCCCTTACATCATCATTATCATACTACTTGATCTTTCTAGAAAGTAGAAACTGCAAATTAAACATATATTTTTTGTACCTAATACGCGGCATTGTACTTTTCAATAAAAAGTCAAATTCTTGTATGTGCCATTTTGACTTGCCACTTGTCAAGTGAAAAATCTTAAAGAGTGAAATAGAAGAAAAAAAATAATATTGGAGTTGGGAAATTAGTAGGAAAATGCAGTAACTTCCAATGGCCATTGGATTGATTTTCTTGTTTAAAAAAAAGAAAGGTATGTATAGGTTTCTTTTAACATGTTGATTATTAACATAGCTTTATTTTTCAGATAGTCATTTTTAGGCGATTTGATAACATTAAAGTTCCTTTTGACAATAAAAAGTATAGAAATTAAACTTATAATTTTTTACGCTATTAAGTTAAGTTGACTTTTAACATGAGTAATATAAATTTAATCCGGGAGAATTATAGTATAAAACCACATTCGTTTGACAAATCAGGATTGGCAGGCCCAAATAAGGGAGCCCACTACTCCCTCATCCGACTGACAAATTAGGCCACCAAGCCCAGCTTCGCCAGCCCAAAATATACCTACTTCTCGGCCCAATCCACAAACCAAAAGCCCACTGCCCCAGCCATCTGTCTCGATCCCATATTGGACTGTTGAAACTCGTGCCATGCATGAGATTTTTTGGCCTAAGCGTCATTTTAATATAACATCTTCGGCCTAACCATCACCACTTCCAAAAAATCCTAAAACGACCCTATTAGACCCGAATTGGAAAGCTGCCATGTTAGACGAAATTTATGCTCTTAATAAAAATAAGACGTGGGAGTTAGTGCCCCGTCCATCTAATGTGAACATAATACAGTCTATGTGGGTTTTTTGATATAAAAAGTATTATGACGGCTCTTTTGCAAGACACAAAGCTCGTCTTGTTGGTAATGTCAGGTCTTTGCAGGTTGGCGTGGATTACGGTGAAACATTCAGTCTGATAGTTAAGCCAACAACTATCAGGAATGTTCTTAGTCTTTCTCTATCCAATCATGGTCCATTCATCAGTTGGACGTCAAGAATGTCTTTTTACATGGTCACCTACAGGAAATAGTTTACATGCACCAGCCTTTGGGTTTCCGAGATCTTACTCATCCGAATTATGTTTTCTTGTTAAAAAAAATATTTTATGGTTTGAGACAGGCCCCCAGGATGTGGTATAACAGGTTTGTAGGATTTGTATCCTCAATGGGGTTCTCACACAACAAATCTGATCAATCTTTGTTCATTTAAAGAATGGAAATGAATGGCATATATTCTTCTCTATGTGGATGCCATCATTCTCACAGCATCATTTGAGTCACTTCGCCAATCTATTATGTCCTTCCTTGCCTTGGAATTTGCTATGAAGGATTTGTGCCCTTTAAACTATTTTTTGGGCATTGTTGTAACTCAATATGCAGGTGCTCTATTTCTCTATCAAAAGAAATACGCCGAGGAAATCATTGATAAAGCCGGTATGTCCTCGTGCAAACTGTCACATATGCCGGTTGATACAAAAGTTAAATTGAGTAACTCTACATGTACTCCATACAGTGACCCAACACATTACCGCAGATTAGCAGGGGCATTACACTATCTCACCTTCACGAGACCTGATATCTCATATGTAGTTCAACATGTTTGTTTACATATACATGATCCGAATGAAGAGCATATGAGGGCTCTTAAAAGAATTCTGCGGTATGTTAAGGGTACTCTTGATTTTGGGTTGCATCTATCTAAGTCCACCATTTCTAGCCTCACATCTTATACAGACGCTGATTGAGGTGGCTGCCCGGACATACGATGTTCCACCTCTGATTATTGTGTATTTCTAGGAGACAACCTAATTTTATGGTCGTTGAAACGCCAACCGACACTATCTCGGTCAAGTGCTGAAGCAGAATATCGAGAGGTAGCTAATGTGGTCTCTGAATCATGCTGGCTCTGTAATCTTTTGTTAGAACTTCATTATCCAATCGAAAAAGCAATCGTGATTTATTGTGATAATGTGTGTGCGATATATTTATTAGGTAACCATGTCCAGCATCAATGCAAAAAACACATAGAAATGGATATCTTGTTTGTCCGTGAAAAGGTTGCATATGGACAAGTTCTTGTTCTCCATGTACCGTTCCGTTATCAGATTGTAGATATTTTCGCCAAAGGTCTTCTGCGCGTACTGTTTGATGATTTCAGGGATAATCTCAGCATACGAGAACCTCCCGCTAGGACTGCGGGGGACTGTTAAGATAATTATGTTGGAAATTTACTAAATATGGAATTAAGTATATCCCATTAATTTATGACTCGAACAATTGGGCCCGCACATCGGAAACGTCGTTTCCACACATGTGCACACGTAGTGCCAAGTATCGCAAATTTTATTAGTGAAAGAGATATTGATACGTATGTAAAACGTTTGAGACATAGAATTATGGACGGTTATTGGCCAAATGACAAAATATTTCATGTTGATAAATGAAGGAAGAAATGTACAAAGTGTAAAATGAAACGAGTCAGAAATCACCGCGGAGCCGTGAAGGGACGCGACGCCACACCGTCGGAGCCGCGACGCAAATTGTGTGGTCAGTCACTGGAGCCGCGACACTAATTCACAGCACCGTGGTGCTTCGGAGGCAGAATGCTGCGACGGGAAGTTAGAAAAATCTGACGTTTGGGCTCGTTTTGGAGCATTGATTCTCCATTACTTGGCACATGAATTTATCCATTATTTGGCTGAATGTAACCCCTCAATCAAGTGCAATTACATGGCTATTGCAGGCCATTAGTTGGCTAGTTGAGGGGTCTTCTACTTACACTATAAATTGAGGCCTTTGGCTCAATTGAATTCACTACTCAACACTTAGAAAATACTCCAGAATTTTCAGAGTTCACATTCTTCCTCTCTAGCAAAGTTACTATACTCAAAGTTCTTCAAAAGTAACACTTGAGTTTCCTTTGCTCACTTGTTAAAGTTGCTGTTGTATCTTGGAAGACTATTGCTCAACACCGTAAAAGGAGATATATGGGGCAATCTTGTCTTAAAGACAGAGTGTCGTCACTCGACTCAGCAAATCACACAAGCAGTTTGTTAAGGTTTTGATTTCCAGTTTTATTGTAATAGTTTGTTTATCCTTTCTACTATTGTAATAGTTACTTATTTCCCGTTCCCTACAACAATTGTATCCCAATAATTTTAAGACAAGATTTGTTGTAAGTAAGTTAGAAAGATGACTTGCATAGCTCAAACTGCTTCTGATTCTACTGTTGCTGCTCAAGGCAATCCCTCTGCCTTCCCCACTACTCAAGGCACTCCTAATGCCTTTCCGGTTGCTCAAGGCTCATCCAACGCCTTTGCTGCCGCTCAAGGGAATGTTGTCGTTCCTCCACCTGCTGGATTTCACCATGAACGCCCTGAAAAGTTCATGGGGTCAAACTTTAAGAGATGGCAACAAAAGATGATATTCTATCTTACTGTTATGGGAATGACACGTTTCCTAATAGAAGATCCTCCACAAACTAGAGATGAAATGGAACCTTCGCCTTCTGAAATGGGTGAAGGGGGCCTAGGTATCCATGTCATTAATGACATGAAGATGGTTCTTGATGCATGGAGTCATAGTGATTTCATGTGTAAGAAACATATTGAACTGCTTGTCAGCCCCTCTCTACACGGTGTATTGCACCGTTGGCATCGCTAAAGAGTTGTGGGAGAAGTTGCAAAAGAAGTACAACGCACAAGATGCAGGTACTAAGAAATTCATCATTGGGGAATTTCTGAAATTTCAAATGGTGGTTAATAAAATAGTGATGTCCCAAGTCCAGGAATTCCAAATGATTCTACATCACCTGGATTTGGAAGGTATGAAACCAAACGAGCAGTTTTTGGTTGCATCACTGATTAAAAAATTTATCTTCTTCGTGGAATGAGTTTATGAGCTACTTAAAGCTCAAGACAAAGGAGATGACCTTTGAAGAACTTATTATTAAACTCCAAATTTAGGAATGTAATAAGAAGGCCTTGCCTAGGGGTAAACAACCCGCTGAGGCAAAGGCAAATCTGGATGAGGCCAAAGGGAACCCAAGCAAGAAGCGCAAGTTCCATAAAGACGGCAAGACCCAAGCAGTGGAGAAGTTCAAAGGAAACTGTCACCATTGTGAGAAATCTGGTCACATGATCAAGGACTGCCGCAAGCTCAAGATTGAGCAACAAGAGAAGGCCAAGGCTAAGGGCAAGGCACAAGTTAATGTCGTCAAAGACCAGTTTCTGGATGACATGATTGAGGAGTTCTCAGTGGTGGTGCTAGAAGCAAACCTTGTTGAGAATCCCATGCAATAGTGGGTGGACACAGGTGCTACAAGACACATTTGTTCCAATAGAGATGCCTTCTCCACTTATACACCGGTTACAAACAAGAAGTTATTCATGGGCAACAACGCTTCCTCTGACGTGCTGGGGGTAGGAAAGGTAGTCCTGAAGATGACTTCTAGAAAGGAGCTCACTCTGAAGGAAGTGATGCATGTTCCTGAGATTAGAAGAAATTTAATTTCAGGTCCTTTATTGGTTAATGCTGGTTTTAGGCTAGTGTTTGAGTCCAATAAATTTGTAGTCACTAAGAATGGAATGTTTATTAGAAGAGGATTCATCTATGAAGGCCTCTTCAAAGTGAACACCATATCTGTATTACGTAAAAGCAATAATATTGAAGCCTTTTCTTCTTACTTGCTTGAGTTTTCTAATTTATGGCATCATAGATTAGGACATGTCAACTACAAGTCCATCTAAAAGTTGGTAAAGTTGGAGTTGTTGCCGTCTATCGATGTAAACCCTCAACATAAGTGTGAGGTGTGCGTAGAGGCAAAACTCACAAAGCTTCATTTTTGATCCGTCGAAAGGAATACCGCTCCTCTAGAACTTATTCACACAGATATATGTGATTTGAAGTTTGCACAAACTAGGGGGGAACAAGTATTTTGTGACATTCATTGATGTTAGCACAATGTATTGTTACCTTTACTTGTTGAAAATCAAGGATGAAGCCTTTGAAGCATTCCGACGTTACAAAACAGAAGTTGAAAATCAACTAAGCATGCAGATTAAATCCATTTGTAGCGATAGAGGGGGAGAATATGTAGCGCCATTTGAGGAATATTGTGCCCAATCAGGCATTGTTCATCAAACGACGGCTCCATATTCACCTCAATCAAATGGTGTGGCGGAACGCAAGAACCGCACATTGAAAGAAATAATGAATGCCTTGCTAATCAATTCTAGTCTTCCCCAAAACATATGGGAAGAAGCTGTCCTTACCGCTAATACGATTTTTAACAGAGTCCCATATAAGGGTAAGGACAAGACTCCATATGAATCATGGAAAGGAAAGAAACCCACCTATAAATATTTAAAGGTGTGGGGTTGTTTGGCAAAGGTTGAAGTACCCAAGCTAAAGCAGGTCAAGATTGGGCCTAAGACTGTAGATTGCATATTCATCGGATATGCAAATAACAGTAGTTCTTATCGCTTCTTAGTGCATAAGTCAGATATTCCAGATATCTACGGGGGTACAATCATGGAATCAAGGAATGCTCAATTCATTGAAGATACCTTTCCTAGAAAGAAAAAAGACATAACCTTTCGCAAATGAAGTTATGAACAAAGCTCTCAGGAACCGGGAGTCATTGACGGCCCAGATCTAGATGGTTCAGATTTAGTGGATCTCGAAGTGGCTGAATATCCGGAATCTAGTGTTCTAGATTCTCAGAACTTGGAGACTCCAGAGATGGAACTAAGGCGAAGTAAAAGGGCCAGAAAGGATAAATCCTTCAGTCCTGACTTTGTAACTTATATGGTTGATGATGAACCAAGGAAAATTGCTGAACATTATCAATTCCAGAGGCACCGCTCTGGAAAAAAGCTATTGAGAGTGAAATAGGCTCAATTCTGCATAACCACACTCGGGAGTTGGTTGATCTTTCTCCGGAAAATTAACCATTGGGTTGTAAATGGATACTCAAATGGAAGTATAAAGTAGATGAGTCTATAGATAAGTACAAGGCCAGGTTGGTAGTCAAGGGCTATTGGCAAAAGAAAGGCCTTGACTACTTTGACACGTACTCTCCGGTGTCTAGGATGACGTCCATACGAGTGTTCATTGCGATCGCAGCGTTGCGTGACCTTGAGATACATCAAATGGATGTCAAGATAGCCTTTCTAAATGGTGATTTGGAAGAATACATTTATATGGACCAACCCGAGAGGTATGTGGTTCCAGGGCAAGAGAAGAAAGTCTGTCGGCTTGTCAAATCTCTGTACGAGCTGAATAAGCCCCGAAACAATGGCACAAAAAATTTGATAGTACTCTACTATCGAAGGGTTTCGCCATTAATGAGTGTGACAAATGTGTACATGAAAGGTAACTCTAACTCGTTCGTTATGCTATGCCTATATGTAGAAGACATGTTGATCACATGGAGCAGTCCTAGCATAATTCTAGAGACTAAGAATATGTTGAAACAATGCTTCAACATGAAGGCTATGGGTATCGCAGATGTCATCTTAGGGATAAAAATCTCTAAGACGTCTGACGGACTGGTCTTATCTCAGTCTCACTACATAGAAGATGTTTTAAGAAAGTTCGAAATGTATGATAGTTCGCCTATAAAGTCACCAATGGATAGAAATCAAAAGCTTGATAAGAATCGTGGTGCACCCATATGCCAGGAGCAATATGCACATGTGATCGGTAGTTTGATGTACATAACAAACTGCACCCGACCTGATATTGCTTATGCAGTCAATAAGTTGGCTAGGTTTACCCGTAATCTGAGTGATGATCACTGGAAGGCGTTGAATCGGGTACTTCAATACATGAAATACACGCTAACTTACGGGTTTCATTATTCGAGATATCCAGCTGTACTATAGGGGTACAGTGATACAAACTGGATATCTGACATAGACAACACCAAGTCCACCAGTGGGTATGTATTTATAATTGGTGGTAAGACTGTGTCTTGGAAGTCCTCTAAGAAAACTTGCATAGCCCGATCCACGATGAAATAGGAGTTTATCGCTTTAGACAAAGCATGAGAAGAAGCTGAGTGACTTCACTACTTCTTAGAGGATGTTCCTTGTTGGAACAAACCCGTACCTTCTGTAATGATCCACTGCGACAGCCAGGCGACTCTAGGAAGGGCACATAATGCTATGTACAATGGCAAGTCTCGTCATATTTGACGGAGGCATAAGACCGTTAGATAGCTGATCACCACGGGTATAATATCAATTGATTACATAAAGTCAAAGGATAACATAGCAGACCCGCTGACAAAGGGCTTACCCAAAGATCAGATGTTCTGCATGTTTAGGGGAATGGGCTTAAAACCCAAAGTATAAGGACCGATACGGTGGTAACCCAACCTTACTGACTGGAGATCCCAGGAATTAGGTTCAATTGGAAAACTAAGTTGTAAAGGTTCAGTTGAGCGCTTCGGTGGAAGTATGAGCACTTCAGATTGTGATTTCTGTAAAGGAACATCAATCCAAAGTCGTTCCCGCGATAGACTACAAGTGCTATCTGCAGTGTGGGTAAATGTTAAGTTTCTAAAACCTTTAATGATCCTCACCGGTTGAGGTTAGGTTTGGGGAAACTTTTAATAATTCCTAACACTTGTAAAGTGGGGTATAGCAGGATACCTTGTAGGAGACCACCTATTTAAGTGCGAGGACAGGCCGCCTCAAATGAACGCACTTAAGAATCCAAGAAGTGTCCACGACCACAACGGATAAAACATTACGAAGAACTGAGTAGAGGAAGTTGTTGTGTTGGTACTGTTGACTTGGCTTACACTAAATACTGACGGTTCAAGATATCACGTTCACCGCGCAGTAAGTAAGTCCGATGGTAGTCGACTATGGAAGGTTCAAAGCGTATGCTACATATCCAGATGCAACATCGGTCCGCTGAAAGATTGCTAGAAAAGGCACCATGTGTGTGTGCCAAAATCTCTTTCAAGATGGGATTGTTGGAAATTTACTAAATATAGAATTAAGTATATCCCATTAATTTATGACTCGAACAATTGTGGCCCGCACATCGAAAACGTTGTTTCCACACATGTGCACACGTAGTGCCAAGTATCGTAAATTTCATTAGTGAAAGAGATATTAATACGTATGTAAAACGTTTGAGACATAGAATTATGGACGGTTATTGGTCAAATGAAAAAATATTCCACGTTGGTAAATGAAGGAAGAAGTGTACAAAGTGTAAAATGAAACGAGTCGAAAATTGCCGCGGAGCCGTGAAGGGCCGCGACCCTCCCAGTCAGCGCCGCGGTACCTCCCAGTCAGCGCCGCGACTCAAATTGGCTGGTCAGTCACTGGAGCCGCGGCGCTAATTCACAGCGCCGTAGTGCTTCGGAGGCAGAATGCTACGACGGAAAGTTGGAAAAATCTGACGTTTGGGCTAGTTTTGGAGCATTGATTCTCCATTACTTGGCACATGAATTCATCCATTATTTGGCTGAATGTAACCCCTCAATCAAGTGCAATTACATGGCTATTGAAGGTCATTAGTTGGCTAGTTTAGGGGACTTCTACTTACACTATAAATTGAGGCCTTTGGCTCAATTGAACTCACTACTCAACACTTAGAAAATACTCCAGAATTTTCAGAGTTCACATTCTTCCTCTCTAGCAAAGTTACTAAACTCAAAGTTCTTCAAGAGTAACACTTGAGTTTCCTTTGCTTACTTGTTAAAGTTACTGTTGTATCTTGGGAGACTATTGCTCAACACCGTAAAAGGAGATATATGGGGCAATCTTGTCTTAAAGACAGAGTGTCATCACTCGACTCAGCAAATCACACAAGCAGTTTGTTAAGGTTTTGATTTCCAGTTTTATTGTAATAGTTTGTTTATCCTTTCTACTATTGTAATAGTTACTTATTTCCCGTTCCCTACAACAATTGTATCCCAACAAATTATGCCATAAATCATAATTATATATATATATATATATATATATATATATATATATATATATATATATATATATATATATATATATATTGTATACTTGATATGAAATAAATACATGAAATTAATTTCCTTCAAAACTACTCGTATTTGAATTAATTAAGTCAGTAAGTTTTAAATACGAGATAGTTAGAAAGATCGGTGCAAGTCATCAAAGAGATAAGGCCAAGTCAATTTCCTTGGATGCCACATTGTGATATAATTCATTAAGGGTTTGTTTAAAATGAGGGGTTGACAATCGCAACAAAATTTGAGGGATTAGGAATACTCAAATTATGCCAAGCTATTTTCTTTCTTTTTTCATTCTATTATGTAGTATTATCCTACAAAAAGTGCATGGTGATAATAACACTTGTATTAATTTATAGGTGCAGATTAATTATTGTTCAAGAAAAAACAAAAGTCATTAAAGGTCTCCTTCAAAGAATATTTTGTTATAGATTGTATATAGAAAATTAAATTGTTTAAAAGTTCATGTGTATCAAGAGTCCTGTGTAGGGCATATTTGTCAACCCTATTGTAATTAGAGAGGCCGTATTTCTATATATAATACCTTAATATTTGTATAAATTAATTTCCGTCAACTCTCTAATGTCTCTTTCATTAATTCTTTGCCTAGGTGGACCATAGTATCATAGCTTAAGTTTATAACTTGAAATAATAGTCATAATCTACTTTATTATATGAACGTTACAGATAAGAAGAATACGAGACTTACAAATAAAACTAGGTAGGAGTAGTGTTTGGCGAAACCAACAGCTTTGGCCTGAATCTTATTATCTTAATAAATTCATTTAATATATTTACATTATTATGTTAAAATCTATTAATTTAAAAATGTTAAAATTTTGAATCATAAACTTCAGATTCTGGGCTATCTAATACGATCAACTACCCAACATTGAAAAATAACATAGTAAAACGAAAATATTATTCACGCTGATGTTTTTATGTGGGATTCCCATAAAACGGAGGTGTAAGTGAATGATTTTAAAGTCTAAGGGGCGTATCTACATGTGAATCAGATCACATGGGTATTCAAAAATACTTTTTCTTTTTAAAAGAAACTGTCTTTCCACTCACCCATTTATTCTACACAATTTGTAGATTCATATTAAGATTTTCCCAATTTTCTTTCACAAAATTAATACTAAAAACTATACTACCTTTTAGCCCTATGTAACTTATGATAATTGAGATTCCATAAGTCAAAAGACACATACTTAGCTAAAATAAAATAATCAATCACTTGTAAAAAATTTATGGGGTTGTTTCGGTAGGCCCAAAAGGTATTAGCTAGATATTAATTTAGGTGCATAAAGTAAAGTCAATTAAGTTAACCCCAATGATACCACATTATTGTTTTTGGTATTTAACCAACAGAGAGCCATACTTATCTTGTTATATTATCAATAATACCAAGCTATTGATAATATAATATTTTCTTTTTGTATTTACACCCCATACTACATATATATATGGTCATGATCTTTCGTGTAAAAAATATTAGGTTCAGTTGCACTTGTAATTAAGCTACGTCTGCCACTTCCTAGAGGCGGAGGTAGGGGTGGCAAGGGTGTTCGTCTTAATCCCTTTCGTAGAACAATTATCTTTCGAATCAATCACTTCTGAATAATATTATCTCACTGTAACGGTCAAGTTTTATATGAAATTGATTTTTTATAATAATATTTCGTTATAGCAATCGAAAATATCAGGATAAACACCGCCGTTAGTGAAAATTCTGATTTCGCGACTGACACTTTCACTGCCTAGCTAGCTAAAAATTAATTTAGGTACATAAATAAAGTCAGTTAAGTTAACACCAATGATACCACGTTATATTATTTTGGTATTTAATTAGCCAACAGAGAGCCATACTTATCGTGTTATAAATATTATAAAAAAATAATACGTAGTAATATTTTCTATAAGCCAAGTGTTGATGATGCATGAAAATTGATTAATGCTTAGTGTCAATGGAGAGAGATAGATTCTTGTTTACGGAGAAAGACAAACAGAAACATGTTTACTTCGTCCTAAAGATCTGAGTCAATTTGCTTATTAGTTTATTTAAACACCTTTTGAAATTTTGTTAGTTTTCTGCTTGTTATTTCTATGCAAGTGAGGTTCTTGGACCTCTTTGTCCTTCTAATAATCTTTGTTTAATATACAAAAAAATGTTTTTATTAGGAAAATAATATTATATATATAGTAGAGGGACCAAGGTCAATGAAGTTCTATCTCTCTCTGAAAAGCTTTGATTTTCTTAGAATAATTATTGATTTGTTTGTTTTATTACGTTTCCATTTAAGACTAAGTTCTATGTACTAGCGGTGTGAAAGATCTATTCACAATCATGTGAATTTCCAATGGAAAATTTTGAGGGAGGTATGTCGCAAATATGGGATTTTTACGGGAGTATCTGTCGGAAAAGTCTCTGATGAGCCAATTTCTGTCAGAATTTTTTTGTTCATAAATTCACGTTTTTAGTAGTGGATCAGATCAGTTAAAAGGAAATTTAGGCAACTCTATTTATTAGATTGAAGGTTAACCTGAAATAAATTGTGCTTAACTTGTTTTAATATGTTGAATTACACCAATGATATAAAAAACAAATTATTATACTGTCAGTGTATATAAATTAAAATTCTGATTTTAAAGAGTTATTTCCATTTTTTGAATTTTGATATCTTGATCGAAACCCTAGCCAACTTGTTTCAAAAAGGTTGTCTAAAAGCAACTAATAATTTATGTAAGTGATCCTTAATGCCGTAATCAGCGACTTAACTCATTGCTATACATAAGATGTTATTAATTTATTGTAGGGGTGGCCAACGGGGCGGGGCGGGTCCCGAAGGGATGGGATCCGACGGGACTGGGGAGGGCGGGATCGGGCCTCTGGCGGGACTGGCGGGATCCGCCGATGTCCCGTCCCGTTCCCCATCCCATCGGAAAAGGGGACCGGTCTTATCGGGCCGGGGCGGGGTCGGATCGGGATCTGGTTTTTCAATTTTTTTCCACTTAATTTTAAAAAATAACATATATAAACACCTCAATAATTGAACAAGATAGTGTAATAAAAATATCTCAAAGCTGTTTTTGTGCCTCTTATATTATTTAAAAGAAATATAATTTTTTGTAATACAATTTCAAAATTGCAACTTTGTGGTGTTGAAAGTTGCAAATAACATTGTAAAATTGCAATTAAAAAAATCACATATTTATAAACACATTTTCTAGTTTCTTCACAATGTCTTGTGGTTCTTCGGTTGGAATTGGAATTTGTTGGTCAAATTACTCGACGTCGCTTCCACCCCGTCAGATAAGATTTCGATATAGTTTTCATCGTCTTCTTCGTTGATCTCCGGTTGAAAGCACCTTCTACGCTCCGCTCGTATCCAATCTCTGAATAAAATTGCAATCTCCAAGCCGTCTCCCACTAATGAGTGTCTGTGCTCTCCTATTTGAAATCTTCCGACAGAAAAAACACTTTCAGACGCTTGAATGTTCAACACATCTCGGACAATCTTTGATAGTGTCAGAAATGTCTTCTCATTCTCCCTCCAGTATTTCAGCAAGTCTTCACGTCCTTCTTCATTGAGAACTGCTTGGTACAGTACAACACCCTGCAAAACAAAAACATCAAACTCGCTAACTTGATTAGTAGTGGTACCACTATACATTCTATTTCTAAGGCTTTCAATACTAGTCACAGAAACATCATGTCATTTCTGAGATGGTATTGAAGAAGAAGAAGAAGGTATGGAAGCCGGTTGGTTGCTAGCACTTTCTTGTTGGTAATATCTATATATTTTTTTTACATTCATCGTGTATGCTAGATAAAACTTTTTTTTTAGTTGGTTCCTTAGGTGGTTGGTCATTTGGATTTTTTCGAGCTGGAGGTGGAAGTACAACTATGCAATCATAGATAGTTTCAATAAGTGCTTTACAACCGTCTATTTTAATAGTCGAATTTAATACATCACCAATAATATAAATAGTGGGAATAGGAATTTTTTTAAAAATTTTTGATAAACATTTTTTTAATTGGTGCCTTATAAGATGGTTTTTCCATATATTCACTAAGTAACAAAAAAATTAGAGTTATATAAAATAACATAGTTGAAATAATAGGTTAATAAATAACGAAAAATTCTTTAGTAGTTTGAAAAAATTTCTCTAAAAATACAATAAGTTCTGAATTTTTTTTCCAATCGTTATCTACCACCATATCAGTTGGATTTCGATTATGGGCATTAAAAAATAGAGTTATAGGTCTTCTATAATCATAAGCAACAAGTAGTTGTTCATATAAAGAATTCCACCTAGTTTCTACTTCTTCGGAAAATTTTCTATAAGGTAGTCCACAATCGTGACAAGTTTTTTTATGTTCTTTTTTTCTTTGTATTCTATTACTTCTAAAAATAAAGTTTATAGCAAATTGTACTTTATTAAGAATGTCTTCAAAAAGTGATAGAGCATCATTTACATCTAAGTTATAAATATGGCACACACATTTTATATGAAAATAATTAGGAAAAGATGGAGTTAAAAGATCTTTTAAAATTCTAATAGCATAATTATTAGAAGAAACATTATCTAATGCAATTGTCATTATTTTGTCAGTTATACCATAATACTCGCAAATTTGATGAATATTTGCTGCAATAAAACTTCTAGTGTGCCTATCATTAATATATCTATATGCTAAAATACGTTTTTGCATATACCATTTATAATCTATATAATGACATGTTACAGTTAAATAATCATGGTCGTTAGTACTACGACCTATATCAGACGTGATAGATACTTTGCCAGGAAAATGATATAATGAATACCGTAAATATTGTTGATATTCATGTGCAAATTTTAAAATGTCTCTCCTAACAGTTGATCTAGGAAAACCGTTAAAAGCAGGATTATACATATCTCTAATGTAATGAATAAAACTAGGAGAGGAAGGAAATGCAAAAGAAAAACCCTCCACCATAACTAATTTTGCTATTGCTTCCCTATCTCTATGTTTATCGTATTTAGGACCTACAATTTTCCCCGGCGTCGGGTTAATTTGACCCTATACTTGGTCCGGGACACTATGTGAACCTTGTCCTGACTGAGAGCGCATTGGCGCACCCGACTTTGTAGCCTTGTATTCATCCTGCCTAGCTTTTTGAAAACTTTGTACATGTCTCAATAAACCTCCCGTCCCACCCTGACCTTTTTTCATTTTAAATTTATAAATATTTTTACAAATTTTGCATCTAACTACTTGATTCTCTTGGTCCCTATCAAAAAAATCCCGTGCAGCAGATTTTATTTTCGTTGTGTGGGGCCTCGTCTCATACTAGGGGGAATAGGAGATGCACTAGTGGGTGTGTCATCTACATTAGTGGGTGTGTCATCTACATTAGTGGGTGTGTCATCTAGATTATCTTCTAAATTAAAGTCTGGTTGAGTTGCAGAATATATATCATCGTCTAATGGTATATCATTAAAAAAATATTTAGTTTCATTTATATGAGTGTAATCTATCAAATCATCTTGTCTAGGAATATGATGACTACCCCTACTAAAAAAAGCACCCCTGCCGTTGTTACCCCTACTAAAAGAAGCACCCTTACTCTTACCCTTAAACATACCTCTTAATCCTTCCATTTTAATTATGCAAATAAATAGTTAAAGATAATGAAATTAAGTGCGATAATTAAGATAAAAAAAATAATAATTTAAATAAGGAATGAAGGTACCAAACGTCGACTTGTAATCGAGGTTGAAAATTGAAACTTTACTCGATGGATGATCCTCAAGCTAGTTGCCAACTTCACTCCCAATTTTTTAACTTTATAAATGAGCAAAAAAATATAATATTTAGTAGGCAATGTAGAATTGTAGAGAGATAAATTGAGAGATTGTTGGAAGATTTGTGAGAAAGATGAAGAGAAAATGAGGTATTTATAGTTGAAAAATTGGGTTAAAGTGTAAATATATTAATTTAGGGGTTAAAAATAAATATTAAGGGGGTAGGCCAAAAATGGCTGTTGCACAACGACCAAAATATAAAATGGCCGTTGCGCAACGAGAAGTTTTTGTAAATGGGAGGGGGACGAGCGGGACCGGGGCGGGTCGGCGGGATCGGGCGGCCCACTAGCCAGCCCTAATTTATTGTATTAAAGAAGACTTTAAGCTGCGTTTATGACGAGCCCAAATGAAAATGACTATTATAATCGCAATTTTTATTAAATATAATTGAATTATGTATAGTTCACTATAACAAAGTAAGAGCTAATTTCTTTCTAAAAGACTTCATCAATAAGGTAATGGCGCTGAAATTTCTAAAACAAGCTGATCTTTTTTTTTCTCTAGTGACCTATACATTTTAACTTTCTTTATTTTTCCCCATTGTCTTCGTAGAAATCTTTTACTACTCTACTTATGTATATATAGATAATAAAATAATAAAAAGTATTGGGTATAAATATAAAAATATCGACACTGCTTACGAAAATTCATGTGCACCACTATTTGTCGACCTACCAGTTCCGCCCTTATTTGTTAGTTCCATAGTTTTAGCAGATAAAGTAGGAACAAATTTTGTTAAAACTATCTCTACGAGTAATTATAATTTAATTATAATAATTTGGCCAAACTTGGAAACTTAAAATGTCCGTAGCGACACTCCTATTACTTTGTAATGACTGTTTCTGTTATTTAATATTATTAATACCAAAAAAATTGCCAGAACTTAGCTATGTACTTAATCAAAATGAACCACTATGAATATGGATAATTTGTCAATATATGCAAGTTGGCTGACATAAATTGCCTATCAACTTGGAGTCCAAATAGTTTATCCACATAAATATGTCGCTCCATGCATTTCAATTTATTTAACCTTTTTTCTTCTTTATTGTTTAAGCAATTTTGCATCAAGTACTAATTAAAAAATTCAGTTACTCGATATTAGAAACCATAAAGTTATAAAAGTATTTGAGAACTAATGCGAGTTATAAAAAAATTCAATTTTTCTTGAGACATAAAAATTGGAATTGAGGAAATATGTGTTGAATGATGTTAGATGATACACTTATCCCTAGTAAGTGTTGGAAATTTGCCTTTGATGGGGAGGTGCGTTCACCATATTTAATGAATTAAACATTAGGGTTTCGCATGTTGGAGGCTTTGTCTCTTCACACGTACATAATCTACTAAGTGAATAGATGACTGTAGGGCCAAGAATCGTCAAATTTCGTTGAGAAATGAAAGAGATATTGGTCCACGAAGTAAGGTGTTTGAGGCATGGAAATATGGTGTGGGACAAATCTACCACATCGGTGGGAAAAGGAAGAATGACTCTCTTTATAAGTCTCAAAATTGGCTAAGGGTTTTGGACCCCAAGGGGTAACACATGTGTTTGAAGGAGGGAGAACCTAGATGTGCTTGGGTTCAAGGCTAAGTCCACACGCGCGCCGCCGCCGCCCGTCCGGGCTCGGGTCGTGGGACTTGGGACTTGGGCTTCTTCTGCTATTATCTCTTTGGACCCCAAATTACTTAGTATTTACAGTTTGGTCCCTGGAGTTTCTGGAAAGCTGAAATTGGGAATGACAGAAAGTAGAAAGTTTCTGCCTGCCGTTGGAGTTGATTTTTGGAGCGTTAAAACTCCATTAATATGCACCTTAAACCTCCCTAACAACTCCTTTATGTTGTACATTAAATCAGTCATTACTTGGCTGATTAACTCCCTCACTAATGGCAGTTGAGGAGTCCCTCCCCTTATGCTATATATTGGAGCCTTTTGGCTTAATTACAGAGACGAATATATACAACACAACACAGAGACAAACAGAAGAGAGCACAACACAAATTCTGTCCAAAACGTGACCAGAAACAGTGGACACAAACAAAAAACTCTTTCTTCATTTTCTATTCTTCAACAAGTCGTTTCGTGTTTTGTTTTTCTTTGTCAGAATTAACCTATTTGCTTTGTAGTGTTGATTAGTTGTTGTTTTATCATGAGAGACTATTGCCCGTTAACGTAAAAGCATATATACAGGACAATTTTATCTTAAAGACAGAGAGCCATCTCTCGACTAAGCCTACAGTTGTAGCAATCCAGATTTAGTGTTTCTTGATTTCAGGTTATCAAGATTCAAGACTCAACAAGCTTGCGGCAGTTCTGAATTGCCTATTTGTTTATCCTTTCGAACACTTGTAATATTTATTTACTTCCCGTATTGCTTTACATAACCAACAAGTTTAAGACAAGATTGTATTAGTGTTCGAAAGATGTCGGTCAACAGTTGTGTGACCAAATCTGGATATGGCTGTGGTTTTCTGGTAGAAGAGAGTTTTGATTATGCTGTTGAATGTCAACGTGTCCATGGTGTCACCGCTCCTGAGAGTGGTGGGAACAAGCGCCTACGAGAGGCTGAGGATGTCAACTGGGACAAGAGGAGAAGGCTGAAGATGTGGTTCTATCTTGTAGCAGAAGACCTATATCTGTCCCAGACAAAGGATTCGAATTATGGTAAGAAGGAAATGGACACTCAGTCCGACCAAGTGACTGAAGTGGGCCAGAATCCGAAATTGGGATAAGTAATTTTTCTTCCTTGTCATGAATAAGATTAAATGATGTCTGATTAAAAATGGCTTAAAGTAAGGAGGAATATGAAAATATTTTCACGAAATAATTTATATTCCTTACGCTTTAAAATCAGAAGTTTAATCTCATCTTCCTTCCCCTTTAAAGATTGGATTTTGTAAACGACTTAAAAAGATCTGTTCTTTTGAGTGTAATTATTAAAAGTGTGTAAAGTATGTTCACACATACGAGGTAAAAGATCCACTGACTGTGCGAAAACTGTTACCACTCTTAAGTAAGCGCCAACAATTGTCTGGGCACCAATCTCAAGGGAAGAAGACTAAAAGATAATGTCTTATCTTAAGACGTTGACCCTGTCACACTATTTGACAGAAGATCATTCATTTGATAGGATGATGTTGGACACTTAGTCGTACAAAGCCTACGGGCGACTGGATGGGCCAGAATTTATTTGATAAAGATGATACGGGACACTATGTCGTATAAAGCCTACGGGCGACTGGAGTGGGGCCAGAATTCATTTGATAGAAAAAGTAATGGACACCTAATAAGGTGGGCCAGAGTTTTCAGGTCTTAAATGATCTGAAGGCCAAAATAAAAGCAGATAAGAAATTAGACACTCAGTCTGCCAAAGCAACTGGAGTGGACCAGAGTATCCAGATCACATATGATCCGGTTACGCCCTAACCACGGGCAAGAAGTTGTTCATGTGAAGCAACGCTACCTCTAAAGTAGAAGGGGCTGGAGAGGTTGTCCTCAATAAGACTTCAGGGAATGAGATCACTCTAAAATGAGGTAATACATGTTCCAAACTTGGTTTAAGAGACGCTGTTGGTCAAGTTGGTTTGAGACTAGTCCAACAGGTATGTAATAACTAAGAATGGTATAGTATGTCTGTAGCCAAATGAATGATATATTTATAATTCGTGCATCTGTGCCATCATAGATTAAGACACGTTAAATAGAAAGTCATTCAAAAGCTAACGAAGTTGAGGTTGTTGCATTCTCTCGACATAAACTCTCAAAATGAATGTGAGGTAGGCGAAGAGGCAAAATCACCTTTCCAAGTTCCGTCAAAGGAATAACGAAATAAGCACTGCTCCTCTAGAACTTAGTCACACCAGCATGAGTGATTTGAAGTTTATACAAAATAGAGGAGGGAGACAAGTACGTTGTGACCTTCTTGGATGATGGTACAATGTATTGTATCCTTTACTTATTGAAAAACAAAGATGAAGTTATTGAAACGGATAAGCGCTACAAAGCAGAAGTTGAAAATCAACTAAGCCTACGGATTGAGGAATTCGTAGTGATAGAGGGGGAGAATGTGAAGCATCGTTCATCAAACGACTGCTCATTACTCACCTCAGTCTAATGATGTTAGCAAGCGCAAAGTCATACGCCCAAAATATGTAGGGCAAGATGATCCTTACCGCTAATGTGATTCTCAATAGAACTTCACATAAGGATAAGGATAACCCTCCGTGTGAAATATAAAAAGGACCCCAAATACAAATGTTGTGATGTGGGGTGGCTTGGTGGAAGTTGGAATACTGAAACAGGTAAAGTTAGACCTAAGACTGTAAATTGCATTTCCACTGGATCTGCAAATAACAGTAGTGCTTATCGCCTCTTGGTGTCAAAGAATGATGAATTCTTTGAGGATAACTTTCCTTATGAAGGAAAAAGAAGTAATTACTCGAGGTTAACAAGAACCCGCGAGGACCTGACTGTCCGGAACTAGACGTTCCGTATCTACAGGACTCGAAAGTTGTTGTCTATCCAGAACTTAATATTCCAGATCAACAGAACTCAGGGATTCTAGATGTTGAATCGAGAAGGAGCAAAGAGGGGACAAAGACTTGTTTCAGGCCTTCTAGCTTGTATGGTTGAGAATGAACCATGGACAATTAATAAATAATTGTCATCTCCAGAAGCGCTGCTTTGGAAAGAAGTTGCAAAGAGAGAAATAGATTTCATCATATATAACCATACTTGTGTGATGGTTGATCTTCCTCCGGGAAAAGAACCTTTGGGTTGTAAAAGTGGATACTCAAAAGTGAGTACAAAGTAGATGGATCTACTGACGAGTATAAGGCCTCAGCTACTTGTACATGTGCTCCCCTGTGAATAACTTAACATCCAGGGCCATTGCAGTCTTGCGTGACATGAATATTGAAACAACCTTCCTAACCGGAGAGTTG
This sequence comes from Anisodus acutangulus, assembly GCA_029783415.1. Lineage (NCBI taxonomy): Eukaryota > Viridiplantae > Streptophyta > Magnoliopsida > Solanales > Solanaceae > Anisodus > Anisodus acutangulus. Next base: position 44,548,790 of record CM056494.1, read on the forward strand.
GAAGGGGAGGATCAGAGTTGGTTTGCTGGACTATTGGGCTTCTTCCTGAACTTTCATTTTGGTCCTTGAAATGTTTACATTTTGGTCCGGAAGTTTCAAATAAAACAGAAATAATGAATCTGACCACAGAAACATTGACTATGAAGTTAGAAAGCCAACAGTTGCAAAATCAACAGTCTGAAAGTGGAAGTTATATTGAAACAAAATATACGGGTATCACAGATGACATCTTAGGAATTGGATTTTTAAGACATCTAACAGACTGGTCTAACTCCAAACTTAGTTGTGAGATAGTTGACAGTCTCGTTGAAGCCACCAATTGATATGAATCATATAACTGATTGAAATCATGGTGCACCCATATACAATGAGCGATATGCGCAGGTCACATGTAGTTCAATGTATGTTACACACTACAACCGACTTGGTATCAGCCTACAAAGTAGATCAGTTGAACTAAGGTTCACTGATGATTTTAATAAATGATCAATAGAAGGTGTTGAGTCGGATATGACGATATCTGAAATATTCGCTTATCTACGGATTATGGTATTCTGGATGTCCAGCGGTTTTGGGAGAACATAGTGATGCAAACTGGACATCAGATGTGAAGAACGCCAAAGCCACAAGGAAATATTTATGGTGGGTCTTGGAAAAACCTCTAAGCAAACTTGCATCGGCCGATTCATGATGGAATAGGAGTTTATCGCTTTATACAAAGCATTAAAGAAGTTGAGTGACTTCACGACTCCTTAGAGAACGTCCCTTACTGGGAGAAACCTGTGCCTTCAGCAGTTATACACTGTGGCTAGCCGGTCGGCTTTAGAAAGGACACGGATGGCGGCGTATGGACATATCTGTCAGGATCTGTCGGAGAGATAAGATCGATGGCAGTTGATCATCACGGATGTCACTTCCTTGATTACTAATCAAGGGATATAGCAGACCCTTTAACTAAGGGACTACCCGAAGATCAAGTGTTCTACCTGTCTAGGGGAATGGGCTTAAAACCCAAACAATATGAACCTTTGCGGTGGTAACCCAACCATACTGACTGGATATCCCAAGAATTTGGTTCAATGGGAAAACTATGCTGCAAAAGGTTCAGTTGAGCGCTTTGGTGGAAGCAAGAGCACTTTGGATGATTTCTGTAGGGAAACATGAATCCAAAGTTGTTCCCGCGATAGACATTAAAGTGCCACCTGCATGGTGGGTAAAGGTTAAGCTTCCAAACCTTTAACGATCCTCAAATGGTTGAGGTTAAGGTTGGGGAAACTTTTAATGATTCCTAACACTTGTGAAGTGGGGTATAGCAGGATACCTTGTAGGAGATCACCTATTTAAGTGCGAGGACAACCCGCCTCAAATGAACGCACTTAAGAATCCAAGTGTGTCCACGACCACAATGGACAAAACAATAAGAAGAAAACGAATAAGGAGAGTTATTGTGTTGGTATCATTATCTTGGATTACACCAAACACTGACGGTTTAAGACATCACATTCACCGCGCAGTAAGTAAGTCCAGTGGTATTCAACTAGGGAAGGTTCAAAGCAGAAGCTACCTCTCCTGATGCAATATATTTTCGCTGAAAGATTGCTGAAAGTAGACACCATGTGTATGCGTCAAAATCTCTTTCAAGAGGGGATTGTTGGAAATTTGCCTTTGGTGGGGAGGTGCGTCCACCATATTTAATGAATTAAACACTAGAGTTCCGTATGTTGGAGGCTTTGTCTCTTCACACATGCATAATCTACTAAGTGAGTAGATGACCGTAGGGCCAAGAATCGTAAAATTTCGTTGAGAAATAAAAGAGATATTGGTCCACGAAGTAAGGTGTTTGAGTCGTAAAAATATGGTGTGGGACAAATCTACCACATCGGTGGGAAAAGAAAGAATTGCTCTCTTTATAAGTCTCAAAATTGGCTAAGGATTTGGGACCCCAAGGGGTAACCCATGTGTTTGAAGGAGGGAGGACCTAGATGTGCTTGGGTTCAAGGCTAAGTCCACACGCGCGCCGCCGCCGCCGCCCACCCGTCCCGTCTGGTCCGGGCTCGGGTCGTGGGTCTTGGGACTTGGGCTTATTCTGCTATTATCTCTTTGGACCCCAAAGTACTTAATATTTACAGTTTGGTCCCTGGAGTTTCTGGAAAGCTGAAATTGGGAACGACGGAAGGCAGAAAGTTTCTGCCTGCCGTTGGAGTTGATTTTTGGAGCGTTAAAACTCCATTAATCAGCACCTTAAGCCTCCCTAACAACTCATTTATGTTGCATATTAAATCAGTAATTACTTAGCTGATTAACTCCCTCACTAATAGCCATAAACATCAATTACTTGGTCATAAACTGTCATTACTTGGTAGTTGAGGAGTCCCTCCCCTTATGCTATATATTGGAGCCTTTTGGCTCAATTGCAGAGACAAATATATACAACACAGAGACAAACAGAACAAAGCACAACACAAAGACAAACAGAAGAGAGCACAACACAAATTCTATCCAAAACGTGACTAGAAACAGTAGACACAAACAAAAAACTCTTCCTTCCTTTTCTATTCTTTAGCAAGTCGTTTCGTGTTTTGTTTTTCTTCGTCAGAATCAACCTATTTGTTTTGTAGTGTTGATTAGTTGTTGTTTTATATTGGGAGACTATTGCCCGTTAATGTAAAAGCATATATACGGGGCAATTTTGTCTTAAAGACAGAGAGTCATCTCTCGACTCAGTCCATAGTTGTAACAATCCAGATTTAGTATTTTTTGATTTCAGGTTATCAAGATTCAAGACTCAACAAGCTTGCGGCAGTTCTGAATTGCCTATTTGTTTATCCTTTCGAACACTTGTAATATTTATTTACTTCCCGTATTGCTTTACATATCTAACAATAAGTTCGTGTAAGACTTTTCAAATGGGTTTATAATGTCCTAAATCATCATACTCATTGTTTTCTATTAAATGTTCAGATTCTTTCGTATGAAATAAGCTAAACTTTGGTTATATCCTTTTTTCTCGACGCAAGCTATTTGATCTATCACTTTAAATTTCTCTTTCTTAAATCAGCCGATCAAGCTACGTTAAACTTCTCGTATCTCTCTCAATTCAGCACATTGAGCCACTATCTTTGCCCCACGCAACACACACTTTGAGCCGCACATACTCTTTCTCTAAAAAGAGTCCCCTGGACATAGCTGGATGGCAAAAGAGGAGAACTTAAAATCCAGCTGGCGGTCTGTAGCGTGGGTTCAAACCCTGGTGGGAGCAATTTGCTCTCTTCTTTGGTAGGACCTTGTAGGTGATATAAGTTGTTCTGTTCTCAAACCCTGGTCATTCAGGCACATCCCGCGATTTACTAGTAGTAATACTTGTTGGAAATTTGCCTTTGATGGGTATTACGTCCACCCATCTTTAATGACTTAAACACTATGGTTCCGCATGTTGGAGACTTTGGTTCTTCATACGTACATAATCTACTAAGTGAGTAAATGACCATATGGCCAAGGATCGTCAAATTTCATTAAGAAATGAAAGAGATATTGGTCCACAAAGTAAGGTGTTTGAGGCATGAAAAATATGGTGTGGAACAAATCTCCCTCATCGATTGGAAAAAGAAGAGATGTTCATTTTATAAGCCTCAAAGATGGATAAGGGTTTGGGACCCCAAGGAGCAACCCATGTGTTTGAAGGAGGGAGGACCTAGGTATGCTTGGGTTCGAGGCTAAGCCCATGCGCGCCGCCGTCGCTCGCCCGTCCGGTCCGGGCTCGGGGCCTTGGGCTTTTTCTGATATTATCTTTTTGAACCCAAATTGCTTAATATTTACAGTTTTGTCCCTGGAGTTTCAGGAAAGATAAAATTGGGAAGAGGCTCACGGCGGAAGGCAGAAAGTTTCTGCCTCTTAGGTTGGTTTTGGAGCATTGAATCTCCATTACTATGCACTTGAATTTGGTCATTATTTGGCTGATTGTAACCCCTAAATAAGTGTCATTACATGGCTATTTAAAGCCATTAGTTGGCTAGTTGAGAGGTCATATTCCTTACACTATAAATTGAGGTATTTGGCTCAATTGTTCCACACTTGAGAAAATTACAGAAATCTTACTCTTCCTCTCTAGCATCATTTCATTACTCAAAGTTGTTCAAGAGTAACACTTGAGTTTTCTTTGCTCATTTGTTAAGTTGTTTTATCTTGGGAGACTATTGCCCATAACGTAAGAGGATATATACGGGGCAATCTTGACTTAAAGACTTAGGCCCTTTCTCTACAGCCTAGAGATCCTATAAGCTTTCGGGGCTAGTCATCAATCGACTCAGCGAAGTTTCAAAGTGGTTGTAATCGTTAGTAGTTTATTCTTTCTAGCATTTGTAATATTTGCTTACTTCTCGTTTCCTGCAATTGTTGTAACCCACAGTAATGAGGGACCGGGACTACTATCTCCAGGAATAGTCTGGCGTAAGCCGTGAAGCTGGATATAAAAAAAGGGCCAAAATAATTAACTTCAGTCCATGTGTAAGCTCTAGAACAGGGTGCAGGAGGATATTAGAGAATACATATACCCCTAATTAGTTCATGAAAGGGCTTTCAAAGAGGTTTATAATATCCTAAATTACTCAACTCATTGCCTTAAATAAATTTTTAGTTGGACGCTCAAATTCTTTCACAATTAAATAAAAAGAGAAATTTGATTTAGCGATGGTACTGGTACTGCATATCTTTGTTGCCCGATTCTTTAAAAATGCTTCTGTATTGGCGTCGAATTCTTAAAGAATAAACTATTTTTGCAGTATGTAATACAAAATACTTAGCGGTATTTTTAAGGAGTCCGAGAACTGAACAACATATCTTCATGTTGGATATAAGTTATGCGTTGTAAATTCTTATTTGAAAACAAATTTAATTATTTTTGTCTGCATATCAATACCTAAACAAAAGTAGAGGAATAATAATCCAAGATTTTAAGGGCAGTGTTGGCGACAAATTAAGAGGTAATGGAGCCTTCTTTCTTGATTTTAGCTGTAGAATTTCATCCACATAATAAGATAACATATTATTAAAAAAAAGCTACCAATTTTAATAATATATTTTAAGAGAAATTTGCATAGTCCTTTGTCATGTTATTAATTAAAAAATATTAGTAGTGAGCTAATCCCAAAATGACAGATAAACCCTAGAGAGATGAGAAGACTTCTTTTGGTTTTCAAAAGTATCACATCACCCACTCTTTTTCTACCTATAAAACCAAGTCTTCTCTTCCCAAAATATTTCAAACCAACAATATCACAAAGTACTTCAATAGTTAAAGATTTTGGAAGCAAAAATTTCATTAGAAGCAACAAAAAAATTAAATATGGGGAGAGCTCCATGTTGTGACAAAGCAAATGTGAAAAAAGGTCCATGGTCACCAGAAGAAGATGCAAAACTCAAGGCATATATTGAAGAAAATGGCACTGGTAACAATTGGATTGCTCTTCCCCAAAAAATAGGTATCAAATTCTTCTATTTGTCTCTCTATGCATCAATTGTTTCTATAAATAATACCTTAAAAAATCTTTTAGGGCTTAAGAAAGACCGTGTAAATTTTATTAGAATAAAGAAATACCTTAAATACTGAGAGATTTCAAGACTAATTTGATGATGATGTTTTAAAAAAGAAATTTAGGACTTAAGAAAGACCTATTGATCCTTCAAAACTTATTTGTAACTGAGACGTAATTATTGTGTCATTTTTTTTCCAGGGCTTAAGAGATGTGGAAAGAGTTGCAGGCTAAGATGGCTCAATTACTTAAGACCTAATATTAAACATGGTGGATTTACTGAAGAAGAAGACAATATCATATGCAGCCTCTATATTAGTATTGGCAGCAGGTAGTGTATTCATTTCTCTCTATCTCTCATAGATAAATACAAGACAATAACAACAAAAAAGTAATGGAAATCCAACTAAATGACTTGTCCTTTAGTCCTTGTTGTTATGAGATCATTGTTATGAATTTCTCTCATCTCTACAAGGCTCTTAAGATCTTTTCTTCATGTTTCTTGTTCATGATCCAAATTCATTCCTCAGTATAAATTTGTTTAAGTTTGTGACGACCTATCTCATCTGAAAGCGTGATTACGCTGTTAGAAATAACAAACTTTTATTTACTTAATTATATTATGTCTCGGAAAAAATCTTCATCTCTAAAAACATTTTGTGGAACTTTAGGTTCTTAAGATCCTTTCTTCATGTTTCTTGTTGATGATCCAAATTCCTTTAATTTGTTTTAAGTTTGTGACGACCATCTCATCTGAAAGCACGATTAGGCTGTCAGGGAGAACAAACTTTTGTTTACTTAATTATATTATGTATTGCAATATACAATTTTCATCTGATTATGTTCAAAACCCTTTTTTGTAAAACTTTAGGTGGTCTATAATAGCTGCACAGCTTCCTGGAAGAACCGATAACGATATCAAGAACTATTGGAACACTAGACTGAAGAAGAAGCTTCTTGGGAAGAGAAAACAAACTCAAATGAACAGATTATTACTTGCTAGTGGTGGCCAAGATTTTAAGGAATCAAATGGATTAGAAGAAAATTCATTATTACAAAACCTAAGTAACTCAGCTCTTGAAAGGCTTCAACTTCATATGCAACTTCAAACCCTACAAAACCCTCTTTCTTTCTATAATAATCCATCACTTTGGCCTAAGTTAACCCCTCTTCAACAAAAACTGATCCAAACCCTACAAGCTAATGGCTTAAATGAGAATCAATCACCCCTTTACGCACTGATAAACCCTAGTGAAAACCAAGCTCATGAACTAGGGCAAAAAGTTAGGATCAATGAATTTGCTAGTACCAATTTCAAGGTGAATGAAGTGGAAAAGAGTACTCCAATTGATGAGTTTAACAATCAAAAAAATGTTCTTAACACGAACGTAGGGCAAGAAAACATGAGAGAAATCCAGACTCAGGGTGTTCAGGGGTTTACTCAGCTGGAAATCGATGACCTTATTCTCAATAACAAGGGATCAATAGTCCTGAATATGCCTTCGGGGAATCAACAAATATCCGAATTCGATTGTTTTAAAGAGATAGATGATGGATCAAGGGAGAATCTGGCATGGTGGTCTAATGATTTTGATACAAATACAACCTCTTCATCAAATTCTTGGGGCTCATCTTCAAATATTCCTCAGAGTACTTATGAAGGAATGTATCATCAAGATTATGCACTAGGGTATAATTTGCAATGATAAATTATTATTATGAGGGTGTAGAGAGGTATTGATAATATTGCAAGGGAGAATAAGGAAAGCTTAGTTTGTGGGTAAATTAACGGTTGTTGTAAATTTTTGTGTGAATAATGCTTTCTCTTTGTCATCTTACCAACTTGTATGACATGACTGTCAGTTAATATTTCCTTTTTGTTTACTCTTAATGTAAAACATATAGTAGTATTATCTATCTGAAGTCCATTTTGAGAGTTCATTTCACTAGAGTTATATATTATCAAAAACTATATATTAGATTCCCGTGAAACATTTGGTTCGCGAATCAAAAACCTATCTCACAACGAGCTCAAGTCTGAATGAGTGTATATACTTAGTAGTGGAGCATCCTGAGTATTTGTTTCAAGGGTTGTTCTTGTATATTTCTTTGTTTTTTACCAGTTATTGCTCCGATTTTAGAAGATATAACTCTTGGGAATGATGAAATATGATGTATCCTTCAATTGGTCTGTACGTACTTAGTGGAACATTGAAATAATTAATAATTTGAATTTTGGTGCTAAGTATAACATGACAGATTTTAGGTTATAATAATCCAACAATTTAAATTGAAATATTGCACGACTCCTTGTTTATTGCATAATAACTTCTTGCTATTGTCCTTCGACGTTCGTTGAACGGTGTTAAGGGTTTAATTTTTTTTTTACGTGGCCCAGTTCTCGAGAAACTCTTTATTTGCTGTTTTTTGTTGAGAAACAAGAGTATTAAAATTTAATAACTCACGACTTATATAGTGTAGATCGGATCGTACAAATGTCGATTATATATATATATAGTATATAATTGTAGTCCTAATAGAATTATGATCTCTATTTTACATTACTTACACTAAATAGTAATTACATAATATATTGTGAATATATATGAAATATATTCACTATCACACCCCCTCAGTCGGAGCGGGAGGAGATCAGACGCTGAGACTGAATCTGAAGTCAAGGAACAGTTGCCAAGGAAGCCCTTTGTGAAGATATCTGCATACTGATACGAAGAAGGAAAATGCAACACCCTACGTGACCCATTGCAACCTTCTCACGAACAAAGTGAATATCTATCTCAAAAAGCTTGGTTCGCTGATGCTAAACCGGGTTATGAGACAAGTAGACAACAGATAAGTTATCACACTAAACCAAAGATGACTTACGTATGGGAAATGAAGCTTAAGAAGGATATTTCGGAGCCAACATATCTCGGCAACAACGTTCGCAACGCCTCGATATTCTGCTTCTGCACTCGAATGGTAAAGCGTGGTTTGTCGCTTGACAGACCACGATATAATATTATCCCCCAAAAATACACAATAGCCGGACGTAGAGCGACGGGTGTTCGGATAGCCTGCCCAATCTGCATCTGTATAAGATATCAATCTAGACAGTGCAGAGGGATATAAATGAAGTCCATAGTCAAGTATGCCCTTAACGTACCGAATGATACACTTAAGAGATGTAAAGTGAGGCTCCCTAGGAGCGTGCATGAATAAGAACACCTACTGAACTGCATATGCAATATCGGGCCGAGTGAAGGTGAAATACGGGAGAGCACCTGCGAGACTCCTATAAAGAGAGGGATCGATGACTGGATCCCCGTCATCCGCACTGAGTTTGGACTTTGAGTCGACTTGAGTGGGCATGATCTTGCAATTTGTCATTTTAACCATGTAGACGATCTCCTCTGGATACTTGCGCTGACAAAAGAACATGGTATGGGCGGATCTGGTTACTGATATCCCCAAAAAAATAACTCAACTTGCCAAAGTCAGTCATTGCAAATTCGGACTTGAGTAGAGCAATGATCTCGTGCTTTAGGCCTTCTGAAGAAGCTGTCAGAACAATATCAACCACATATAACAGAAGATAAGTTGTGTCAGTACCTCGATGAAAAATGAACAATGAATGCTCACTCTTGCTGCACACAAAGCCGATTTGTATGATGTAAGTGGAAAACCGGTCATACCAGGCCCTGGGGGCTTGTTATATAGCGACCTACGAAGACGAAAAACATACTGACGAGCCTCCGTATGCACAAATCTTAGCGGTTGATGCATATAAATGGTTTTTTTCAAATCCACATGTAAGAAAGCATTCTTCACATCAAGCTGGTGAATAAGCCAATTCTTCCCCATAGTTATGCTCAAAACTGTGTGGATGGTAGCTGGCTTAACGATTGGACTGATAGTCTCACCACAATCAACACCCTCCTGTTGCCCTATGCCATTTTCCACAAGTCTGGCCTTGTGACGTTCAAGGGCACCATTATCTCTAAACTTATGACAAAATAACCACATACAACAGATTACATTCACCCCCTCAGGCCGCGGATCAAGATCCCAAGTGCGATGTGAAGTAAACGTATTAAACTTCTCATGCATGGCCGCATTCCAATTCGGGTCAAGCTTGGCTAAGGTTGAGTTTTTAGGTAGCGGAGAGATGGTTTGAGTGGACAAATTAAAATAGACTTTTGGTTTGAAAATCTCGTATTGTGCACGGGTTTCCATACGGTGGGTTGAGGTGGGATCAGGCTGGGCTGGTTAGTGGAGGGACTAGGCCATGAGATATTGGGCTGGGCAGTTTCATCACTAGGCTTGGTAGTTAGTTTGGGTATTGGGTTGTGCAGTGGGCTGAGCGTTTTGTATATTGGGCTGGGTAGTTTGTATATTGGGTTGGCCAGTGGGTGTATGGGGAAAGGCAGTGGGTGACGGGTTGGTATTTGGCCAATATCGTGTATTTCGAAGTAGAGGGGAGGTGTCCGAGTCATCAAGAAAATCGTAATCAGTGACTCAAAATTTTTGGATGTTGGCAAACGGGAAAATGTACTCATCAAACGTGACATGGCATGAGACTAGGATTTTGTTTGTGGATAACTCATAGAACAAGTACCCCTTATGGTTCGATGGGAAACCTAGGAAGACGCGAGGAGTGGAGCGTGGTGCTAATTTGTGAGGGACCATGGAGGCAAGATTTGGATAACAAAGACAACTGAAAATTCGAAGGTGATCATAGGAAGGGATCCGATGGAAGAGAATTTCGATGGGTGTCCTATTTTGGATCGTACGAGTAGGTAAGATGTTAAGAACGTGTTCTACAATTTTTAATGCATATACCCAAAAGGTAAGGGGAGAGACGCATGAAAAAGAAAGGTACGAATAATATTGTTAATGGTACAGAGAATTCTTTCAGCTTTACCATTTTGAGGGGAAGTATGAGGGCAGGAGAAACGAAAAACCATGCCAATAGCCGCACAAAGATTATGAAAATGGGAGTTATTGAACTCACGACCATTATCACATTGAATCGTTTTGATGTCTTTTTCAAATTGTGTTCCAATGTATGAAATTCAAGAAATTTGGAGTAAACTTGAGACTTAATTTAAGTGGATAGAGCCAAAGGAAGTGAGAAAAGTCATCCAAAAAAACCAAATAATATTTATGACCTAGGTTGATAGTTATAGGAGATGTCCATAAATGCGCATGAATAATATCAAATGGAGAGAAAGTAATACTTAAAGAAGACGTAAACGAAAGTCTAACATATTTCCATAGATGACAAGATGATCAACTATGGGAAAGTTTCCCTTTATTACATTGAATTAAATTACGGTTTCTAAGAGAATAAAAAAAAAGAGCTCCCGGATGACCAAGTCTACTATGCCACGTTGATGGAGATATGGCAGCTAAAGCGGTTGGTGGAGTGACGTGGGCAGTGGACGTGGATAGGAAAGGATAGAGGTCCCCCACACTATTGCATATCGTAAGAAGTCTTCTCGTATGTAGGTCATTTACATAAAAAACCAAACGGGTCGAAATCAATGGATACGGGATTATCAGTGGCAAATTTTTTAACAGAGATTAGGTTCTTGATAATGTTAGGGGTATATAGGACGTGTTTAAGGGAGTAGTGGGGTTGCGATGGTGGAGTTAGTGTGTGGCCAAACCCTTGAATTGGAATGCGATGACCATTTCCGACCATAATAGATTGAGAAGTATTTAAATTGCGCAGTTGAAGAAGATTACCAAAATCGTTAGTGAGGTGAGATGTGACGCCCATATCCATATACCATGCATTATCGGGCTAATATGTAATGGGTCTGATGGCTTGGGCTTTCTTGGCGAGCCATTAGATGGGCTCTTAGGATGCTGAGCCCACTGAAATTGCTATTTTTGGGCCTCTGGAATGCTGTTGAAAGGGTAGGCCTAATTACCATACAGTGCCTAGGGCAGTGGGCCAGCCCACTACTGCAGTTGCTGGGCCTATTGTGGGCTGCTCGTAAGGCTTGGGTCTGCTTGGCGAGCCGCTAGATGGATTCCCAGGGTGTCGGGCCTCTGTTGAGCCCACTGAAATGAATGTTTTTGGGCCTCTAGAATGCTGCTAAAAGGGCATGCCCAATTACCGAATAGTAGCCAGGGCAGTGGGCCGGTTCACTGTTGCGGTTGTTGGGCATGTTGCGGACTGCATATATTGTTGGCCTAATTTCCACGAGGAGGATTTGTGACGTCGGGTGTTGAGGAAGAGGAAGCGGAAGAAGATATGTGGGTCGCGGGTGATGCCATGAGGGTATCCGAAATTCGGTAGAGAAGTAAAAGGGAGTAGAAGTGATGTATATCAGTTGTATACCAAGGGTATACGGCCTGCTGTAGAGATAGAGAAATAAAAGGGTGTAGAACTGCTATATTTCAGTAGTATACCAGGGGTATACGGGGCTGGTATATGATGGAAGGGAGGGTATATCAGTCGTATATGAGGTGTATATCGGCTAAGGGATCATGTATATCATTGTATACATGTAGTATATGATGGCAGGGATGGTATATCAGTTGTATACGCATTACAGGTGACTGTAAATCACTGTATACGTGTTGTATATCACTGTATACGAGCATTATATGGTGGCAGGTGGTGTATATCAGCCGTATACAGTGTGTATATCGGTTGTTTCTGGTAGTAATTGGCGTCGGAAGAGAATAAGAAAGGAGGGGGGGCGAATATGGTTAGGGTTTTTAGGCTCTTAATACCAAGTAGAATAGTGTAAATCTCCTTGATTGAGTTCTCTTATTAATGTAATATATATAGAGTATACAATTGTAGTCCAAATAGAATTAGGATCTCTATTTTACATTAATTATACTAAATATTAATTACATAATATATTGTGAATATATATGGAATATATTCACTTTCATTGTGTTCCCCGTGTAATTTAAAATTGGTGTTTACTTATTAAACAAAGTAAAAGATCGTTTACTATATGAAGGTTCTTTTTATCGTTTTAGTAGTTTTAGATAATGAATTATCAATATACTCGTTAGTTTTTATCCGACAGTCTATCTTGCATGGAGCATTAATAAAGAACGTTGCAAAACTTATGCAGTTATTAATTATTGATAGAGAATAAATAAATATTCTTCATATATTCTGTAATTATTATTCTAGTGTAATTAGGTAAAGTAGAGATCCTTATACAATTAGGTTTGTAATTGTAAACACACACACACACACACACACACACACACACACACACACACACACACACACACACACATATATATATATATATATATATATATATATATACATTGCATACATGAGAAGCATCCAACCAAAGAGAATTGGACTATTCTACATAGTATCAGAAGCCAAACCATCCCTGCCCTAAAATTATACGGCCGCAACCCCTATCTCTTTTCTTATTTTTCGGCGGCAACCCCCCAAACCCTAAAAATATTCTACCGCCACCCACCTCTCCTTCATTGCTTTCGGCGGCCACATGGCTTCTCTCGTTTCCTCCTCCTCTACCCACAACGTCACACATCATTCTCCTCCCCCTACTAACACCTTTCATTCGGCCTTTGTTGTAATGAATATCAAAAACTTTATCCTTCTAGTTCTTGATCAAGAGGATGGAAAATACTCATCATGGGTCGAATTGTTTCAAATACATGCGTGTGCTTATAACGTCCTTGATCACATCGATGCCACCACCTCCCGTCCACCCGTCGTCGATAATTCGACATGGAAGCGGCTCGATGCTATCATCAAATAATGGATACATGGCACCATATCTAAGGGTCTACCTTATACTATTATGAAGACAAGTACCTCAACTCACGAATTATGGACACGACTAGAGGAAATCTTTCAAGACAACAAACATACATGTGCCGTCTATTTTGAGGAACAATTCACCAACACTCGTCTTAAGAACTTTGCCAACATGTCACACTATTGTAAATAACTAAAATTGGTTGTCGATCAATTGTCTAATGTTGGCACTCCGATTTTCGAAACAAAGATGGTTTTACAACTTATCAATGGTTTACCGAAAGGTGAGTACGATACACTTGCGACGATGATCCAATAAGCTGATCCCTTCCATAGCTTCAAAAAGGCCCGGTCATAATTGTTGTTGGAGGATATTAGACGAGCCAAACAGGACGAGGACACTCCACAGACATTGACAATTGTCATAACGCCAACCGCCAACACACCCGTCGGTCCTCCGCAACCTACGGACCACCAATCTCAACATGGTGGCCGAGGAGGCGGAAGGGGACCTGGCCGCGGAAAGCGAGGCGACGACAAGGCCCACTTCTCCACGTATGAGCAGCAGGCCTACGACCCCATGTACCCTACCGATATGAGTCAGGCTTACAGCACTATGAATCACCAGCAGCCCCACGACGCATGGTACATGGATACATGTGTCACATCCTACCTCACTCACGACTATGGTAATCTCCCTCACCTATTCAATTTGAACAATCCTCAATTTATTATGGTTGGCAATGGAAATCGCATTCCAATTCAAGGCTATGACACCACTCAAACACAACCACCTCATGCACCCTTTACCCTAAAAATGTCTTATATGCTCCTAACATCATTAAAAACTTAATCTCTAGTAGGAAGTTTGCTAGTGAAAACTCTGTATCTATTGAGTTTGATCCTTTTGGATTTTCTGTAAAGGACCTACGTACGGGGACAACTCTTACGAGATGCAATAGTGTGGGGGACCTATATCCTTTCTCATCCAATTCCGCTGCAAGTGTTAATCCACCAACCTCTTTAGCTGCCATCTCTCCATCCACTTGGCACAATAGACTCGGGCATCCGAAAGCACCAGTTTTTAAATTTCTTAGAAGCCAGAATTTCATTCAATAAAATAACGACAAATTTACCCCCGCTTGCTACTCTTGTTCTTTAGGAAAGCATGTTAGACTTCCTTTTCAATCTTCATTAAGGTAACATTTTCTCATTTTGATATTATTCATGTGGATTTATGGACATCTTTCATTACTAGCAAACTTGGTCACAAATATTATCTGGTGTTATTGGATGATTTCTCTCACTTTCTTTGGTTTATCCTTTAAAATATAAGTCCTAAGTTTACACAATCTTTATTGAATTAAAAGCATATGTTAAAACCCAATTTGAAAAGACAATCAAAACTTTTCAATGTGATAACGGCCGTGAGTTTGACAACCTTCCCTTTCATAAATTTTGTGTGGACCATGTCATGGTGTTTCGATTTTCTTGCCCCCATACCTCTCCTCAAAATGGTAAAGCTGAAAGAATCCTACGCACCATCAACAATAAGATCCGCACTATGCTCTTCCATGCTTCCATCCCCCTTCTTTTTGGGTGTACGCCTTACACATGGCGGCATACCTGCTTAATATATTACCAACGAGAACACTTCAAAATAAAACTCCAACTGAAATTCTCTTCCGTTGAATCCCCTCTTATGATCACCTTCGAATTTTTGGTTGTCCATGCTACTCGAATCTCGCCATGTCATATTCGTGAACATTTTCCCATTTGCAAACATCCAAAAATTTCAAGTCCCTGATTACGGTTTCCTTGATGATCCGGACATCCCCTCTCATTAGAAACGCCATACATCGTCCGACCTCCTTCCGCTCCAACTGAGGGAGTGTGATAGAGAATAAATAAATATTCTCCATATAATCTGTAATTATTATTCTAGTGTAATTAGGTAAAGTAGAGATCCTTATACAATTAAGTTTGTAATTGTAAACACTTTTATATATTGTATAAATGAGAAGCTTCCAACCAAGGAGAATTACACTATTTTACAATTATGTCGAAAGTAACATAACGAACCAAATAATGTATCAGCAGTATTAGTTTTATGTAGAGATTATGAGAAAATTAATGAAAAAAAGTAGTCCTCTTATGTTTCATTTTGGTCTAAAATATTTTTATAAACATATATCTGAACAGTTTTTCGTCCGTTATGTTACTATAAAAGGGAGCATATTTGTCTACGTTATTTAGAAAACGCGGTAATAGTGATATATCTTTAACAAAATCAACTAGTATGAAATAGATAGGCAATCTAATATAATTCAATGTAAATATTGAATGCCAATAAATTCTTCTGTCTTTGTACCCTCAACTATCGAAGAAGTTATAGACCTATAGGATATTTTTCTACAATGATGATTACAAATAGTTTATTCAATCAAATATTATTATCCAATGATCAACAAGAAGGAGAAAAAAATATAACAGATCCACTCATGAATTCAAAGTAATTAATGACATATTCAAATTGAATTATTCTTCCAACTACTACAAGACAAAAACCAACCGAATTTCCACACAACGAACGTGAGTTACAACTTTCATATATGTGTATTTTTCGCCCAAACAAATATGAGAACTCAGAGAGAAGGGATTTAAGTTATACATGGGAGTGCTAATGCGCGACCTTACATTTTCTTGCACTTGCTCTGCAGTACGAGCCTCATATAGAGCTGCACTCCTTTAATATGATGAGAAGAAGGGGGCCCGGCCTCTTTTCCGTACCAATCCTTTTTTACTACTACATCTTTTTGAGAGTGTATAGCTCAGTTGGTAGAGCATTGGGCTTTTAACCTAATGGTCACAGGTTCAAGTCCTGCTATACCCAAACCTACCTTACACTCTACTATGAATAAGGATGCATAGTAGCCTTCAAAATGACTTTTTGGCCTTTAGACTTGCTTTATACTTTCAATATAGTATAGCCTGTAATATAGTAGCAGGTCAGTAACTATTTCTATCACGTTACGTTTGATATTTGATGTTTATTATAGAGATTTATCTACAATTTAAGTGATTTGATTGTCTAAATATTTTTTATCAAGTCGATGCATAGAACTTAAAACTCAAAAAGTATGGCGCGTAGAGTGGACATTCAATTCTTTACATAAGGATATGATACATATTTTGTGTGGGTTTCCACATGGTGTTCAAGACGTGTTTTAGGACCTGACTAATCCATATAGTTTGTGTCAATCCAAGAAAGAATTATAAATCAAGATTCAAGTGTTTTAGCAATTATTTGTTTGTGGAAATCATTGTTCACTTATTTTTCTCTTTTAATGTTGATTAATAAAGGGACTTGATCATTTTTTCTCTGAATGTTATGCACTTGGACTTTAATTCCAATGCTTGGTTATACATATATATATATATATATATATATATTGAAGTCCAAGTTCATAACATTCAGAGAAAAAATGATCAAGTCCCTTTATTAATCAACATTAAAAGAGAAAAATAAGTGGATATTCTCTTGAGTTTAATTAGAGATATTCCAGATATTGCAACCTTTTTTTAATTAAATCAGATATTACAAACTGTTACAGATTGATATAATTTAATTGCACGTTTTCCTTCAAATGGGCTGGTTTTTAATTTTAACCCTTTTAATGGGCTAGTTTTTAATTTTGACCCTTTAAATGGGCTGATTTTTAAGTTATGGCTTTTTGTCCTTAAAAATGGAATTTATGTCTGGTGGCAGAAGTTCTTTAAGGACACAGTGCTAACTTATGGGATACCTTTTTTTTGCGCGGATTTCCTTGAATCATCGATCTTTAATTTATTGTCCCTTGAATCATCGATCTTTAATTTTTATCCATACTTTTCATTTAATAAAAATTTATGGGCCAAAGTACCTTTTATTTGCGATTCTACTAAATCAGAGATTCTGGATTTGAATCCAACAGAGGTTAAATAAAAAATCGCAATACAAGATTTTCATAGAAATTTTGCATACATAACCAGCGTTGTATAGAGACTATGCCTTAAGGGGCATAGTTTCTATGTAACTAGCCGGACAGGGCATAATTTTAATTTTCAACAAAAAATTTCCTTAAGGCATAATTACATAGAAACTATGCCCCTTAAGGCATAGTCTCTATACAACTTTGGCCGAATAGGCATAATTTCTATGAAATCTTGCCTTGCAATTTTTTTTTCTTTTTGATTTCGCTGGGATTCGAACTCACTACCTCAGAGGTATTTTCGATCATTTTTATAAGCGAAGGAAAAAAATCAAAAAATTAAAGACCACTAATTTGAGGGGCAAAAATCAAAGACCACACTAAAATAGGAGCAGTCATGCGAAGTTCCCTATGAGATATTATGATACAAAAATATAAATTTATGCCTGAAAAAAATTGTTTGTTATAATGGGGAAAAACTTAAAGACCAGCATAAAATAGGGACTAAGGTGCAAATGTCCGTGCCCATATCCTATTAACTGCACAGGAATTAATCTGAAGACATCAATTTAAATTTTGACCTTGTTAATAAAAGTTTAACAAATTTAAATTCTAGCCAAAAAAATTCCTCTTTCTTTTCCATCTTCTTCTCCTCATCCTTCTCCCTCTTTCTTTTCATTGCTTATTTGTAGTTGTAATTTTGTAGGTATTGTTCTATTGAGTTTATATTGTACATCCTTAATGATCTATTGGTTGGGTTGGTAAAGAATTGAATAACACCATTGTTAAATTTTCATAGCTTGAAACAAACTTGTTAGAAGAAGATAAGACGAGTCTACTAATTTTTAAAGATTTAAGTTGAAAATAACAATTGGAATTGATGGGATTGGAATTAAAAGGTTGTATACTAATATTGAAGTTGTTTTGGACCAATTATGAAGCAAAAGCGAGTTGGTGAACTTTTTATCCATCATATTATAGTGACTTGTCAGAATTTTTGTGTTCAATTCTAGCGATTTAGTAGGAATTTAAGCCATAAATGCTGAAAAGATCATAGCGATTCATTAGTATTTGATCAAGAATTGTGACGATCATCATAACTCACTAATAGAAACAAAGGTTTTTCAATTGACCTTAAGTAGAAAATTTGTATTATAAAACATAATTTTTCCATCTCATTCCCACCGAATCAGCTCGTTGATAAAATGCATGGTGAAAAACAAGTTTTCATTGAAAAGCCCGGAAACTTCTTTATTTTTTTGTGTGTAAAAATGCTAATATTTAGATTTTTCACATCGACATTCAATGAGAAATAATTATTTAATATTTATTAGTGAAAAACATAAATTTTTTAGTAGTGACTTGATGTTAAGGTGAGTCTTGTAGCCCGAAAAAGATATTGAATTTGTAGTCAAAATCATGACGACTATCATGACTTACTAATAAGATAAGTCTTTCCCAATATTAAATAAAAAATCTTGATGTGATCAGCTTCAGATTCTGACAAAACGATTTTTCTTGGAACTTTTTGAGCGAAGGCCAAACTTTAAATGATGACACTAAAAATTCTATCCGAGCAAATCACCCTTAACTAGGTCAGAAGTAAGCTGAGTTGGAGGCAGAAATAGTGTACACAAGTTACTATTGGTCATTTTTTTAAAATATAGTCATTATTAAAAAATTTAAATTTCACAAGTAAAAGGGATGGCCAGTGGGCCGGGCTCGGGTTTGGCGGGCCGGGTCTGACGGGGGCGGGGTCGGGGAGGGACGGAAGAAGGGGTCGGGGTCGGCGGGCTCTGGCGGGTCTGGTCCGCGAATGGAGCAAGTCCGTCCGATCCCGATCCGTCATATCGGATCGGGCGGGCTCCTGGCCTCGGCCTGGTCGGCCTGGCCTGGGTCGGGCGGGATACGGCGGGTTTTCCTTTTTTTTTTTTTTTTTAAATAACATATGTATAAAAAAAACTCAATAAACAAAACAAGATAGTGTAATAAAAACATACCAAGGCTGTTTTTGTGCCTCTTATATTATTTAATAGACAAATGATTTTTTTGTAATACAAATACAATTGTCTAAAATCTAAATTGCAACTTTGTGGTGTTGTCCAAAAGTTGCAAATTACATAATAAAATTACAATTAAAAAAATTATATTCTCAAAAAAACCTGTTCTAATTGCTTGATGATTTCATGTGGTTCTTCGGTTGGAATTGATATTTGTTGGTCAAATTGATCCACGTCGCTTCCACTACCTTCGGTTAAGATTTCGTTGTAGTTTTCATCATCTTCTTCGTTGATCTCCGGTTGACCGCACCTTCTCCGCTCCGCCAGATCCAATCTCTGAATAATACCGCAATTTTCAAGCCGTCTCCCGCTAATGAGTGTCTGTGGTCTCCTATTTGATATCCGCCGTCAGAAAAAGCGCTTCAGACGCAGCTGACGACGCTTGAATGTTCAAAACATCTCGAGCCATCAATGAAAGTGTCGGAAAGGTCTTCTCATTCCCTCCAAAGATTTCAGCAAGTCTTCATGTCCATCTTCATTGATAACTTCTTGATACGGTACGTAACCCTCGCAAAACAAAAATATCCAACTCGCTAATTTGGTTAGTAGTAGAGGTGCGACCGCACATTCTATTTACGAGGCTTTCAATACTAGCCGCAGAACAAAGATGTCTTTTGTGAGGTTGTGTTGAAGATGAAGAAGATGGTATGGAAGTCGGTAAGTTACTAGCATTTTCTTGTTGATAAAATCTATATATATTTTTGCATTGGTGTTCTACGCTAGACAACACTTCTTCTTTAGTTTGTTCAATAGGTGGTGGGTGATTTAGATTTTTGGGACTTGGAGGTTAGTACTTCTATACAATCGTAAATAGTTTCAATTAGTGATTTAGTACCGTCTATTTTAATAGTAGGACTTAATACAGAACCAATAATATAAATAGAGGGAATAGGAATAAAATATTTTTATTTTGAGAAACATTTTTAATAGTTGCTTTATAAGTTTGGTTTTTCCATATATTCACTAAGTAATAAAAATATTAGAGTTATATAAAATAACATAGTTGAAATAGTAGGATAATATATACCGGAAAATTCTTTTGTTGCTTGAAATTTTTTTTCTAAAAATACAATAAGTTCGGATATTTTTTCCCAATCACTATCTAAAATCATATCAGCTGGCTTTTTATTATGAGAGTTAAAAAATAAAGTTATAGGTAATTTATAGTCATAAGCAACAAGTAGTTGCTCGTATAAAGAATTCCACCTAGTGGATACTTCTTGTGGAATTTTTCTAAAAGGTAGTCCACAATCATGACAAATTTTTTTATATTCTTTTCTACGTTGTACTTTATTACTTTTAAAAATAAAGTTTATAGCAAATTGTATTTTACTAAGAATGTCTTCAAAAAGTGATAGACCATCCTTTACAATTAAGTTATATATATGGCACGCGCATTTTATATGAAAATGGTCTGAAAAAGATGGAGTTAAACTATTTTTTAAAATTGTAATTGCGTAATTGTTATTAGAAGCGTTATCTAATGTAATAGTCATAATTTTATCGGTAATTCCGTAATAATCGCACACTTGATAAATATTTTCTGCAATAAAAGTACCAGTGTGCCTATCATCTATATATCTATACGCTAAAATACGTTTTTGCATAGACCATTTATAATCTATCCAATGACAAGTTACAGTTAAATAATCATGGCCGTTAATACTACGACCTATATCAGACGTGATAGATACTTTGCCATTAAAATGATATAATGAAAAATATAAATATTGTTGATATTCATGCGCGAATTTAAATACATCTCTTTTAACAGTTGATCTAGGAAAACCGTTAAAAGCAGGATTATATATATCTCTAATGTAATGAATAAAATCGGGAGATGAAGGAAATGAAAAAGGCAAACCCTCCACAGCAACTAATTTTGATATTGCTTCCCTATCTCTATGTTTATTGTATTTAGAGCCTACAATTCCCCTCGTCATAGGGTTAATTTGACCTCAGATTTGGTCCGGGGATGACGTCGATGTGAACCTTGTCCCGATGGAGCGGGCGCTATACCCGGTTTTGAAGCCTGGTATTGGGCATACCTAGCTGGATGAGCACTTACTACGTGTCTAATTAAACCCCCCGTCCCACCGTGACCTTTTCCAGTTTTAAATTTTAAAACATTTTTACAAATTTTACATATGGCTACTTGATTCTCTACGTCCCTATTAAAAAATGTCCATGCATCTGATTTTAATGGTAGTTTTGTTGGACCTCGTCTCATACTAGGGGGAATAGGAGGTATTTCAGTTGAAGGTGCACTAGTGGGTGTGTTGTCATCAACATTAGTGGGTATATCATGTAGATCATCGTCTAAATTAAAGTCTTCTTGAGTTCCAGAAAATAGCTTCTGGTCTAAATCTAATGGTATTGTAGGAAAATGTTGAGTATCAACAAAATCATCCTGTGTAGGAATAAGATGACTAGAAGAAGTACCCTTGCCCTGGTTGCCCCTACTAGAAGAAGCACCCTTACCCTTACCCTTAAACATACCTTTTAATCCTTCCATTTTAATTATGATAATAAATAATTAAAGACAATAAAATTAAGTGATCTAAATAAAATAAACAAACAATAATAATTTAATGAAGGAACGAATGTACCAAACGCCGACGTAACGTCGACGTGTAATCGAGAGGTTGAAAATTGAAACTTTGCTCGATGGAAGATCCTCAAGCTAGTTGCCAACTTCACTCCCAATTTCCAAATGAATAAATAAAATTGAATATTTAGCAAACAATGTAGACTTGTAGAGAGAGATATTGAGAAATTAGAGAGATTGTAGGAAGATTTGTGAGAAAGATGAAGAGAAAATGAGTTATTATTAGTTGGAAAATTCGGTTAAAGTGTAAATATAATATCTTATGGGTTAAAAATAAATATTAAGGGGTAGGGGGTTGGGGGGGCCTAAAATGGCTGTTGGCCAACAGCCATAATCTAAAATGGCTGTTGATGCAATGACCATTTTTGCAAATGGGGGAAAAGGGCGGGTTCGGGGTCGGGCTCGGGACGGGGTCGGGGCGGGGTCGGGTCAAGCGGGCCTAGGGCGGGCTCGGGTCTCGCAGGACGAGACATCGTCCCGTCCCGAGTTCGAGTCCCACCCCCGTTATTTTATTTTATTTTTGGCGGGGTCGGGGCGGGCTCGGGACGGGGTCGGGTCGGGGTCGGGCCGTCCCGGCCCACTGGCCAGCCCTATAAAACTCAGCGATAAATTGATAATTTATATTTTTATCTTTGAAATCTGAAATTTCATGACGATGCTACATTTCAATTATACGACTGAAAATTAATAATTATATGCATTGAAATATTGAATAAATAGTACAAATATTGATATTGTACTCAGTAAATCAAATGAATTATAGTAGAACCTGATTTCAAATCCATAAAATTTAAATCTTGATTCCGACCTCTAATCTTACTTATTTTTAAGATTATTTTTTCTGACATAACTATTGGAGAAACAGACAAAGCTATTTATCATATTCTTCATTGAGATTAAAACAATAATAAAAAATTCTGAAGTTATTTTCTTACCAAACTTGTAGTTAATGAACATTGATGTGTAACAGCTAATGTACTACTCAATTTTTGGTATTCGTATTGGGACCTGACTGATTAAAATTAGTCTCATAAGTGTAGGTAATTTGTTGGGTACAAAGCATATAAGTAAGGCACAACAGAAGTCTAACTTTTTTTATTCTTACTTACCCCAACAATAATTCTGGTATGGTTATACAACAATTGAAACTTGTAACATAAATCATATATTTACAAGTTTAGATTATCTGGAGTCTTTATCTACTATAAGGTGCACACGCGGTTGCCTTTCCGATTGCAAGATCCAAGCTTCAATGTATTTCTCTTTCGGAAAGCTAGGAAATCCGGCAGAGGTTCGAGAGAGTATTTGATTCTAAGTCTCTAAGGCTTAGAATGATTTCAGAAATTGGTGTGTTGAATAATGATGTGAACGCCTCTATTTATAGTTGAAAAATAGGTCAAAATCGAATTAGGGTTTGACCTTGGGCCTGACCCAAAAATCGAGGCAGGGGCGCTGCGGCCCTAGGGTATGGGGGTCACGACACTCGACTTTATTTTTCGTGCATTCTTAATTAAATTCAAAATCCAATTTTGACCTAATTAAAACAATCATTATTCATTTAAATATCTCGATTCCAAATCGAACATTTAATTACTCTCAAAATACATCCTTAGATAGAAATGGACAACAGACATAGTGTGACCCTACATGCCTTCTCATATCGACATTAATCAAATTAAGGTCTACACGGAACTCCTACACGGCGCCGGAAGACGAACTCAATATGTAAAGTACGTTTACGCGAATCTAATAAACTCAACCTTTATGTGGTAAGATAAAATTATTTCATTCACGACACACTCGATCAAGCTTAGGATTTGTTAAGTGTCTATCTAAATGGCTTAATCATTGTATCTCATCTATATTAGTTGACGACTAGACCATATTCTAAATATGTCTATTGCGTTGGCCAACGACTTAGTCAACCTAATATCACTGAGAATCCGAGTGTTCTCTCGAATATACATTCGAGGAATAAATCATAATCTTGGCTCAACTATCACATTCAATCCACATCGTAATGTACCCAATACAAAACGTATCTCAACCTATAAGACATTTGAGCTTAGGACGGGATCAAAGTACATTAAGGCGCGTATTGACCTCAAGTCTAAGGACTTCTATCTCCCACACGCTGATCATACGTTAGACAAGTATAACAAACAGTATATCAGCAGGGTATACCAATACTTTCAAAGTATCCATGTGTCCATCACGAGTAACCATTACTCGTAGCAGGTGAGACATACTACATCCTCTAAGGATGTGATGCAGACCACATGTCGACTTATCACATATCATCGATATCCCATTCTCGATGATCATTAGTCGAGGCTATTTTAAGAGTTACGATGTATCATAAAATATCTCACTCTATTAATGACAACGTAAGCTCAAGAGATGCACATTAATGAATAATTACAAACAATTAAATAATAATTTCATAATTACAAATGCCAAAATATTAATCTCCTTTAATAATAATATGATTGTGTATAAAGTACATTTGTCCTAATACAGATTGTCTTTAGTATATAAATATACTTTCAATCTCCCACTTGGCCTAGAGCTAATCTCTAACATAACTAATGCCCATATTCTCAAAATGACCATTATGCTTGACTAAGCTTAATGGCTTAGTGAATGGGTCAGCTAGATTATCGTCTGTGGGAACATAGTCTAATCTAATCTCTTCAGTCTCCACCATCTCCCTGAGTATGTGGTACTTCCTTGGTACATGCTTATTTCTGTTGGTTGATCTTGGTTCCTTAGCTTGCGCAATCGCACCAGTATTGTCACAATAAACTGTTATTAGACAAGTGGCACTTGGAACAACCCCTAGTTCCTTCAGGAATTCAGATATCGCGACAGCTTCTTTACAGCTTCCGATCCAGCAATGTACTCAGCTTCTGTTGTCGAGTTAGCAGTTGTAGCTTGTTTGGAACTTTTCCAGCTTACTGCTCCACCATTGAAAATGTATGTGTAACCTGATTGAGATTTGTAGTCATCAACATCTGTCTGGAAGCTATCATCAGTGTACCCAGTACATACCAGTTTCTCTTGTCCACCATAGACTAAGAAATATTCTTTAGTTCGTCTAAGATACTTAAGAATACTCTTGACTGCTTTCAGTGTTCTTCCCCAGGATTCTGCTGGAACTTGCAAGTCATACTAAGTGCAAAGGCCACATCTGGCCTAGTACAGGTCATGACATACATGATCGATCCTATAGCCGAAGCATATAGGATCCTTTTAATGTGTTCAAGTTCTATAGAATTAGAAGGACTATCCTTCTTAGATAACTTGATGTCTTGTCCCATAGGTAGACCGCCTTTCTTGGAATTTTCCATAGAAAAATGTCTAAGCACTTTGTCTATATAGACTGACTGTGACATCCCCAACAATCTGTTAGGTCTATCTCTATAGATCCTAATCCCCAGAATGTAGCAGACTTCACCTAAATCCTTCATCATGAAGGTACTGGACAACCACTTTTTTACTGACTGCGTGAGAGTCTTATTGTCTCTCATTATTAATATGTCATCTACATATATGATAATGAAGGCAACACTTCCATCCTTGCGTTTACTATAAACACATGGATCCTCTTTAGTTCTGATGAAATCAAACTATTTGATAGCCTTGTCAAAGCAAATGTTCCAACTTCTCGAGGAGACTTTTGCAGCTTGCATATGGCATTTGGTTTGGACTCAATTGAAAAACCCTCAAGTTGTTTCATATACACTTCCTCAACTAGATTACCATTGAGGAATGCAGTTTTGATGTCCATCTGCCAAATGTCGTAGTCATAATATGCAGTTATTGCAAGCAAAATCCGAATGAAGTTAATCTTAGCAATAGATGAAAAGGTTTCATCATAATCGACCCCATTCCGTTGATTATAACCTTTAGCCATCAGTCTTGCTTTATAAGTCTGTACCTTGCCATATGCATCAATCTTCTTCTTGAAGACCCATTTGCATCATATGGGTCTAACCCCTGTTGGCAAATTAACCAAGTTCCAAACTTGATTTATGTACATCGAGTCCATCTCAGATTTCATGGCTTCTTGCCATCTCTGTGAATCAATGTCTAACATAGATTCGTTGTAGGTTGTTGGTTCATCGTCATCAGGAATATCTATCTCATTGTGTGTTTCAATATGGAGATTAAGTCTTTCAGGTGGACGACGAGTCCTAGTGGTCCTACGGAGTTGAGTATTCTGCACTTCAGTGTTCGTTGTATTCTGACTGTGAGAAGGTCTTTGAGAGCTTTCAGGAATGTCATTTTCATGTATTTCCTGTATAGAATGATGTACAATCATTGTATCATCTTCCATTGGTCGTGTATGAGAGCCTTGCGTTTTTGCACTATCTCTCACAGCACTCTTAGTGGCTGAAGGGCGTACTCTAAGTACCCAATCTTCACTAGATACTCCCACTGAATCCTTATTTAGGTCATTCGACAAGGGTTCATTTTCTGTGTTATCTTGTGGTTCTTGAATTTCTTCAAGTTCTATCTCTGTGTAACTATGTTCCTTGTAGACATATTCTTCTTCAAGGAAAGTTGCATTCCTGGAAACAATGACCTTATGTTCTCCAGGAAGATAGAAGTAGTATCCCTTAGTTTCCTTTGGATACCCCACGAAGTAACATTTCTCACTTTTAGATTCCAACTTGTCAGTGAGCATCTTCTTGACATATGCAGGGCACCCTCAGGGTCTCATATGTTTAAGAGCTGGCTTCTTGCCACACCATATCTGATAGGGTGTCTTTTCTACTGACTTGGAGGGAACCCTGTTCAGAATATATATATAGAGGTTTATATAGCATGTCCCCAAAGGTATGTCGGTAGAGCTGAGGAGCTCATCATGGATCGAATTATATCCAATAAGGTTTGGTTTCTCCTTTTGGCAACACCATTCATCTGTGGCATTCCTGGAGGTGTCCATTCAGATTGAACTCCATGTAGCTTTAAGTAATCTAGAAAATCCTTGCTCAAGTATTCACCTCCTCGATCCGATCGAAGGGTCTTGATACTTGTTGCAAGTTGCTTCTCTACTTTCGACTTGTACTCCTTGAACTTCTCAAAGACCTCGGATTTATGTCTCATAAGATACACATATCCATACCTTGTGAAGTCGTCAGTAAAAGTGATGAAGTATGGGAAGCCTCTTTTAGCTTATGTCGAGAATGGTCCACATATATCAGTATGGACCAACTCAAGAACCTCCTTGGCTCACACACCTTTCCCAGAAAGTGGTTTATTGGTCATCTTTCCTCTTAAGCAAGATTCGCAGTTACCATAAGACTCCAAGTCAAATGGTTCGAGGTAGTCTAACTTCTTCAATCTTGCTATCCTTGATTCGTTGATATGACCAAGTCTGCAGTGCCATAGGTAGGTAGAGTTTCTATTACTTATATTGGCTCATTTATTTTGTACATTTAATATCTCTGGACTACAGTTCAGTGTATATAATCCATCCACAAGAGGAGCAGTTCCATATATAATATTATCAAAAGACAATACTTGACTGTCATTATAAATATACGAGGAAAACCCCTCCATGTCCAAAACTGGGATAGAAATGATATTCCTCGTTAATGAGGGTACATAGAAGCAATCATTCAACACTAAAAAAATAGTCAGAAGGTAAACTTAATCTATAAGTCCCTATGCGCTCAGCATCTACTCGTGCTCCGTTTTCAACGCGTAGGTCTACCTCTCTTGGTCCAACCTTCCTGCTATCAGTTAGCCCCTGCACATTTGTACAAATGTGTGAGCCACAAACGGTATCCAATACCCAGGAATGAGAGTTATTTATAGACATATTTATTTCAATGACGTACATACCTTGTCCACCAAAGGCAGGAGCACCTAGTGTTTTTCCTCCTCCTAGTGTCGTGCAGTCCTTCTTCCAATGCCCCTTCTTGTGGCAGTTGAGGCATTCATTCTTAGCCGGATTTACCTTCTTCTTCACACCTCGCTTAGGCTTCATAGCTGAGGGCACATCGATTTCTTTGCCCTTCTTCTTCTGACATTCCTTGCCTTTCGGCTTGGGTCGGCTAGTAGAGCTCACCATGAGCACAACTTTGCCTTTGGAAGTGGAAGATTCAAAGGTCTTGAGCATATTGTGCAGCTCCGGTAAAATCGCCTTCATTCCATTCATGTTGAAGTTCACTATGAAGTTCTCAAAGGAACGAGGGAGAGAGTTTAGGATGAGTGTAGTAGCGACATTCTTTTCAAGCTTCATTCCAGTTGAAGCAAGCCTCTCTATCAGCCCTATCATCTTTAGCACATGCTGCGAGACTGGGCCCCCTTCATTGAGCTTACACTTGAAGAGTTCTATTAGCAACTTATATTCCATTATTTGGGATTGAGAGTCATAGAGGCTCTTCAGGTGTTCGAGCATCTCATTGGGCCCCATGTTCTCATGATGTCTCTGAAGTTCCATAGACATGGAAGACAACATCATGCATTGTGCCGAAGTGGCATCATCTAGATGTTTCTGGTAAGCATCTTTGTCAAAGGAGGCATATTCTTCAGGATCTGTCGCAGGGACTATTGAGAACACTGTGTCCAACACGTATTCAATTTTCTCTTGTCTCAACACTATTCGCAAATTCCTTAACCAATCAAGGTAGTTTGGTCCAGTAAGTTTATTCATCTCAATCAACATTTTCAACGACAAGCTCGACATCTTTTATACAATCTGAAGAATTAGATAGACCGAAAATCAAATTCAAAATCTATTTCCTATTATACACATTCATTTAGGCTAATCAACAAGGCCTTTTATTTAATTAGCTCCCACTATTTTAACATACTTCCACAACCCCATGGTAGAATACGGACCTACTTTAATTTAGGTCATAATGGACCAAGATCCAAGCCTATGTTATCTCCGCGTTTGCTTTGGCTGATAACATCAACAACATATCTTGGTAGGTTCTAAACCAATTGCAAAACTTATTCGCAACTCTTGGTTGATCAAATTATTACATTTAATCTTGTGTCCTTAGATTAGTCTGATACTTTGACGCCAAGATTTGTCTAAGCAAGTCAACCCCATTACACGACTGTATTTATGTTTCTAAGCAAACTTGGCCTTTGTGAGCAAACACTTTGGTGTAAATACCCACAAAAGTTTATCATTTGCTTTTACGTTAAAACACATCTATGAAAAGTCTGGATCCTCGTAGACTTAGAGCAAATGCTTTGGCATAAATACTCGTATCGCCGAAGAGGATTTTGCACTCTAACAACTATAATGGATGACGCGTTTAATTTAGACTTGTATTTAAAATTTTGGGGAACATTTTAATTCAGGGTTCTAACCAAGATCAACACATCAATGCCACATCCAATATGACATCTTAACATCATGCAAAACTAATAACACATATAGTTTGGGAGTCGTCCACCTAATATGCATTATAGAAGAAGGTTTAATCAAACACTGGGAGCCGCCTGCCCAGACAGTTATAGCGGACAATATTCTAGAAATGTAAATGACAAATATTTTGACATTTAACACATAAACAATATATTTATCAAATAATATACTGTATAATAATAATCTTGGGTTAAACATTCTAAAATCTAACTTTATTTTATTTTTTTTGCTTCTGGATAGGTGGGGCCACGACGGTATTGATTAACGTCGCGGCGCCACTGAGGCAGTAGCCTTTCGGCTTTTGGAATTTTGCATTAGCGTTGCGGCGCTCCACCATGGAGTCGCGGCGCCTGTTGTCCAGTTAGTTCATATTTTCCAAAAAGACGTATCAGCGCCTCGGCGCTCCACCATGGAGCCGCGGCGCCACCTTGAAACCCTAGCCAGCGCCGCGATGCCCTATCATAGGGACGCGGCACCGACATCCTGACAAACATTTCTGTGTTAATTTTCAAAAAAATCATTCAACCCCTAAATCCAATTTAGGAATCAATTCACATGTCCTTAATCATCACCCACCATTATCAATAACGCCCATTCGACCATCATCCGTTCTTACTCGTTCTTAGCCGTGCACCATGCAATGAGCCGGACAACACACTTTGGCTTAGTTCGAGTTAGATTAGAATGACTTCCTCGAGTTAGCGTAAGAGATAATTTAGGGTAATATCAAAAGGTCAACATTTGTTCAAGGTACGTAGGATTTCAAGAAACCTCGTTTTAATCCAATTTTATGTTCAACCCATATTATTATTTTATTAAATTGTTATATAACCATTAAACCAGTATGAGCTCTGATACCACTATATGTAATTTGTTGGGTACAAAGCATATAAGTAAGACACATCGGAAGTTTAAATTTTTTTATTTTTACTTACCCCAACAATAATTCTGGTATGGTTATACAACAATTGGAACTTGTAACATAAATTATATACTTACAAATTTAGATTATCTGGAGTCTTTATCTGCTATAAGGTGCACACGCGGTTGCCCTTCCGATTGCAAGCTCCAAGCTTCAATGTATTTCTCTTTCGGAAAGCTAGGAAATCCGGCAGAGGTTCGAGAGAGTATTTGATTCTAAGTCTCTAAGGCTTAGAATGATTTCAGAAATTAGTGTGTTGAATAAGGAGGTGAATGCCTCTATTTATAGTTGAAAAATAGGTCAAAACAGGATTAGGGTTTGA
Source organism: Anisodus acutangulus (assembly GCA_029783415.1). Taxonomy (NCBI): domain Eukaryota; kingdom Viridiplantae; phylum Streptophyta; class Magnoliopsida; order Solanales; family Solanaceae; genus Anisodus; species Anisodus acutangulus. The sequence goes on from CM056494.1 coordinate 44,579,374, forward strand.
CCTTGGACCTGACCCAAAAATCGAGGCAGGGGCGCTGCGGCCCTAGGGTATGGGCGTCACGGCGCTCGACTTTATTTTTCGTGCATTCTTAATTAAATCTAAAATCTAATTTTGACTTAATTAAAACAATCATTATTCATTTAAATATCTCGATTCCAAATCGAACATTTAATTACTCTCTCAATACATCCTTATATCAAAATGGACAACCGACATAGTGTGACCCTACATGCCTTCTCATATCGACATTAATCAAATTAAGGTCTACACGGAACTCATAAACGGCACCGGAAGACGAACTGAATATGTGAAGTACATTTACGCGAATCTAGTAAACTTAACCTTTATGTGGTAAGATAAAATCCTTTCATTCACGATACACTCGATCAAGCTTAGGATTTGTCAAGTGTCTATCCAAATGGCTTAATCATTGTACCTCATCTATATTAGTTGACGACTTGACCATATTCTAAATATGTCTATTGCGTTGGCCAATGACTTAGTCAACCTAATATCACTGAGAATTCGAGTGTTCTCTCGAATATACATTCGAGGAATGAATCCTAATCTTGGCTCAACTACCACCTTCAATCCACATCGTAATGTACCCAATACAAGCCGTATCTCAACCTATAAGGCATTTGAGCTTAGGACGGGATCAAAGTACATTACTTTGTAGATAAGGCGCATATTGACCTCAAGTCTAAGGACTTCTATCTCCCACATGCTGATCATACGTTAGACAAGTATAACAAACAGTATATCAGCAGGGTATACCAATACTTCCAAAGTATCCATGTGTCCATCACGAGTAACCATTACTCGTAGCAGGTGAGACATACTACGTCCTCTAAGGATGTGATGCAGACCACATGTCGACTTATCACATATCATCGATATTCCATTTTCGATGATCATTAGTCGAGGCTATTTTAAGAGTTACGCTCTATCATAAAATGTCTCACTCTATTAATGACAGCGTAAGCTCAAGGGATGCACATTAATAAATAATTACAAACAATCAAATAATAATTCAATAATTGCAAATGCCAAAATATTAATCTCCATTAATAATAATATGAATGTGTATAAAGTACATTTGTCCTAATACATATTGTCTCTAGAACATAAATATACTTTCAATAAGTCCTATTAAAGGGTGAAACGCTCCCTATCAGAATTTTTTATCCTTGGTAGTTTGTTGTTTTGAGTTAACTCTTGCAGTCTTATTTATAACTTGCATGGTAAACCTTATGTAAAATTAAAACTGCTTATTTTTTTTAAAAGAGTGTTTATTTTGGATATTTAATGTGTTTATTCGAAGTGCTATATGAAAATAAATATTTTTAAGTAGTAGTGGAAATTTCTTTATGTCCATGAGTAATTGATTTCTCTGCATTTGTGTTCTTGTTTTCTGAGTTTCTTCTTGGTATGATATTACAATGTTGTGGAGAATCATGTTAAATAATTTATGGGGTTTCACAGGTGTGTTTAATATGAGAGACAATATCCTCTAAAAATATTTTTTTCCAAATCATTTCTCATCTAAAGGGAAAAATGAATTCTTTTACTATTTAATTGAAGTTAATTTCTTCACACAATTATTTTAACTCTTAACATCATATCACTGCTTCAACCAATTAATCCATTGCTGATTTAATTAATGTAAATGATTTATATACATGATATACAATCGTAATTCTAGACTATAATTACAGAAATTAAATATTCACCTAACTAATATAACATATTGCTACAATAATTATAGATATACAAAATCACTAATTATACCAAAATAATATATTTACATATATTCTATCTCACCCCCGCAGTCGTAGCGGGCAGTTGTCGTACGCTGAGACTGTCCCTAAAATCTTCAAACAGAACTAAGGGAAGACCCTTAGTAAATATGTCACCAATTTGATAACGTGAGGGGACATGCAAGACACGTACTTGTCCACGAGCTACCTTTTCGCGAACAAAGTGAATATCCATCTCGATATGTTTAGTGCGCTGATATTGGACAGGATTCCCCGAGAGATATATCGCATTAACATTATTGCAGTAAACCAAGGTAGCTTTTCAAATAGGAAAATGAAGCTCTAAGAGGAGGTTACGCAACCAATAGGACTCAGACACCACATTGGTTATCCCTCGATATTCGGCCTCCACGCTAGAGCGTGACAAAGTAGCTTGGCGTTTAGCCGACCAAGAGACCAATTTATCACCAAGAAACATACAATAACCAGATATCGAACGCCTAGTATCTGGACATCCACCCCAATTAACATTTGTATAAGACATAAGAGTAGATACCGATTATGGATATAAGTGTAAACCATAATCAAATGTGCCTTGAGTGTAACGCACAATGCGTTTGAGAGCGTGCATATGTTCTTCCCTCGAATCATGCATGAATAAACACACATGTTGCACTGCATAAGTAATATCGGGCCTCGTAAGCATGATATATTGAAGAACCCCCGCAAGACTATGATAGTAAGAGGGATCCTCGTATGGTGTGCTAGAAGTAACACTCAGCTTTGGTTTAGTGTCAACCGTAGTAGGAGATGACTTACAGAATGGCATGCCAACCCCTTCAATAATGTCTGTTGCATACTTTCTCTAAGATAGAAATATACCACATACATGATGAGTGCCATATATACCCAAAATATAACTCAAAGGCACCAAGCCTTTTGTAGCAAATTCGGAGCTAAGAAGAGATATGATAGACTTACGTAGTTTATCAGAGGAAGCAGTAAGTATAATATTATCTATATATAACAAAATGTATGTCATAGAAATACCGTAACGGTAGATGAACAGAGAATGATCAGACCTGCTGTGAGAAAATCCAAGAGTAGACACATAATCTGCAAATCTTTTGTACCAGGCCCGAGGAGCCTATTTTAGCCCATACAATGACTTCTTCAGCAAGCACACATGGTTAGGATGATCAGGGTCCCTGAAACCCAAGGGTTGATACATGTATACAATTTCCTTGAGTTCGTCGTGTAAGAACGTATTTTTCACGTCTAACTGATGAATAGGTCATGCTTTTGAGAGAGATAGACTGAGAACAGTGTGAAAAGTTACCGATTTGACCACCGGACTAAATGTCTCTCCAGAATCTATGCCAACCTGTTGAGTTTTGCCATCACCTACAAGACGGGCATTATGCCTCTTAAAACAACCATCAGATTTTTCCTTATGAGTAAAAATCCGCATAGAACGAATCACATTGACACCAGGCGGACGGGGCACCAACTCCCACGTCTTATTTTTAATAAGAGCATTATATTCATCATCCATGGCTATTTTCCAATTTGGGTCACGAATGGCAGAGTTACGTGGTAGGGGTGATTTAGTGCCATTAAAATTGAGATTAAATTGTCATTTTGGTCTAAAAATACCCTGTTAACTACGAGTAATGGTCCCTTATCCCGGAATAGAAGTAGATTGGATCTGGGTTGGTGTAGTGGTGTCGGTATCGATTCGGATTGGGAGGAATTGGGCCGGCTAGACGCTGGAATTATTTGGGCCAACAGGCAGTGGGCCTGCTGGTTGAAAATTCAGACAAGTGAGTTGTGGGCCAGCATGTATTGGGCCTGACTATGCCTGTTGGTCCAGGTTTCGAGGAGTGGGCTGGACCAAATGGTGGACCACGTACAGTGATAGCCCATTATCCAAAAATTCATACGACTTGGACGCGGAATTAAGCAACTTACCAAATAGAAATTGGGTTTCATCAAAAATGAAATTGCGACTAATGATGATTTTATTAGATGATAAATCAAAATATTTGTAACCATGATGATTAGATGGGTAACCCAGAAATACACAAGCGATAGAGCGGGCTTGAAGTTTGTTAATGATAGTGGAGGGGAATAAAGGATAATATAAACACCCAAACACCCTAAGATGAGAATACAAAGGGTCTTTTTGATAAAGAATTTTGAGTAGGGATTGGTATGCTAATCATTTGCTAGGGAGTATGTTAAGAAGGTAAGCTGTCATTTGTAATGCATGATGCCAAAATGAAGATGGTAATGATGCATGGGCTAGTAATGTACGAACAATATTATTAATGGTATTTTTCTTTTAGCTTTTCCATTTTGTGATGACGTATGTGGACATGAAAACCGAAGAGGTATACCATTAACCTTACAAAATTCTCTAAATCGCCCATTATCAAATTTTATTCCATTATCACATTGAATGTTCTTAATTTCCCGTTCAAATTGAGTACGTATGAATGCTCTAAATGATAGGAATGTGGAATAAATCTGAGACTTTTTAGATAACGGAAATGTCCACAAAAAATTAGAATAATTATCCAATAATAAAATATAATAATGGTGGCCCGAAGAGCTCAAAACGGGAGATGTCCAAAGATCACTATGAATAATATCAATTGCAACAAAGTACTACAATTTGAGGTAACAAACGACAACTTAACATGTTTCCCAAGCGGACAAGAAGGACATACATTAGTACTACGAGCACAATTACACTCAATAAATTTATTATTTTTAAGGGAGGAAAAAACATACGCTCCCGGATGACCCAAACGCGCATGCCATAAGGAAGGTGCTAAAGTGGCAAACGTTGACGGTGTGGCTTGTTTAGTGGTGATGGTGGTGGTGACGGGATAGAGATTGCCCCGGCTATCACATCTCATTAGATGTATCCCCATCCAGAAATCCTTCATAGAAAATCCAAAATGATCAAATTCAACAGAAATCGAGTTACCAGTTGTAAATTTTTGAACATACACCAAATTTTTAATTAATTGAGGAGCATGAAGGATATTTTTCAAGGCTAAAAGTGGGTTCGGGGGAGGCAAATTTGTGTGACCATAACCACGAATTGGAATTGAATTACCATTATCAACAATTATGCCACGATTTTTGCTCAAATTGAAATAAGACGAGAGATTACTTGGTGCGAATGTCATATGAGAAGTAGTACAGGTGTCCATTTATCAATTTACATCCGAAGAATTTAATCTAAGTGTATGCATTTCCGCCTCGATATCCATGTGGTAGAGGCGCAAGCAGGCCAGCCTGCTGCCAGGCCGAGTGATTTTGAGGCCCATTCTAGGCATGCTGTTGTTGTTGTCGTCCATTGGGCCTTGCCCAATTTTGTGATGGGTAAGGGCAGGGCGGCATGGGCCACTACCCACTGACCCAGGCCTACTGCCAGGGGTGATGTGGCTCGTGTTGACACCCAATTTTACCCCCTCTTTTACGATATTTATTTTCAATTTTAAATATTTTAACACCTCATATCAATTTTAATATATATATATATATATATATAAATAAGGCCTTTAATATCGTCGTCCATTCTCAATATCATTATTATTATTATTATTCACATTTTTTTACTATGATTTGCTTTTTAATATCATAATCTTAGTTTTACTCTAATGTTCTATGTTATCTTATTTTTCGTAAAATGACGTCGCATTTCTATTTTTAAATCAAGCATTAAGCATTTCGTAAATATTATATTTTATTATTATCACATCGTTATTTTTATCTTTATAATTTATATTTTTGCAAAACATCTTTTTAATAATAAAACCCCTTGTTATTCTACCAACCCACAAAAGGGGGCCAATCCACAAAAATCGACCTAACCAAATCCTCAACCCCCAAAAACAAAAGGCCCAATCGGCCAAACTCAATTCCCCCTCACCCGTCGGCCCACAACCCACAGCCCATTCAACCAAACCCATAACCCTTTTATTTCCCTAAACCAGAGCAAACCAAACGACCCAAAATCATCGTCACACCCCGTTTTACTCACAAATCACCATACGACCTATCGGATAATCCCTTCCACCAATGCCATCACGTCCCTGCCACTTTACTACCACTCCATCACCCTTTCAGCCCCTCACATCTCTACGAACAGATAAAGCTACAAACATAGGTCAATTCAGCTTCTGAATAAGAAAAAATGAAGAAACCTTATGGATCCGAGCCTGCTTCACTTCCATCTAGCGGATAGTGGTAAGAATCAGTCATATCTCTGTCATAACAGATCTCATCCCGCCCAATATCTGAAAAAGTGAAGGACTCAGACCTCCTTTCATTATTTTCTGAATCATAGAAGTTTCTCTCATAGAAATCATCATCTTCTTTCCCCCTGCTTTTTGAATTTGAAATTCGAAATCAAAGCTTCTCAAGGAAGCCACTGAGCTCCAACTCTAGCTATAGATACAGCCCTCTGTCTATATATTTAGGAAGGCTTTGGGTTGGAAAAAATCCCCTCTGTTTGCAAAAGCTATGAACTAAAAAAATTCATCTTTCCTTGCTTCTTCACAAAAAGACGACTGGAAAAATCCCCTCTTTTACTCTCAGGTTTGGCTCGACAAAGCCACGAAACACTTAAGCTCTTGTTCTTTTAAATCGCATAAACACAACTTCTCCGAGCGGATTCGACGATTCGAGACGATGCCTCGGTTTGCTGCCTGGACAAGAAATGCATCGGGAGCAACGAAGAGTCTCGTTATGAGACTCACCATGACTATTGTCAAGCGAAGACCTGCATCCACGTTCATCGCATTCTCCTACCCCAAAATTTCTAAACAAATAGGGCAGGATGATATCGCCATCCGCCCTAGTCGCTACTTTTAATTCCTTAATCCCGCCATTTTTATTTTTTCTATTGTGATTTAATTACTCAACTTTGTGCGATCATGGGAATACTTAGAATAATTAGGTCTTGAATTGATAAACTAATAGGGTGGTTTAAAATTGAAAATATGCCGCTAGTTTAGTTATTTTAGGCTCGGGTAGTTTAAAAAATTAGAAATTCACCGCCAGTTTATTTATTTTAGGCTCGTCATGCATGTTAAAACTTTCAAAACAATAAGGTCATCTTTTTCTTCGCATTATTAACCATACAAAAAATGAGGTTGTTTTATCCGATTGGCTATTTAAAATGACTTTCATATAAATCACTTCTTTGCATTATAAATAATTTGTTTTTCTCCTTACTAACAATTGTCAAAACATAAGTATTTTATAAACAATGTCATACTAATGCATGCTTTTATCCAAGAAATCAATTTTACATGAACAATACCATGCATACTCTTTTCGGATTTTACACCGGGAATTTATTCCTCGGAATCATAATCACCTTTGCAAGAAACCTTTTACGTTGTCAAAAATGCATTTTCTTTAATCAACCATTTGCAAACATCCTTTTAACTTTATACTTTTAAAACATGCATTTTTCTTAGCATAATAATTAACCTAAGTTTAACCGGATAACCGCAAGTTAGCGGATCTTAAAGGATACCTAACCCCTTCCCTTTAGGATAATAAAGAACCCTTACCCAAAATCTCATAGTTTCGCAGACCATTAATCAGAGTTCACTTTGTAGCATTTATGTTAACATTTAGGTGCCCTAATTCACCGTAGAATAATTAGGTGGCGACTCCTTAAGCTTTAATCAATTTAGGAATCAACAATACGTCGCGATCGTGTCAGATCCCTCCTCTTCGCAGATGAAGGGGTTAAAAACGGGCGCGTACAGCCCGGCCCCTTGCTGACCGCCATTGTTGCCGCCGCGGCCACCACCCTTGCTACCGCCACGTCCACCACCATAGTTTTTTCCATGGTTTTGACCCTTTTTGCCACCCCCGTTGTTACAATTTTGATCATAATTTTCGGAGAATGATAGAGAGTCATCGGTTTCGCAGGACGTGGCCACCATCATGGCGGAGTTGGCTCCGGTTGCAGCCTTTTTAGCCAATCCTGCTTCTTCTAAGGTGAGCATGAAACGTGTTTGGTAGAACGGTGGAGAGGATTGTTTTGACGAAGAAGAGTTACAACCCCCATTATAAGGCTCGGAGAGGCCCGCAACCATCTGAAGAAAGAGACGGTCATTTGTGACGGGCGCACTGATGTTCTTGAGTTGATCCGACAATTCCTTGAACCTTTGACAATAGGATGAGGCATTCGGAAAATCCTTCATATTTATGTGAGAAAATTCTTGCTCAATGGTTACGACACGAGAATTTTTGTTATCTTGGAATATATCACGCAACCTATTCCAAGCTTCCATTGTCGTGGCATTAAGTTCGATAATTGTGTGTACGAGGTCTGAAGAGATGGTGGAATAAATCCATTGGAGGACTGTAGCATCAAGAGTTGCCCACAACTCTATTTCATCATCGGTGGAAAGCACCTTCTCCTTGACTTTTTCCGGTTTGACGATGTGATGGAGGACTATGAGACCTTGCGTCAATTTTAAAAAGTTCCGCTCACGTCGCTTATTGGACGTTCTCCATTTCAAGGACGATATGGATGTTGTTCTTGATGTTGGAGACTGCAAGGGCAGGATGAAATGTATTCTTTGTGTTAGACATGATTGAGGAACAAGAGAAGAATTAGGGTTTTGGAAAAAAATTGAAGGAATGGCCGACGGGAAGAGGCGGCGGAAGTGTGTGGAAAAGGAAATTTTTTTGTCCTAGACTGTTGATACGATGAAAGAGAATAATCTCTTGCTGATTTCATTAATGTAAATGGTTTATATACATGATATACAATCATAATTCTAGGCTATAATTACGAAAATTAAATATTCACCTAACTAATATAACATATTGCTACAATTATTACAGATATAAAAAATCACTAATTATACCAAAATAATATATTTGCATATATTCTATCAGCATTATTATTAATTTTTAATACTCACATATTTTACCGAAAAACTCTCCCGTTTGCTAACGTTATCAACTTTTAATAGAAATTTTTTTCGGAACATATTCTAATCAAACACGTAAATCATTTTCTAAAAATTATTTTCCGAAAAAATGACTTCCATTAGAACAAACATACCCTATTATATATGGACTAAGATTTAAATTAGAATATGAAAATGAAATGTGCCAATAGCTCTTTTCTTGTTACTAATTCATTTACATGATTATTGTTTTTGTAGGTTGGTTTGAGTTTGACTATACAAGAAAATGTTCTCCAAGTGATATACAAATATACCAAGGCCCATCATCTGGTTTTAGTGGTCTTAATATACCCCAATATACAGTGCAAATTGTTAATGAGGTATCATCAAGTCATGGGGAATTATTTGATGTTCAAATACATTGTAGTGAATTTGCTTCTGCAGATCTTATTGAACCGTCAATTTTTAAAAGAATTGGCCGTGGAATTTGCCTCTTGAAAAATGGCAAAAGAATTCTCCCTGGAGAAGTTATTTCTTTTGAGTACTCAAATATTCCTCCTTGTGATTTCTCTGTTATTCAAGTCAAGTGCTGATTACAAAATTTTAAGTTCAAGTTTTGAATTCTGAACCTTTTTGGCTTACTGCGTTTGGAAATAGATTAAGCCAAAGTTCTGAACTCACAATCCTTTTTGTTTACTGCATAGGAGGATTGTTTACTTGTACGTAGTGAGTAGAGTTTAGTTCAAAGCTATTGAATCTTTTAGATACATATACGTTTTGTTTTTGCTTTCGTACACGGTATAAGGTGCCCGCTTTGGGCTGGACGAATTCGTATTTGCGGAGAGTTAATTTTATTATTTAAGCGATAGTAATTTCATACAATATAAACAAATTCATGAAAATACCAAAGTCACTTCAAGAACTTGAAACATAGAACATAAAATCATTCATAGATCGAACAATAACAAGTTGACAACCTTAATAATAATAAGCAATTACCACTACTACCATCCTTAGTCGATCTTCTTTCAACACCGACAATTAACATAACGAAAATTACGAAAATGAAAGATGACAAACATAGCCACACACACTATTAACACTTATTAAACTAATATACTAATATTTTACCCTCTTGTAGTTGTTGGACTTGATAGGATTATCATAAGTAGTAGTCTTCTTGCATTTGACACTAGTTTCATACTCAGTAGTAACACCATGTGCCTTATCATTAACTTTGTAAGTAGATTTATAATTAGCTTCCTCTCTATAACCTTCACGTCCACTGCGTCTATCGACAAATTCACCAGCCTTATAAGTCTCAGTAACCCTGCTAGATGAACCGCCACCATAATCTTTATAACTTGACTTTGTGCTCTTTTGCACTTCACCAGAATTGTATTTTTTTGTTGCTTCAACACATCCTATGTAGCCAATGTAACCAATATTTTCATTGTTTTTTCCAGCCATTTGGAACAAAGGAACAAAAGGTGAAAGGTTAAAGGGAAGAGGAAAAATATGGTTTTTTTGGGACTTGGTTTTGGTGATTTCGATTGATTTTTTTTCTTCATTTTTTGGCTTGTTATATATAGGGAAAACTGTGGGGTAACAGAAGGATATTGACCGTTTGATTTCTAGGTTTTGATTCTGAAACTTGCCTTTTGATGTGCATGTACTAGATAGTGTAACTTCTAATTGGATGGGAAAAAGATAAGAAAGAAGATTTGGTTTTATAATGTATTACTCTCTCTATTTTAAAAATAATTATCTCAAATTATTTATCAATTTAGAAGATCAAGATAAAATTAATTACGAAATCTTTTTTCATTTCATCCTTAGTTATTCTATTGAAAACTACAATCACCTTAAGGTCAATATATATATATATATGTTATTTTTAGATAAATCGGAAATTTTTGTTACGTAATTTTCTTTTATTAAAATTGTAATTGGTATAGGAAGTTATTTTCTCTCATTACTAGCTATAATGCATTGACGAGTAATTATAGTGGGTAAATAATCTTTTATGACCACGGAAGATAACAGTTGAAGAAAAAAAGATACCCGTGTTATAGTATTTAGATTGCTTTTTGGTTTATTATATACGGAAAGACGTGGGGTAACAGAAGGATCTTGACTGTTTCACAAAAAAATGTACTAGTAGTAAAATATTTAGTAGGATATGAGAAAAAGATAAGACAGAATATTTGGTTTTGTAATTAATTAGAGATTTATCTAGTTAGAGAAAATGACAGTGTTATACTTTATCATATATTATTAAAAGGGGGTCATAAAATTAAGAGAATATTTATAATGAGTCATAAGATTGATCTAGTATTATTGCCGAGATAGAAAGAAATGTCTACCCTTCATTTTAGCAAAACCTATACTATTCTAAAAGTGAGAATCTTTTGTAGTTGAATTATTAAAATGTTCAGAAAATATTGAATGACACCCTTCACGTAAATGTTATTCTAATAAATGTTTTGGACAAAGATGTGAATATTTCATCCTAATAAAGAAAATAAAAATTATTGATATAATGACAAATGTGGGACCCATTCATGATATGCTTTAATGCTTAGCTTTAAGTAAGCCTCTTGATTTTCCCGGAAAAGTTTAACTATGCTTGAGTGCAACTCCTCTAAAACATGACCATAGTAAGTAAATAAATATATAAGTAATTAAAATTTATTACAATACTTAAAAATAGAGATAAATGCCAGGTATAATTAAAACGGTTGAGTTTCCTCTGCTTCTTCCAAATGAACCTACATTAACGTACAATAACATTTTTGCAAACTTGTGTTTATTATTAGAATTAAATGCATAATGCATGTGATAATAATTAGGATTTTGAAACGTTATGCTCTTTAGAATTTCAAGAAGACGCTAAAGTGTCATGAATGATCTGCTTTCGTTTTTCAGTGTAGAAGTGTATTAATCTTTCTTGGAAAATCTTTTTCATTAATACAAATATATATAGTGTGTATAATGTGGAATCCTCATACAATAGGGATTCTATATCTACCATAATTATACAACACTAAATATGTCTAAATATATGGGCTATACACGTTAATACACCTCCCTCAATCGGAGCTGGAGGAGGTCGGACGCTAAGACTGGATCTGAAGTCAATGAAGAGCTGTCTAGGAAGGCATTCGTGAAGATATCCGCATATTGATACGAAGAAGGTACATGCAACACCTTAACATGACCTAGAGCAACCTTCTCATGAACAAAGTGTATATCCATCCCAATGTGCTTGGTTCGCTGATGTTGAACCAGATTATGAGATAAATATATGGCGGATATGTTATCACAGTAAACCAAAGACGCCTTACGCAAGGAAAACTGAAGCTACAAAAGAAGATTTTGAAGATAATAGATCTCAGCAACAATGTTTGCAACACCTCTATACTCTGTTTCTGCACTCGAACGGGATAAGGTGGCTTGCCTCTTGGCACACCAGGAAATGAGGTTATCTCCTAAGAACACACAGTAGCCGGAGGTGGAGCATCGCGTGTCCGAAAATCCTGCCCAATCAAAATTAGCATATGTATATGATAATAATCTGGTCGGTGTTAAGGGGTATAAGTGTAATCCATAATTAAGTGTGCCTTTAACGTATCGAATGATACACTTAAGGGTAGTAAAATGAGGCTCCCTGAGGGCATGCACGAATAATCACACCTGCTGAACGACATAAGTAATGTCAGGTCTGGTGAAAGTAAGATATTGTAGTGCACCTGCAAGACTCATGTAAATAGTGGGATCGAACATTGGATCACCAGCAACAGTACTAAGCTTTGATTTAGAGTCAACTAGTGTGGACAAGATCTTGCAGTTCACCATTTTATCCATGTACACAATCTCCTCTGCATACTTGCGCTGACAAAAAAATATAGTATCTGCTGAACGAGTCACTAATATCCCCAAAAAATAGCTCAACTTCCCCAAGTCAGTCATAGCAAATTCGGTCTTAAGTAATGCAATAATCTAATTTTTCAACACATCAGATGAGGCAGTGAGAACAATATCATCCACATATAGTTGTAAGTAAGTAGGCAGTGAGAACAATATCATCCACATATAGTTGTAAGTAAGTAGTTTACTACCTCGAAGAAAAATAAAAAGAGAATTATCGCACTTGATGCATACAAACCCAATTTGCATAATGTACTTGGCAAAGCGTTCATACCACGCTCTGGGGGCCTGTTTCAAACCATACAGTGACGTACGAAGACGGCATACATACTGAAGGGCTGATGGATGGACAAAACCAGGCGGCTGGTGCATGTAAACAGTTTCTTTTAAATCCCCATGTAGAAATGCATTTTTCACATCAAGCTGATGAATCGGCCAATGCTTACCCATAACAATGCTCAGATCTATGCGAATGGTAGCCGGTTTAACAACCGGACTAAATGTCTCACCACAATCAACGCCCTCCTGCTAATTAGTACCATTAGCCACAAGTCTCGCCTTATATCTTTCTAAGTCACCATTGTCTCTGTATTTGTAACGAAAAAACCAAATACATCGGATTACATTCACCCCCTCCGATCGAGAAACCAAATCCCAAGTGTGTTATTTCGTTAAAGCATTAAACTCCTTACACATGACCGCATTCCAATTTGGGTCTAGTTTGGCTAATTTTGGGTTTTGGGGAATTAGGGATATGGTTTGTGTGGATAGGTTAAATTGGACTTTGGATTTGAAAATCCCGTGTTGGGAACGAGTTTCCATACGGTGCGAGGGTGTTAGCTGGGTATATTTGTTAGTTCTTGGGTCGGGTTCACTGTAAGAGGTTGGAATCGGGTTGTGGTGAAGTTTGTCGGTCTGTTGACTAGGTACAGTGGCGGGTGTGGGTGGTGTTATCGATCTGGGTGGGTCGATACTAGGTACAGTGGCGGGGTTGTGTGGTGTCGTCGATCTGGGTAGATCGAGACTGGCCGAGGTCGATGATGTGGGGTTAGTGTCGGTGGTGAGGTAGGAGCGGTGGGTTGGTTTGATGGTGTCATTGTGGTGGTACGATGTGGGTTTTCGATGGCTGGTGTGGTTGTAGGGTGGTGTTGGGGTTGTGGTGGTGACATAGTGGTGGGGACGGTGATCGGTGGTGGTGTCGCGCCCTATTTTGACCTGCTCGGGTCAAAGCGGAGCACAGACGTATGGGGTGATTCCTGGGTAAAGGATTGAGGAGTCGCCACCTAATTATTTTTTACGGTGAATTAGGACACCTAAATATTTAAACTAAGTGCTGCAGTGTAAACTCCAATTTTAAGGTCTGCGAAACTAGTGAGATTCTAGGTAAGGGTTCTTTATTATCCTAAAGGGAAGGGGTTAGGCATCCTTTAAGATCCGCTAACTTGCGGTTATCCGGTAAAACTCAAGTTAATTATTGCTAGAAAAATACATGTTTTACAAATATAATAGATAAGAGATGTTTGCAAATATGATGCATTTTACACAAGTAAATATGATGCATTTTATACAAGTACGTATTCGGATGACATAAAAGAAAGATACATGTAAAGTTTTTAGAAAACATGCATTTGTGACAATAAATTCTTTATAATGCTAAAGAAGCGAATCTTTCAAAAATCAATAAGTTGCAAAAATAATAATAAAAAGATAAACTTATTTGTACAATTAATTAAAGCAAATAAAGATGACAAGAGTTGTTTTAAAAATCTTGAATAAGCGTGACGAGCCTAAAATAAATAAACTAGCGAAGGATTTCTAGGTTTGCGAGCCTACAAATAAAATAAGCTAGCTGACGGGTTTCAAATCTTAAACTATCCTATGAATAAATCCTAAGTTTGCTTATTCTAAGCATTTCAATAATTACATAAGTGCGATAAATAATATTACAATACAAAGCGAGATAAAAGCTAAATTAAAGAAAGAAATAACAATAAATAAACTCCGAAGAATATTTGGCGTTATTTTGCTTTAATCCCTGCAAGCTGTCATGAACGAACGGTGAGAAACATATAAATACAAATAACTTCATATCCATATTCAAAACAGTGAATGTTTTGATCATGGAGGGCTCGTGACTTAAATTATGAAAAGAACATTCTAATCACGTCGTGGCTGCAAACATATGACTAATGTAGTTTATTTATTTTTTTTGATTGCCTCGCCTACTAAACGTGTTGGTCTCTCGGGTGAAATAGAAAAGATCACTATAATCACGCTGTGGCTGCGAATATATATAACTTGTTGGTTATTTTAGTCACCTCGCCTACTAAACATGTTGATCTCGGATAAAGGTTTAAGTCTTCATCCTTGCCCGAAGTTATATTTCCGTCTTTGCAAGCTGTGTAGGCCTCAAAATCGACGGATATTTTTCATCGGCGATGTAGTATCGTGTTCAAATCGGTAAAATAAAATTGGAAACTTGAAGCGGCAGAGTAAGCGAGCGAAGAAGCGATGCTTGATGCAGCGGCGGTAGCGATAGCGGTAAGCGATAGCGATAGCGGTAGCGATAGCGATGCTTGATAGCGATAGCTTGATGGCGATGTGATATGAGCGATAGCGATGGCGATAGCGATGGCGGTAACGATGGCGATGAAGTAGTAGCGATGGCGATGGCGGTATGAGCGATGGCGATAGCGATGGCGATGGCGGTAACGATGGCGATGAAAGTAATAGCGATGGCGGTAGCGATAGCGGTAGCGATGGCGATAGCGATGGCGATGGCGATAGCGATGGCGATAAGTAGCGATGGCGATGGCGAGCAGTTTCCGAAAATGACGCGTGTCTAGTTTTAAAGCGATGCGCGATGAAACGGTAATTTGAATCTTTGAAACAGTGAACCGAAATAGAAAGCAATGTTGGAAAAATGCGGTGTTTAGTTTAAAGCGATAAAAATGATAAAGCGATAAAGCGATGTCTGAAGCGGGAGCAAAGCGAAGCAAAACAAATGCGAAACAGACGCGGTATTTATTCAAACAAGAAGAAAGCGATAATATGAAACCGAGAAGCGTCTCCCAAAGATGGACGCAATATTGGTTTGGATCAATAAAACAACAAAGAGAATGCGGTATTAATTCAATCAATAACATAATAATAATGCCAAAGAAACAGACAAAGAGCGATTTAAAATACCCGACCCGAAGTTCAAATTAGGAAATATTCAAATCGGTCGCCTGACTTCAGTCGATGATTCAAACCCAAATCGATTTCAAAGACCAATTTAGGATGACCAAGAACAAGAATATGAAATGCAAGAATTACGAAAATGTTGCCCAAACCGGTCGACCCGACCCGGTCGATGATCTGACCGGATCAACGATCCAAACTTGAATCGATTTCAAACCAAATTCGGATAAATGATAACAAGAATACGAATGCAAGAATTCGGAAATATCCAATCGGGTCGACTGACCGGATCGATGACTGACCGGATCGTTGTTTCAACCGGATCGATTCCAACACCCAATTCAGATAACCAATAACAAGAATATGAAATGCAAAAATTCTAAAATGTTACCCAATAAGTCGACGGCAGATCGATGTTCCGACCGGATCGTTTCAACCCGGAATCAAATAAATTCATCAATTTCAGATAACCAATAATAATAATAGCAACAATGCAAGAAAATTTGGAAATTCAAATTGAGGCGACCCGACCCGGGTCAGTGACCCGACCCGAATTGGAGTTTCAACCCGGAATCAAATAATTTCATCAATTTCAGATAACCAATGATAAGAATATGTAATGCAAGAATTCTGAAAATATTACCCGAACCGGGTCGACCCGAATCGGGTCAGTGACCCGACCCGAATCCGAAAATCAGTGATCCAAATCAAATCTTAACACCAAATTCAGATAACCAACATACATAAATATGAAATGCAAGAATTCTGAAAATGTTACCCGAACCGGGTCGACCCGGGTCGACTAATTCGAATAATAGTGAAAAAATCAGAGAAATCAAAGGGGATGACAAACCTTTTCGGACTTGATTCTTGGATAACAAGGAAGGCAAATGCTTGAAATCAAGAACACAACAAAGATATATATATTGAATCGTTTTTCTCAAAAATCCTCCGAAAAAATCCTCCTCTAAAATGAAGAACAACATGGGGTATTTATAGGTACTCAAACCCAACGTCCCAACCCCTCATACCCCCCCTTAAACGAATTCAAATTTCAAAATAAAGGGGGAACAAAAATCTGATTTTTGGGGCGTGTTCTTGGGGCGTGCGTTCGGCGGTGTCAGGGTAGGGTGGTGGCAGTGGTGAAGTGACGGGGGTAGGGTGCGCGACGAAGCGGGAGTGTAGGTGCGGCGCCTTGGGGGGGTAGGTTTTTAGGTTTTCTGATTTTTGGGTTTTTTTTCTTTGTCGATTTTTGGTTTGGGGGGATTAAAGGGTAAGGGATTTGGGGTGAGGCGACGGGTTGTTGGGCAAGGCGTGTTGGGCTTGGGAATTGGGGATTTAATTGGGGAGTGGGCTTGGGATTTAATTGGGGAGTGGGCTTGTGGTGTTGGGTAATTGTTTTGGGTTGGGGATGAATTTTTTTGGTGGTTGGGCTTTTATTTTGTGGGTTATATTTTGGTTTTGGGGTTGGTTTTAAGAAAAGGGTGATGGGCTGTTTTAAGGGGTGTGGGGCTGCGGGATTGGGCTGTTGGGAATTTAATTTGGGGATTGGGCTTGGACGAAAAATGGGTTTTAGTTTAGGTTGGGTAGGAATTGTATTGGGTTAGGAAATAGAAATGGGTTAGGAATTGAAAAATATAAAAAGGGGTTTAATATTAAAGATATTATATATATATATATATTTTGTAAAAGATGTGAATTATTTAAAATAACATAACAACGTGATAATAATAAAATATAATTTTTAGTAAATGCTTAATGCTTAATAAAAGGGAAATGCGATGCAATTTTATGAGAATAAAATAATATAGCATTTAGGATAAAAATGCAAATGATATAAATATGCGAATAATAAT
Source organism: Anisodus acutangulus (assembly GCA_029783415.1). Lineage (NCBI taxonomy): Eukaryota > Viridiplantae > Streptophyta > Magnoliopsida > Solanales > Solanaceae > Anisodus > Anisodus acutangulus. The sequence continues at coordinate 44,597,059 of CM056494.1, forward strand.
AATAATATGAAGATACACACATATATGCCTATATTTTAAAATTATTTTAAAAGTGTCAAAAATATTAAAAATTACGAATAAAATCATAAAAGATGGGACAAAATTGGGTGTCAAGATGCCCTCTTTGGACGGAGACGATGAAAGAGTTTTCGGCCAAAGAAAGTTGACTGAGTAGCCAATTTTGCCCTGATCCTCGGGACTGCATGGTAAGAAATAGAATCCCGAGGGGTATAGAAGTTGCAAAAGATGGTGCACATTCAAGAAACAATGCCCCAGTGTCGACTTAGGATGACACTGGTCGCAGACACGAGAAATTAATGGGAAAGCGGATCGACGTTCGAAGCAGGTCGCTGACCAATTTGCCTCGGTTTGCCGTAAGAGATAGTCCCACGTTGTCGAAAGCTCCCGCCGATTCAATTCCCGTGGACCAGAGCTAAGATAAAAGTTAGTGTATAACGATTGCACAAGATATGTATGTGAGAATATGACTTTGTAAGTTGAAATGATGTCGTTGCTTAATGTTGTGCAGATGATGGCGTTATGGGCGCTGTTTACACTTTAAAATAAAGTACCGCATTAGAAGGTGGGCGCTGATTTAAAACATACCCGCATTAGAAGGTGGGCGCTGATTTAAAACATACCCGCATTAGAAGGTGGGCGCTGATTTAAAACATACCGCGATTAGAAGGTGGGCGCTGATTTAAAACATACCCGCATTAGAAGGTGGGCGCTGATTTAAAACATACCCGCATTAGAAGGTGGGCGCTGATTTAAAACATACCCGCATTAGAAGGTGGTGCTGATTTAAAACATACCGCGTTAGAAGGTGGGCGCTGATTTAAAACATACCCGCGTTAGAAGGTGGGCGCTGATTTAAAACATACCCGCGTTAGAAAGGTGGGCGCTGATTTAAAACATACCCAAGCATTAGAAGGTGGGCGCTGATTTAAAATATACCCGCATTAGAAGGTGGGCGCTGATTTAAAATATACCCGATTAGAAGGTGGGCGCGGCGAAATTTAAATACCCGCGTTAGAAGGTGGGCGCTGATTTAAAACATACGCGTTAGAAGGTGGGCGCTGATTTAAAACATACCCGCATTAGGAGGTGGGCGCTGTTGAAATTTAAATACCAGCATTAGAAGGTGGGCGCTGATTTAAAACATACCAGTATTAGAAGGTGGGCGCTGATTTAAAACATACCCGCGTTAGAAGGTGGGCTGATTTAAAACATACCCGCATTAGAAGGTGGGCGCTGATTTAAAACATACCCGCGTTAGGAGGTGGGCGCTGATTTAAAATATACCCGCATTAGAAGGTGGGCGCTGTTGAAATTTAAATACCCAGATTAGAAGGTGGGCGCTGATTTAAAACATACCCGCATTAGAAGGTGGGCGCTGGTGAAATTTAAATACCCGCGTTAGAAGGTGGGCGCTGGTGAAATTTAAATACCCGCATTATAAGGTGGGCGCCGATTTAAAACATACCGCGCATTAGAAGGTGGGCGCTGATTTAAAACATACCCGCATTAGAAGGTGGGCGCTGATTTAAAACATACCCAGATTAGAAGGTGGGCGCTGATTTAAAACATACCCGATTAGAAGGTGGGCGCTGATGAAATTTAAATACCCGCATTAGAAGGTGGGCGCTGACTGAATTTAAATACCGCGTTAGAAGGTGGGCGCTGTTGAAATTTAAATACCCGTGATTAGAAGGTGGGCGCCTGATTTAAAACATACTCGCATTAGAAGGTGGGCGCCTGATTTAAAACATACCCGCATTAGAAGGTGGGCGCCTGATTTAAAACATACCCGCATTAGAAGGTGGGCGCCTGATTTAAAACATACCCGCATTAGAAGGTGGGCGCCTGATTTAAAACATACCCGCATTAGAAGGTGGGCGCCTGACTGAAATTTAAATACCCGCATTAGAAGGTGGGCGCCTGACTGAAATTTAAATACCCGCATTAGAAGGTGGGCGCCTGATTTAAAACATACCCGCATTAGAAGGTGGGCGCCTGATTTAAAAGTAGTGTAAAGTGGGGCCTTATTGCCATGCCATGATAGTTAATGTGTGGACATAAGCGATGCAAAAGTTGAGTAGATGAGAATGCGACCCTGTAAGTCGAAATACCGTTCTTTCCGTGGACACAACACGGTTGGGAACATGTAGTTTAGCATGACGTCTTTGTACAATCTCCAAACAGGAAAGTGATTCTTGTAGTGAGTTGCGATGCGGAGGCCCTTGCGACCGCTCATAAATGTTGCGACTTCCTGCTTGTTTTCGACCTGAAGAACCTGTACTCAAATAAATTTATGAGTTTTGGGAGGGGGGAGTTGATTCGCGTTGACTTTGTAGCTTCGGTCTTGGTATTTGCATGTCCTGCTAACTCGGACCCGTAGCCCCTCTCTGCTTCCCAGTCTTGGCCAGCCGTTAATGAAAACATTCGAAAATAATTTGTAGAAATGCATCTTAAAAAAATAGAAACATAAAAATTATATCGAATTTTGATAAAAAATGTTTGTTGAAAATAATTTGCTTATAAAAATTACTGCATATATATATATATATCTGTCGAGCAGTGACATGCGGTGAAACAAAACAAACGTCTTATCCAAAATTCTTCTGGCTGAAGACTTAGTTTGCCGATGGTTTTCCATGTTTATCGGCGTCCTCTGGCAGTGATCCCTTAAAAATGCCCCAGTGTCTGATATATGAGAATGACGATCTTTTGAACGGACAACCGAGTCTTGTGTAGATTTCTTGCCTGCCCTATCAGGGTGGTCAGATGGGTGCATTTTGTCTTTTGTGAGATAAAGGAGAAAATATTTCCTAATGGTGGGACCGAAGCCGATTTAGGCCGCCTACGTATCCCCATGAGGGAATCAGGTCGTGACGTAGTTCATTACAAGCAAAAGGGGATTGTAAGGATTTTCTAAAATGGGACCGAAGCCGATGTGGCCGCCTACGTATCCCGCCGAGGGAATCAGGTCATAACGTAGTTCATGTTACAAAGAAATGTGTTTCTGGGGAAATTTGCAATCTAGGAAACGGAACCCGACATGGGTTCTTTGCGTATCCCGCCAGGGAGCGCAACTTTTACAACATAAGAAATGCATTACATAGAAAGATCCTAAATGTAGTATCTTTTCACTGCATCCGCGTTGATAGCTTTTGGCCATACTTCACCGTCCATTTCAGCTAGAATTAATGCTCCCCCAGTCAACACCCGGTGAACCATATAAGGCCCTTGCCAGTTAGGTGCGAATTTTCCTTTAGCTTCATTTTGGTGCGGGAATATTCGTTTTAGCACCAATTGCCCCGGTTCGAAAGTCCTTGGTTTTACTTTCCTGTTGAAAGCTTTGGCCATTCTGTTTTGGTAAAGTTGTCCGTGGCAGACCGCGTTCAATCGCTTTTCATCAATCAGCATCAATTGTTCGTACCGATTCTGTATCCATTTCGCTTCGTTCAGCTCAACTTCTTGGATGATTCTCAAAGATGGTATTTCCACTTCTGCTGGTAACACGACTTCATTCCATAGACCAATAGATACTGGCGTTGCCCGCAGAAGTCCCGGCGTAGTGCGATATCCCAAAAGTGCAAAAGGCAGATGCTCATGCCAGTGCTTGTAATTATCAATCATCTTTCGTAGTATTCTTTTGATGTTTTTGTTGGCTGCTTCGACTGCTCCGTTCATCTGAGGTCGGTACGGAGTGGAATTGCGGTGAGTGATCTTAAACTTCTCGCATATCTCATTCATCGACATCTTTGTTGAGATTAGCCCCATTGTCTGTTATAATCGACTCAGGAATTCCAAATCGACAAATGATGTTATTGCGGACAAAATCAACTACCACTTTCTTTGTTACTGACTTGTGGGACGATGCTTCTACCCACTTTGTGAAATAGTCAATTGCCACTAGAATAAATCTGTGTCCATTTGATGCGGCAGGTTCAATAGGGCCAATGACATCCATGCCCCAAGCTGCGAATGGCCAGGGAGAGCTCGTCACATTGAGTTCGTTAGGAGGTACCTTGATTAGATCACCATGAATCTGACATCGATGGCATCTTTGCACGAAGCGGATGCAATCTGTTTCCATGGTCATCCAAAAGTATCCTGCTCTTAGAATCTTCTTTGCCAAAGTGAAGCCATTCATATGAGGCCCGCACGTGCCTCCGTGTATCTCTTCAACTAAACTGCTTGCCTCTCGAGCATCAACACATCTTAACAAACAGAGATCTGGAGTCCTCCGATAGAGGATCTCTCCGTTTAGGAAGAAATGGTTTGCTAACCTCCTGAGTGTCCTCTTTTGTATACTGGTTATGCCTTCTGGATATTCACCTATCTTGAGATATCTCTTAATGTCGTGGTACCAAGGCTTTCCATCCAACTCTCCATCTATGTTGAAACAATATGCCGGCTGATCCGATAAGCTCACCTTGATGGGATCAATGTAGTTCTTATCTGGATGTTGAATCATGGAGGACAGTGTTGCCAGAGCATCAGCGAACTCGTTTTGAGTTCGTGGGATATGCTTGAATTCTATCTTGCTGAATTTTTTGCATAATTCTTTCACGCAATGCAGGTAAGGAAGTATCTTCCCGTTCTTGGTCGCCCACTCGCCTTGCACCTGATGAATCAATAAGTCTGAATCACCTATAACCAACAGTTCTTGAATGTTCATATCAACGGCCATTCTAAGTCCGAGTACACAAGCTTCATATTCCGCCATATTGTTGGTGCATGGAAATCGGAGTTTTGCCGAAATTGGGTAGTGTTGACCTGATTCTGAAATCAAAACTGCTCCAATACCAACCCCTTTGAAGTTTGCATCTCCGTCGAAGAACATTCTCCAACCCGGGTACTCTTCTGAGATGTCTTCTCCAACAAACAGTACCTCCTCGTCCGGAAAATAAGTCCGGAGAGGCATGTATTCTTCATCCACAGGGTTTTCAGCAAGATGGTCTGCTAATGCTTGTCCTTTGATAGCCTTTTGGGTGACATAGATGATGTCGAATTCACTTAATAAGATTTGCCACTTTGCTAGCTTTCCAGTGGGCATGGGCTTCTGAAAGATGTATTTGAGCGGGTCCATCCTTGAGATGAGATAAGTGGTATATGCAGACAGATAATGTCTAAACTTTTGGGCAATCCACGTTAAGGCACAACAAGTGCGTTCAAAGAAAGTATACCGAAGCTTCATACGGTGTGAACTTCTTGCTTAAGTAGTATATGGCACGCTCCTTCTTTCTGTTTCGTCATGTTGTCCCAAAGACGCACCCAAATGCATTTTCTAACACAGACGGATATAATGAAAGCCTTCCGGGTTCGGGAGGCACCAAAGCAGTGGGTTAGACAAGTATTCTTTGATTCTATCGAAAGCTTGCTGGCAATCCGATGTCCACTTGGTAGCGACGTCTTTCTTGATAGCTTGAATATTGGCTCACATATCACTTTGTTGATTGTGCTATGAACTCTTTGATGTAGTTGAGGCGACCAAGGAAACTCATTACGTCCTTTCGACTCTTTGGAGGAGGCAAGTCTTGAATAGCTTTTACCTTCGAGGGGTCCAATTCAATACCCCTTCTACTTACGATGAAACCTAACAGCTTCCCAGCAGGGACACCAAATGCGCACTTTGCGGGATTTAACTTCAGGTTATACCGCCTCAGTCGGTCAAAAAACTTCTCTAAATCTGTCAAGTGATCTGAAGTCCTTCGCGACTTGATAATAACGTCATCTACGTAGACCTCTATTCTTCTGTGGATCATATCATGAAAACTGGTCGTCATGGGCCTCATGTAGGTGGCACTGCATTCTTGAGTCGAACGGCATTACTCGATAACAAAGATACCCCCAAGGTGTAGTGAATCTTTGTCTTCTCTGCATCTTCCTCATCCATCAAGATTTGGTGGTAACCAGCCAAAGCAATCAACAAATGATTGTAATTCATGCTTTGCACGATTGTCAATGAGTATGTGAATATTTGGAAGAGGGAAGTCATCCTTGGTGGCCTTGTTGAGATCCCGATAATCCACGCACACTCGTATCTTTCCATCTTTCTTTGGCACAGGTACAATGTTGGCCAACCAAGTCGGGTATCTTGTGACCGAATGACCTTTGCGTCCGAATTGCTTGGACACTTCTTCCTTGACCCTTAAACTCAAATCAGGCTTGATTTTCCTTGGTTTTTGTTTCACCGAGGGTAAGATGGATCGATAGGCAATCTATGCGAAACAATATCCGTGCTCAATCCTGGCATCTCGTCATAAGGCCAAGCAAATACGTCGATATATTGCCTCAAAAGATCCGTCAGTTCTTTCCTTTGTGGGGCGGTCAGATGGGCGCTGAGTCTTGTTTCTTTCACATTTTACGCATCCCCAAATTTATTGCCTCGGTTTCTTCTAAATTTGGCTTTGGTTTATTCTCAAAATGTTCCAATTCCTCATCAATTCTTACGGTTGCGAGTCTTCCTCATACTCTTGAAGTCCTGTTCATCGTTTGGATTTTGTTTGTTTGTTTCATTACATGTCACATTCACATTATCGATGATTTATTAGTTTGCATCTTTGAAAGAGAAAAGAAAATTAGTAAACAAAACAAATTTTTAAATAGCAAAAGAAAATGTGGATTTGTCATTTAAGCTTTCAAAAGATGGAGGCAAAACACATTAATGCATAGATGCGATTCAAGCCTCAATTAGAATCGCATTGTTTCAAAAAGTACTAAGGTAATTTCTACCAAGCTTCCCGGAGAAACAGTAGGGCACGCAGGTCCAATTTTCAAAATATCTCCATGTTACGCATCCCAAATAGTTGGGCCTTCATCAAAATCATCCAGAATTACATGGCATTCCATTTCTTCTTACGCAATAAAAAGGCTTTTGAGTCCTTCTGCAAGGTCGTCTGCATCATCTTCATTCGACTCCTGAGCGGCATATGCTTTGACGAATGACTGATTCAAGGGTGGAACAGGCTTTGGCAAGGGAGTGTCCCTTTTCTTTCGGAGGTTGACTGATAAGACTTCTTTAGAAGTGGGTTTATATCCGAGACCGAAAGTATCCTTCTTACTGAGCAAGTGAACAGGCTCCACCATACCTTCTAAATTCAATCCGAGGCCTCGACCGGGCTTAAAGCCATTCTTCAACATTTCCTGGGCCACCATTGTGAGGACCCGGGGTAACTTCAATATTTCAGCTTTGGAGGCACATGCAATTTCTCTGACATGGAAGACAGACCCATCCAGCGTATCTACGCTTTCAACAAATAGGGATCCGCCTTCGGGACATATTGAATTGCTCCCTTCTCCGTGTACCACGACCTCGTGATGATCCCAAACAAACTTCAAACTCTGATGTAGGGTAGAAGGAACTGCACCAGCCACATGGATCCAAGGTCTTCCCATTAGTAGGTTATAGCTGGTAGATATGTCTAACACTTGGAATTCCACGACGAACTCCACGGGCCCCACTTGTAATGTCAAATCCATTTCTCCCATAACGCTCATTTGGGCTCCATCAAAACCTTTAACTCTCAGATGACTTTCGCGAATCTTTCCAATGCTAATTCCCAAGGCTCGGAGAGTCGCCGCAGGACAAATATTGACGGCTGAGCCTCCATCAATCAATACCTTAGAAATGAACTTGTTCATGCACTTTACTGTTATGTTCAAAGCTTTGTTGTGGCATAAACCCTCAGGTGGCAATTCTTTGTCATGAAAAGAGACTTTATGGGCCTCTAAAATCTGTCCGACCAAGGCCGAGAGTTTCGCCTTTGTGGTCTCTCTCGGTACATAAGCTTCTTTGAGTACTTCCAATAAAGCGCGTTCATGGTCAGGAGAATTCATCAACAATGATAGCAAAGAAATCTGAGCCGGTGTTTTCTTCAATTGCTCTACAACGGAATACTCCTTGGTTGGCATCTTCCTCGTAACTCTTCTACTTCAGTCTGTTACAACCTTTTTTGGATTGTCGCGAGGGCATAACATCGTCCGGATCTTGTCATACCAAATGACGACAACTTCTACAATTTGTTTCTCCATTCCCTGCTCCTTTCCCCAATCGAATAGCTCCAAGGGCGGTTTTGGTATCGACATACGACGTCACTATCCGCGATTTCGAGGAAGTACTTCCACTTCAAGCGGTGCTCTTACCGAATCGTAATTATAGGGGTGATCAAAGCCGATGATTCAACCCTTTCTTCTGTTCGGATCGGCACAATGGTCCCTTCCAAACTGCTTTTCTTCATCAACGGTAATCATGTTTATGTTGGCATTGTCATGATTTGGCAGAGGGTTATTATTTACATTAGGGAAGGTCCTTTCACCGGATAATTCCCTCTTTGATCAAAGCCTCGATCTTGTCTTTTAGGCGAAACAAACTCCAGTGTCATGTCCGGTGATCCCAGAGTGGTACGCACAATGCTTAGTTTCATCATACGACCTGGGAATAGGATTGGGGATATGCCCTGGGATGGGTTGGAGTATTCCCGCGGTCCTCAATCTTCGTATAGTTGGGCTAGAGGTTCGGCTAAAGGTGTATATGTCTTGACCGGCCTTCTTCGTGATTTGCCCGGTCCGGGAGTATTTGGTGGATGGTTTTGCGGTACGAGGCGGATGTGTGGGTTGATACGTGGGGAATTTCTATAGGTAGGTGCTCGTGGTGGGCTATATATTGGTTGGGTATGATAGGCAGGGTAGGGAGTAGGCGAGTGTTGATAATAAGGCCGAGGGTTTTGTGTGCTTTGGCTATAGTAGGAGGGTCGATGATTTTGGGTGTTTTGATTATAGTAGGGGTTGGGATGACGGGCTTTGGTAGGTTGGCATTTGGTTGGACCCATGTTCCTGGATCGCCATGACAGGGACGCCCATCCCTCCTCTTCTTAATTGCTCCCTAACGCAGTCCGACCAATGGCCTTACTCGTCGCCGCAATGCTTTGCTAAGTTCGTGATTCTCCCTGCTTTGATACCTTCTTCTATGAAATCTCCCATTACGACCACTTCAGAGAAATTCGCCCAATGACGCTTATCATTTTTTCGTAATAAGTTGCATCCTTCATAGATTGCACAAAGAGCGTGGTCATTTCACTTTTCGCCATTGAAATTTGAACTTTTCTTTGCCGCCAGCCCTCCATCTCATGGCATATTCTCTGAAAGTCTCTGAGATTTTTTCTCCAATTTCATTAAATAAAATCTATCCAAGATCGTGTCGGTGTTAAACCTGAACCTGTCCACAAAATCTGTGCCATTGTGCCCCGGTTATGCCATTTTCATGGTCTGGCTTGTGTACCGTCGAGCGCTTCTCTGTTAAACTTCTTATGAACAACTTCATTATTATGGCCTGGTCCTTACCCACTCCAACCCGACTTTGTCACAATATGATCTCAAATGAGCGCGAGGATTTCCCTTTCCATCGAATAAATCAAATTTTGGCACCTTATACCCGATAGGCAACTGAACGTCGGGATGCATGCAGAGATCTTCATACTCGAGTCCTTCATGCCCCTTGCTGGTTTGAATGTTTTTAAATGCTTCTTTTAGGCTATGAATTTCCCTTGCCATACTTTCATCATTTCTAATCCTTGCTTGCCTTTCCATCTCTTCATATTGGTCTATCTCGTGATGCTGTATGTTTGGTATGGTGGAAGTGGCAGGGTGTGTCTGGGTTGCATATTCCTGTGGCACATACTGCTTTTTAGTGATGTGTGTCATTGGTATTTGTTGGGTTGCCTGGTAATTTAGTGTGGGAGGGATATTTTGGACAAGTGGGGTAGTTTGGGTAAGTGGTTTGGATGTATATATGGAGCCGTGAAGGATGCTGGGTCATTTTGTAGCGGGTTTTGTTGTGGATCGCTGCGGGTTGATAGGATGTGGATTGGTACGTTGTGGGTGGCGAATTGAGGATTGGTTACGCTTGGTAAGGGATTTCGGGAAGGTTACGGGGAATGATGGTTCGTGAGATGGAAAGGTGTGTGGAGCGATGGCGCTTCGTCTCTTGTTCGAGCAGTGGAGTGTTGATCGATGGAAAGATTGGTAAGATTAGAGCCGCTCGATCTCGGTTTGCATAGTTGCCATTTGTCGCAGTAGTTGGGCGAGGTATTCATCCGGACTAAGTATTTCTCCTTTCCGATGTCTCTGGTTCACCTCCGGAAGAGTGACAAGTCCCAAACCGGTTTGTTCGGCTGCCCCTGAATCAGTCATTTTGTCGTATGATTGTGCCTTGGATCTCGTGAAGTAATGGGGTTCCGCCGATTTCAATCAACGCGAATCAACTTTTGGAAAATAAAGCGAGCAAAATAAACCTTCTCTAAAAATGAAACAAACCAAGTTAGTATGAGACGAATAATTATTGCCTTGAATAACATGTATAGAGTGGAAAACAGTAAACAAGTAGCAGACAGAGTATATGAAAATTAAATGCGCGTCCTAATGTGCTTGGGGCCTCCTTTATGCCGGAGGTGAGCTTAAACGCAAAAATATGCAAGATACTGATAAATTGATCCAAGCCAAAGATTGTGATGCCTTTTGTCGGAAATAAAGGTTGACTTTTACTGAAATAATAATGCGTACAATAATAAAGTCGATAACATAAGATATTCATGCTCGGGTTCTAAATCTTGCTTTTGATCAAGAGATGAAGATGGGACCCTAACATTCTTTGGGTCCGACTCCTGCGTCCTCTAGATATTGCACAATATTTTGCATTTGTCGCCACATCTCTGGGGTAACGATTGTGTCTCTGAGTGGAAATTCCTTATCCAAATTGTCGTGGCCGATATCTTCAAAACCTTGCTCGCCATCAGGACTATGGTGCACTCATCGCAATCCTCTCGTAGCCACGCTTGATATTCTGGGGTACCTCTGCTGACTACCTCCAATGTCTATTGTGTCAATATTGTTCCATTCATCGAAGACTTGCCTAGCTCTGGGACAATGAAATTCGGCCGAATGGAATTTCGTAAATCCTCATATTTGCCGGAGGGGAATTATCTGCTCTTGTCCCAACTGTCGGAGTACGCGGAGTGGAGCGTAAGGTTGGAGGCCTTTGAACCCGAGAAGCGCAATATAATAAAGCGTTTTGCATCGTATGGAGGCTTTTTTGGCATTCGGAGCAGAGGGTATTTCCATTGGATGCATGTTCGCAGTGCGGGACGCCAAAAACCCATACCAATCATTCATGCCGACAGGCGATATGAACTGCTTCGTTCTGTCGTAAAAGCTGACGATTTTGTTCGACTCGCTGAAGCATATGTCGACCATATTCGGGCGCTGATAGAAGTGTTCCATTGCCCACATCTGCAAAATAAGGTTGCAGCCTTCGAAGAAACCTGTTTCACCTCTTTTACATTTCCCTAAAGCCCGAAATATTTCTGCTAAGATCATAGGGGCCAAAGTGAGTTGTGCTCCGTTTGCTCCTTCGAAAAGTGCCCGTGCTACTGAACATATGCAGGTACTGATCTTTCCATACTCAAGCGGGAATATCAGAGACCCTAGAAAGGCGACAGTAAATGCAATGGGTCGTTTGGTCCGCCAATGATCGGGGGTGCAAGAAAATTCATTTTTGAATGTCTTGTAACCGTCTCGACAACCGTACCTCTCATAAAGATAATCCATTGAGACCCAGTTGTTTTCAAAGCATAGGAGTTTCTTAGTGTTTTTTAGCCCTAAGTAGCGGAGAAATTTCTTTCCGGATTGACAATGCGGGATAATTTGTCCTCTACCCTGGTAGATCAAATTGGTGAAATAGTTGATTTCTTCCAAAGTAGGAGTCATCTCAAAATCTCCGAATCTGAAGACAACCCGATCCGGATCCCAAAAATGGATCAGTGCTCTGACCAAATGTTGATCGGGGAAGATGTCGAACAACGAAACGAGGCAACCTAATCTTCTCCTAATGGCCATTTGGCTGCCAAGGTCAAAGTTTGTCCACCATATTTTCAGTTTGTTCGGAATCCCACTCACCATCCTGACTTGCGGCACAGACTCCATCTATAACAAAATAAAAAAAAAAAAATATACATTTTCCGATTTTTGGCATACTGTTTAGGCTTGGATCCGTCCATCAATATCCTGCTACACATAATATGCTGATTGGTCGTTGGGTTGTGAGACCCGTCGACAATTTGGTGGTTTTCTTATTTGTGAAGTTGATGCCAAGGATCAACCCACCTAAGATGTATGCATGCATGACTTAAAATAAAGGGTGGTATAGCTCTATCTTAAATTTTCTAAGATTTGGCTGACTAGACACAAGGTTCCCGAGCGGACTACTCGAGTGAGAAGGCTACGCGGCCACCAGATGGTCCGGTCACTCCGCGCATATGCCAACTCTCCTAAATTTTGGTAGATTGAAAGAAATTTGCGGGTGCGTAAAACACACCTCGCGTGTAGTGTGTGATAGTGTCAATTTTCCAGAGTGGAAGAAATATGAACGAAATGCCAATTTAAGGAAAGCAGTAAGACAATATAGCAATTAAAGCAGTTTATGCAAAAATCTCATAAATAAAACACATCAAAGCACTAAATCAAATAAAAAAAGTAAAGCAATAATTAATCCGAACTTGCTATGGTTTAAGAACCTGATGATCCCCAGTGGAGTCGCCATGCTGTCGCGCCCTATTTTGACCTGCTCGGGTCAAAGCGGAGCACAGACGTATGGGGTGATTCCTGGGTAAAGGATTGAGGAGTCGCCACCTAATTATTTTTTACGGTGAATTAGGACACCTAAATATTTAAACTAAGTGTCATAGTGTAAACTCCAATTTTAAGGTCTGCGAAACTAATGAGATTCTAGGTAAGGGTTCTTTATTATCCTAAAGGGAAGGGGTTAGGCATCCTTTAAGATCCGCTAACTTGCGGTTATCCGGTAAAACTCAAGTTAATTATTGCTAGAAAAATACATGTTTTACAAATATAATAGATAAGAGATGTTTGCAAATATGATGCATTTTACACAAGTAAATATGATGCATTTTATACAAGTACGTATTCGGATGACATAAAAGAAAGATACATGTAAAGTTTTTAGAAAACATGCATTTGTGACAATAAATTCTTTATAATGCTAAAGAAGCGAATCTTTCAAAAATCAATAAGTTGCAAAAATAATAATAAAAAGATAAACTTATTTGTACAATTAATTAAAGCAAATAAAGATGACAAGAGTTGTTTTAAAAATCTTGAATAAGCGTGACGAGCCTAAAATAAATAAACTAGCGAAGGATTTCTAGGTTTGCGAGCCTACAAATAAAATAAGCTAGCGACGGGTTTCAAATCTTAAACTATCCTATGAATAAATCCTAAATTTGCCTATTCTAAGCATTTCAATAATTACATAAGTGCGATAAATAATATTACAATACAAAGCGAGATAAAAGCTAAATTAAAGAAAGAAATAACAATAAATAAACTCCGAAGAATATTTGTCGTTATTTTGCTTTAATCCCTGCAAGCTGTCAAGAACGAACGGTTAGAAACATATAAATACAAATAACTTCATATCCGTATTCAAAACAGTGAATGTTTTGATCGCGGAGGGCTCAGACTTAAATTTTGAAAAGAACATTCCAATCACGTCGTGGCTGCAAACATATGACTAATGTAGTTTATTTATTTTTTTTGATTGCCTCGCCTACTAAACGTGTTGGTCTCTCGGGTGAAATAGAAAAGATCACTATAATCACGTCGTTGGCTGCGAATATATATAACTTGTTGGTTATTTTAGTCACCTCGCCTACTAAACATGTTGATCTCGGATAAAGGTTTAAGTCTTCATCCTTGCCCGAAGTTATATTTCCGTCTTTGAATCGTGTAGGCCTCAAAATCGACGGATATTTTTCATCGGCCAAAGGTAGTATCGTGTTCAAATCAAGAAATAAAATTGGAAGCGATGGCGGCGATAGTAAGCGAAAGCAGAGAAGCGATTGAGCGGCGCCAGTAGCGGTAGCGATAGCGATAGTGATAGCGATAGCGATGCTTGATAGCGATGCGATGAGCGTAACGATGAGCGATAGCGATGGCGATGTGATGGCGATAGCGATGGCGATAAGTAGTAGCGATGGCGATAGCGATATGATGAGCGATGGCGATGGCGATGGCGATGGCGGTAACGATGGCGAAGAGTAGCTGATGGCGGTAGCGGTAGCGGTAGCGATGGCGATAGCGATGGCGATGGCGGTAACGATGGCGATAAGTAGCGATGGCGATGGCGTAAAAACAGGTTTCCGAAAATGACGCGGTGTCTAGTTTTAAAGCGAAAGCAAGAGAACGGTAATTTGAATCTTTGAAGCGATGAACGAAATAGAAAGCAATGTTGGAAAAATGCGGTGTTTAGTTTAAAACAAGAAATGATAAAGCAAGAAACGATGTCTGAAGCGGGAGCAAGCGAAAGCGAAAAACAGCGCCCGAACAGGCGGTATTTATTCAAACTTGATAAGAAAAAGCGATGTATGAAACCGAAGCGTCTCCCAAAGATGGACGCAATATTGGTTTGGATCAATAAAACAACAAAGAGAATGCGGTATTAATTCAATCAATAACATAATAATAATGCCAAAGAAGCAGACGAAGAGCGATTTAAAATACCCGACCCGAGTTACGAAATTAGGAAATATTCAAATCGGTCGCCTGACTGGTCGATGATTCAAACCCGAAATCGATTTCACACCAATTTCAGATGACCAAGAACAAGAATATGAAATGCAAGAATCAAAATGTTGCCCAAACCGGTCGATTCGACCGGTCGATGATCTGACCAGGATCAACGATCCAAACTTGAATCGATTTCAAACCAAATTCAGATAAATGATAACAAGAATACGGAATGCAAGAATTCTGAAATATCCAATCGGGTCGACCGACCGGATCGATGTTGACCGGATCGGTGTTTCAACCGGATCGATTCCAACACCCAATTCGGATAACCAATAACAAGAATATGAAATGCAAAAATTCTAAAAATGTTACCCAATCGGGTCGACCCAGGTCGATGATGACCGGATCGCTTTCAACCCTAATCAAATAAATTCATCAATTTGGATAACCAATAATAATAATAGCAACAATGCAAGAAAATTTGGAAATTCAAATTGAAGCGACAGACCGGTCGTTGACTGACCGACCAATTGGAGTTTCAACCGGAATCAAATAATTTCATCAATTTCAGATAACCAATGATAAGAATATGTAATGCAAGAATTAAAATATTACCCGAATCGGTCGACCCATTCGTTGACCGACCCGAATCAGAAAATCGGTGATCCAAATCAAATCTTAACACCAAATTCGGATAACTAACATACATAAATATGAAATGCAAGAATGCGAAAATGTTACGAAAGGTCGACCGGTCGGGTCGACCAATTCCGAATAGTGAAAAATCAGAGAAATCAAAGGGGATGACAAACCTTTTCGGACTTGATTCTTGGATAACAAGGAAGGCAAATGCTTGAAATCAAGAACACAACAAAGATATATATATTGAATCGTTTTTCTCAAAAATCCTCCGAAAAAATCCTCCTCTAAAATGAAGAACAACATGGGGTATTTATAGGTACTCAAACCCAACGTCCCAACCCCTCATACCCCCCCTTAAACGAATTCAAATTTCAAAATAAAGGGGGAACAAAAATCTGATTTTTGGGGCGTGTTCTTAGAGCGTGCGTTCAGCGGTGTCGAGGGTAGGGTGGTGGCGATGGTGAAGTAATGAGGGTAGGGTCTGTGACGCAGAAGCGAGGGGTGTAGGGTGCGGCGCCTTGGGGGTAGGTTTTTAGGTTTTCCGATTTTTGGGTTTTTCTTTTGTCGATTTTTGGTTTGGGGGGATTAAAAGGGGTAAGGGATTTGGTCAGGCGACGGGTTGTTGGGCCGGGCGTGTTGGGCTTGGGAATTGGGGATTTAATTGGGGAGTGGGCTTGGGATTTAATTGGGAGTGGGCTTGTGGTGTTGGGTAATTGTTTTGGGTTGGGGATGAATTTTTTTGGCTGGTTGGGCTTTTATTTTGTGGGTTATATTTTGGTTTTGGGGGTTGGTTTTAAGAAAAGGGTGATGGGTGCGGGATTGAAATTTGTTTAAGGGGTGTGGGCTGCGGGATTGGGCTGTTGGGAATTTAATTTGGGGATTGGGCTTGGACGAAAAAATGGGTTTTAGTTTAGGTTGGGTAGGAATTGTATTGGGTTAGGAAATAGAAATGGGTTAGGAATTGAAAAATATAAAAGGGGTTTAATATTAAAGATATTATATATATATATATATTTTGTAAAAGATGTGAATTATTTAAAATAACATAACAACGTGATAATAATAAAATATAATTTTTGCGAAATGCTTAATGCTTAATAAAAAGGGAAATGCGATGCAATTTTGCGAGAATAAAATAATATAGCATTTCGGATAAAAATGCAAATGATATAAATATGCGAATAATAATAATAATATGAAGATACACACATATATGCCTATATTTTAAAATTATTTTAAAAGTGTCAAAAATATTAAAAATTACGAATAAAATCATAAAAGATGGGACAAAATTGGGTGTCAACAGGTGGTACTGAGATGTTGGGCCGATTGTCGGTGGTGGCGGCACTCGGTGTTGACTGTGACAAAGAACAAGCGGGTGGCAGAGACACAGAGTTGCGTTCTGTGGTGGCAACAGTAGTTGGCAGAGATGTGTTAACGGTGGTGGTGGACTGATGTAGTTCGTTGAGTACGATAGAGGAGATGTCGGACTCATCAAGAAAGGAATAATCCGTATTTCAGAATTTTTGAATATTCAAAAATGGGAAGACCGTCTTGTTAAACGTGACGTGATGAGAGACGTGGATTTTGTGAGTAGATAAGTCGTAGCACAGATAGCCCTATTATTAGGAGGAAAACCTACGAAGACACACGAGGTGGTACGAGGTGCTAATTTATGAGGGCCATTGGAGACCAGATTTGGGTAGCATAGGCAACTGAAAATTCTAAGCTGATCATAGGAATGGATCCAACGGTAGAGAATTTCGGTGGGGGTTTTGTTCTGATGAGTACTGGTAGGTAAAATATTAAGGATGTATTCTACTATTTTGACTGCATAGACCCAAAAAGATGGGGGGAGAGAGGCATGGAAAAGAATGGTACGAACCATATTATTGATAGTACAGATGATTCGTTCGGCTTTTCCGTTTTGGGGTGAGGTGTGGGGATAGGAGAAACGGAAGACCATGCCATTATTGGTACAAAAATTATGGAACGCGGAATTATTAAACTCACGACCGTCATCACATTGAAATGATTTGATGAATTTTTCAAATTGTGTTTTCATAAATGTGCGAAACTCGAGAAATTTGGCAAAAACTTCATACTTGAATTTTAGAGGGTAAATCCAGATAAAGTGTGAAAAGTCATCTAATAACACAAGATAAAATTTATGACCCATTGAACTAATAACAAGAGATGTCCATAAATCTGCATGAGCAATATCAAACGGAGAAAATGTAACAGTTAAAGAAGACTGAAAGGGAAGGCAAACATGTTTGCCTAAAGGACAAGAAAAATATTGTTGGACATGTTTCCCATAATTACAATGAATTAAATTATTGTTGCTAAAGCGGTGGGAGGAGAGAATTGGGCAGTTAGAGATATGGGAGGGGTGACACTAACAGCGGACGTGGATAGGAAAGGATATAGGTTCCCCTCACTGTTGCATCTTATAAGTAGTGTCCCGGTACGTAGGTCTGTTATAAAAAAAACCCAAATGGGTCAAAATTAATTGATACAGAATTATTCGTGAAAAATTTTCTAATGGGGATTAGGTTCTTGATAATGTACGGGGCATATATGACGTTATTTAGGGAGAAGAGGGAATGCGGTGGTGGGGTTAGTGTGTGGCTAAATCCCTGAATTGGAATGTGATGGCCGTTTCCGACTAGAATAGATTGTGGAGTATTTAAATTTTGCAGTTGACGAAGATTACCGGAATTGTTGGTGAGGTGAGAAGTGACGCCCGTATCCATATACCATGCATTATCGAGCTTCCAAGGAGTCAATGTACTGAAAACATGGCCCATATTGGCTTGGGAAAAACCCGGAGCGCACTGTTGGGCCCCGGGAAATTGGGTCTGCTCACTGTGGCCTGTTCGCAATTGGGGTGGACTTGTAATGGAGGCCCAAGACCCCAAATGTTGCGTCGGAACCATGGGCTGATGGAAGGACTGCTAGTGGGCCGCAATTACTGGGCCACTGGTGTAAGGTGTTGGGCTTGTGCTTCAGGCCCGGTGTCCATGCTGCTGCCAGGACAGTGGACTCGACGCCCTCTGCCACCACTGCGCCACTGGCTACTGCCACGTTTGTGGTTGTGCTCTATCATGACGGCTGCCGAAGCGTGTGGGAGAGAGAGTGAACGTATATGGGCAGAAACATCCGTATACAAGGTGTATAATGGCTCAGGGAGGCTATGTGTTCAACATTTGATATTGGATTTTTTCACTTATCAAATAGTATGGTTATATATCTAAGATATATGCAATGAGTATTATAGATTTTAAAACTCCTAAACTTAAAACATTTGACTGTATTATGTGTTCAATTACAACTCTTATCATATTTTTTTTAAAAGTTAGACCATAAAAGTTCTGAAAAGCTGTTATATATCAACAACAAAACTAATGTTATTGAATCAATGCTGAATTAATAATTAATGCTCAAATACTCCTCAAATTTCAAATTTATAACGACAAGTTTTTTGAACTTATAACGGCTACTTTTTAGTTACAAGTTAAATAACTTATTTAGTTACAAGTTATTATTAGAATTTATTTTTATAACTTTATAAATTTAAAGTCTTTATTTAGAAATGGCTATTTTTTTTAACTTCTAATGACTATTTTTTTGAACTTCTAAAAGTTAGTTTTTTAAATTTATTAGATGATATTAAATATAGTTTCAAGATTTTATAAAGATTTAAAGAATTGCATTATTGTAGTATTATTGAAAGAACTTTAATGAAAAGAAAATTAATTTCAAGTATTAAATAGAACTTTCCATAGAACTTTTATTTATTTAATATAACTTCAAATTTCATAAAAGTTGATGATGTGCCTAGAAATTATGGCACATTTGATATCATTTTCATGGATTATTGTTGTCCTTTATGCATTTGTAGTAGTCTTTTCTTATGTTATTTTGGTTTTGTAGGATTTTTACATTGAGACACCAAGAATGAGGAAATATGCTGAAACATTGTCAAAAATGCTAAAAATGAAAGAAGAGCTGAGAAGGCCACTTCTGCGGACTGCAGAATGGTAGCTATCCCGCAGAATCAAACATCGAATGAAGAATTTTAGAGCTCCGAAGTGCGACCCAAAATACGGTCCACACTTCCGTTCCGTAGACAGCAATCCGGTCTGCGAACCACTGCTTCAACTCGAGTTCAGCTCAGATTGCGAAGACTCAAGACGCTTCTGCGGGCCGTAGTTCAGTTTTGCGGACCGCACTTCCAACCGCAGTTCAAGACAGTCTAAGCAAGATACCACTTTGCGAACCCTAAGTCCATTATGCGGATCGCAGACCTATTCTGCGGTCATAGAGTGATCAGCCGGTGGCATTTTTATAATATTGTGTAGTCCGAAAATTAGGTCCCTATATATAGCTACCTAGGGTCTTGTGATGAGACACGTGATTTGATACCTAAATTCCAACATATCATAGCCACTTTTGAATATTCCTTATCCTATTTTTTACTATTCATCTCTTAGTTAATCATTCCAAGAAAAGATTCTTGATCCATTGTGTAAAGACAAGTATTGTTCATCATTAATCATTGTAAGCATTTTTTTTATATTCATCATGTCTTGTTTTATTTATTATTGTGTTGTGTATTTATTACTTGCAATGAGTGGCTAGGTTTAGGCTGGGGTTGTGATAAAATAATGGAATGTGGTAGTTGGGTATTTGATAAATAATTAAAAAAAATATGTATTAATGTGGGATTCAACTACCCCTCATATTTAATGTTAAACGGTTGGTTGCAAACATCTCTTTCTTGCCTATTGTCTCTAGTCAAACTTGAGAAAGGAGACTAGAGTCTAGGAAATGAGTATGTTGATTAGGACTTGAGGCTTTAAACCTCATTTAATGATTCACAATTTTAATTATAAGAGAATCAACTAAGGGTACATAATGGTTGTTCATAAATGTCACACTTTAGAGCTTGAGAAAGACTAAATTAAAATTAGGTGGGTGAATTGAGAAATCCCTACCTAGACACAAGTTCCCATTACCCATACCACACTAATACACCTACTTAAGCCTAAACCCAACACCACTTCTATGATTTGATTCACAACCCTAACATTCCAATTACTTGATAATTTAAACTTTATTTAAGTTGATAATTTGAATTAGATAAAATAAAAAAACAACTTGGTTACCATAGGAGTAAAGTGATTAGTAAAGTCATAATACGCACACGAATAGATTAGTTTCTCATCGTATTCTTTGTGGAATTCGATCCCAACCTATGTTGGGTTATTATATTTGTCAACAGTCATGTTATATCATTAAATGTGTAATTAGGACGAGATCAAATTTTGACGCCGTTGCCGGAGAATACGGTCTTAAAAGTTTTTATTTGTTATATTATTACTTTGCTAAGAGATTTATTTCTAAATTTATGTTTACTTTTTATTTTTGTGTTGTAGGTGCTATGACGAATTTATCTGATGATGAGGGAAACGTAGAGATGGCCACCTTTGCTAATGCCATCCAGCCACTCCAAATTCCGAGGAATGCGAGTTTCCACATCACTTCCATCATGCTCCATATGCTCAACAACGAAGGACTATTCGGAGGATTGACACCCGACGACCCTAATAGGCACTTGAGGAATTTCAATGAGGTGTGCCTTGCCTTTCGTCATCCCAACGTGTCCGAAGAAGCCGTGAAGCTAAGGCTTTTCCCCTTCTCTCTAACGAGAGAGGCCACTATTTGGTTGGATGACTTGCCTTTCGAGTCCATCACTACATGGACCAAGTTGATGGAGGCATTCCTTGAGAGGTTCTTTCTGTCGGCTCGCATGCTCCAACTCTAAGATGAAATCTTAATATTTTGTAAAATGTCGGGTGAGGCCTTACATGAGGCTTGGTTAAGATTCAAGAAGAAGCTCAAATAATGCTACAACCATGGGTTGAGTGATGATTTCTTGCTACAAATATTCTATCGGGCGCTCGATTCGGTCAATAAGTCAGTGACCAACAACATAGCGGAGGGTGCCTTGATGGATAATTCATTTACGATAGTAAGTGAGCTTCTTTATAAGCTAACGAAGATAAACCATGCTTGACATACGAGATCGTCAGAGGTAGTTGGGGTTGGTCCCTCTAAGATAATAAGTAGAGAGACGTTGAAGAAAGATGAAGATAGGGATGAGACCATGGCATAACTAACGACCCAAATGGTGGTCCTTACAAAATATGTAATGGAGAAAGGGATCAAACAAGTGAATGCAGTCACTAACATAGGTCCTATGCAAAATGCAACTGAGATGGTACCCTATGAACAAGGGGGGGTACAATAAGAGTGAAGAAAATATGAACTTCGTGAACAACGTGCATGGGGGGTTCCGCTCTAATTACTAAGGATTGGTCCAACCGTGAAGATTTAGTAATCAAGGCGGGAATTAAGATTGGAGAAATGATCAAGGTGGATCTAATTGGAGAGAGAGAAATGAAGGGGGATGGAGAGACAGTAATAACAATGGGTAACAAAATTGTAGCTCCAACCCTTATGTTCCACCAAGAAGGCAAGCTTACCAACAACATACCCAACCTTCTCCTTACCACAATTGTGAATCTACTAACGATCGCACTAGTTCGAAACTTGAAAAGATGATATCTAGGGTGGGGAAAAATCAAGACAAGTTCGATGCTAACCTAAAAGAACTCAACAATTTTGTATTCTCACATTCAACATCCATCAAGCAACTAGAATGCCAATTGGGGCAAATTGATTCCACACTAAATCCAAGACAAAAGGGGACTCTTCCTAGTGATACGGTAGCCAATCCAAAAATCAAACGGGGAAGGGTGTCTCATTGTTTAGACATTTCTACTAGAAGTGGAAAAGTGCTGAAGGAGCCAAAGATGCCGATGGATGTGGTAGATGAATGGTGTGTCGAGGTTGAGAAACTGAAGAAGAGTGATGACAAGATGGTAGATGATTTTTTCTTGATTGAAGAGAAGGGTGATGAAAAGAGAAGGTTGATGAAAAAGAGGAATATCTTGAAAATAAAAAAAAAGAACGACAAAGAAGATGAGGCTCCAAAAGCCTTAAAGCCTATTCCTAGGCCTCCTCCTCCCTTTCCACAAATATTTACCAAGAGAATTAAAGATGGCAAGTTCAACAAGTTCTTGGAAATGTTAAAGCAATTGTCGGTCAATAGTCCACTTGTTGAAGCCTTGGAACAAATGTCGAGGTATGTCAAGCTCATGAAAGATTTGATTACAAAGAAGTGGAGAGTGAGTTTTGATACGGTGGATGTTACTCACCAATGTAGTGCTGTTGTTTCTATCTCTATTATGAAGAAGTAAGAGGATCTCGGTACTTTCACCATTTTCGTGCACCATTGGGGTGTACCAATTTGCAAAGGCCCTTTGTGACCTTGAGGAAAGCATCAATTTGATGTCATTCGCTATTTTCAAGAAGTTGGATTTGGGTAATACCCGACCTACAAGTATGAGGTTCCTCATGGTGGATAGAATGGTGAAGAGGTCTATGGGGATCATATATGATGTTCTTGTGAAAGTTCACAAATTTATCTTACCATCCGATTTTGTGATATTGGATTGTGTGGTTGACTATGATGTTCCCATAATCTTAGGACGTCTATTCTTAGCAACGAGAAGAGTTGTATGTGATGTGGAGAGTGGGGAGTTGAAGTTCCGAATGAATGATGAAGAGGTCACCTTCCATGTGTTCAAATTCATGAAACAATCTATGAATATGTATGTCCCTCTCACCCCCTTTTATACTCATCTAATCGGAAAAGAAGCTAAAGATTGAGTCATTAATGAAAATGACTTAGTTGTGACTTGTTTTGTTATACTTGCTTCTTATTACTATGCATAGCTTGCTTTGTGCCTCTTAGTGTCTGAGACTGTATGAGGATAGACGAGTATAAATGTTATGTAAATAGGACAGGTGTTGTGTGAGCCTGCTGTGTGAACTGAATTTAGATATTGTGTGTAAGCCTAAGTGGTTTATGGACCTCACGAGTCCCCTATGGGTAACGCTAAGTTGACATTCGAACGTCTGTGTATCGGAGAAGAGAGTAAACATTTGCATATCTTTCATTATGTCTATTTTCTTGTATTTTACTCTTGTTGATGATGAACTGTTGATTTTGTGCCTACGTCTCAGTAGGGTATGTACTTGACTTGATCGAGGATTAGATTCTACAACCTAGGATTAAATTCCATTAATGAACTTATGTGTTATGTGATTATACTATTGATCTGTTATATCACTTTGTGTAGTAGTAGTATTCTATAGACCAGCCCTCGTCTCCGTTTAAGATCGGGTCGGTCGATGATGCTGATGAGTACCCATGTATTTTGTACTCATGATATGCTTGTTGCACCCTTTTATGTGCAGGTTCAGTTCCTAGTACCAGTGGACCACGTGACTACCTAGCCTGTTGAGGAACTATGTTAGAGGATTGACGGGGTGAGCTACCGGACGACCCTTAGCCCCGGATTCTCTTCTTTTATTTTTATATTATGTCTTTCTATTCAGACAACTTTATGTACTTCGGGACGTATTTGATCTCAAGGCTTGTATAACTCTTAGTAGTTCTTGTTATGTGACACCCGGTTTTGAGGAGATTCTTATGTCGTATCTTTATATATCTATGGATCTAAATTAAAGACTTTAAACTGCTTCTTAATTGATTTTTACATTTATTTCTTTATTACATTTCGGGTTGTTGGAAAATGGTTGGCTTACCGACTTGCGAGAATTGATGTCATCATGGTCCTCGATTTTGAATCGTGACAATAAACAATCAAGAAAATGAAAGAAAAAGATAATAGGAGTATAAATTAGTAAATAGGAAAAGCATACAAAGATCCTCATGCCAGCATCGAATACTCCAATCTTGCCTTAAAACTCTAAGACCCTTCATTTTCCGTTTCAATTTTTTGCTTTTTTTTTTGGGTTGAAAATACAAATTTTTGGCTGAACCAAACAAGAAATTTTGGAATTTTTTTGGTATTTGTTATGCCAAGGAAATAAAAGTTAAATAAAACAATTTCTCATATTTTCCACTCTCAGCAAGCGAAATTTTACATACGCCAAGTCTTTACATTGGAAATAGTTGATAAGCTAATAAGTATTTTTTGGTGTTGAAACAGATCTATACATAAGCATTTACATTTTTGTGGTGAAGCGCCAACAACATATCCAGTATAATCCCACAAAGTGTGATCTAGTGAAGCGCCGAAACTGATAATAAACAATTGATGTTTTTGATGAATAATTTTCTGCTAAAATGACTAATAGTTTCTTAAAGTTATTTAAATAAACTATTAAATTATAAAGAGAATAACAAACGATAAAAATGAAATGAAGAGGGAATGAGGAGTTCTATTATGGGAAAAGTACTTTGAGAATTAGGAAATATGTTAAGGATAAAATATTAAAATATTTGGTCAAATTAAAATTGCTTATAATTTTAAAAGTCATAAATTGATCATCAATAAAAATAACCAAATGTTTGTCCAAGTCAAACGTGCTTATAAGCTTAAATGTCATAACTTAGTGATTTTACTTAAAAACACTTAATTTAAAAGAAAATACTTATAAACTAATTTAACCAACTTATAAATTTAATCAAACATCCTCTGAGTTTTTCTCTGATAGCTAACCAAGTTGACTACCCAAACACTACACTGAAAGTATATTTATGTCCTAGAGACAATCTGTATTAGAAAAAATATACTTTATACACATTCATATTATTATTAATGGAGATTAATATTTTGCCATTTGCAATTATTGAATTATTATTTGACTGTTTGTAATTATTCATTAATGTGCATCTCTTGAGCTTACGTTGTCGTTAATAGAGTGAGATATTTTATGATAGAGCGTAACTCTTAAAATAGTCTCGACTAATGATCATCGAGAATGGGATATCAATGATATATGATAAGTCGACATGTGGTCTGCATCACATCCTTAGAGGATGTAGTATGTCTCACCTGCTACGAGTAATGGTTACTCGTGATGGACACATGGATACTTTGGAAGTATTGGTATACCCTGCTGATATACTATTTCTTATACTTGTCTAACGTATGATCAGCATATGGGAGATAGAAGTCCTTGGACTTGAGGTCAATACGCGCTTTATCTATAAAGTAATGTACTTTGATCCCATCCTAAGCTCAAATGCCTTGTAGGTTAAGATACGACTTGTATTGGGTACATTACAATGTGAATTGAAGGTGGTAGTTAAGCCAAGTTTAGGATTCATTCCTCGAATGTATGTTCGAGAGAACACACGGATTCTCAGTGATATTAGATTGACTAAGTCGTTGGCCAACGCAATAGACATATTTAGAATATGGTCTAGTCATTGACTAATATAGATGAGATACAATGATTAAGCCATTTGGATAGACACTTGACAAATCCTAAGCTTGATCGGGTATGTCGTGAATGAAAGGATTTTATCTTACCACATAAAGGTTAAGTTTACTGGATTCGCGTAAATGTACTTCACATATTGAGTTCGTCTTCCGATGTCGTCTAGGAGTTTTTTGCGTAGACCTTAATTTGATTAATGTCAATATGAGAAGGCTTGTAGGGTCACACTATGTCGATTGTCCGTTTCGATCTAAGGATGTATTGAGAGAATAATTAAAATGTTCGATTTGGAATCGAGACATTTAAATGAATAATGATTACATTAATTAAGTCAAAATTGGATTTTGGATTTAATTAAGAATGCACGGAAATTAAATCGAGGCAGTGCAACTGCACGATCAAGCGTCGCGGCGCCCATACCCTAAGGTCGCGGCGCCTCTGCGTCGATTTTGGGTCAGGCCCAAGGTCAAACTCTAATCTAGTTTTTTGATCTAATCTTCAACTATAAATAGAGGCATTCATTTTCATTATTCTACACCAATTTTCAGAATAAGATTCTAAGCCTTAGAGATTTAGAATCAAAACCCCTCGAACCTCTGCCAGATTTCCTAGCATTCCGAAGGAGAAAAATACATTGAGGCTTAAAGCTTGCAATTGTAAGGGAATCGTGTGTGCACCTAATAGTAGAAAAAGACTCCATATAATACTAACTTGTAAGTAAATATTTTATGTTACAAGTTCCATTATTGTATAACCATACTAGAATTATTGCTGGGGCGAGTAAGAAACAAAACTTTAAAACTTCCGATGTGCCTTACTTATATGCTTTGTACCTAATAAAAACCAACAGTGGTATCAGAGCAAATGCTGGTTTAATGGTTATATAATAATTGAATAGAATAATAATATGAGTTGAACATAAAATTGGATTAAAATGAGGTTTCTTGAAATCCTACGTATCTTGAACAAATATTGACCTTTTGATGTTACCCTAAATTATCTCTTACGCTAACTCGAGGAAGTAATTCCAATCTAACTCGAACTAAGCCAAAGTGCGTTGTTCGGCTCGTTGCATGGTGCACGGCTAAGAACGAATGATGGTCGAATGGGCGTTATTGATAATAGTGGGTGATGATTAAGGACCTGTGAATTGATCCCTAAATTGGATTTAGGGCTTGAATGATTTTTTTGAAAATCAGCACAGAAACGTTTGTCAGGACGTCGGCGCAGCGGCCCTATGATAGGGCGACGCGGCGTCGTGGCTCCATGGTGGAGCGTCGCGGCGCTGATACGTCGTTTTGAAAAATATGAACTCACTGGACAACAGGCGTTGCGGCGCTAATGCATTTGCAGAAGCATAAATATTTCTACCTCTGTAGCGCCACGACGCGGATGCGAATTTTCAGAAGTCGAAAGGCTACTGTTTCAGTGGCGCCGCGGGGCTAATCAATAGCGTTGCGGCCCCACATGTCCAGAAAAAAAAAATCAGAGTTCAGAATGTTTAACCCAAGATTATTATTATACAATATATTATTTGATAAGTATATTGTTTATGTGCTAAATGTCAAAATGTTTGTCATTTACATTTTTAGAATAGTGTCTGCTATAACTGTCTGGGCAGGCGGCGCCCAGTGTTTGATTAAACCTTCTTCTATCATGCATATTGGATTGACGGTTCCCAAACTATATGTGTTATTAGCTTTGTATGATGTTAAAATGCCATATTGGATGTGGCATTAAAGTGTTGATCTTGGTTAGAACCCTGAATTAAAATATTTTCTAAAACTTTAAATACAAGTCTAAATTAAACGCGTCGTCCATTATAATTGTTAGAGTGCAAAATCTTGGCGCCAAAGTGTCGTGTAATGGGGTTGACTTGCTTAGACAAATCTTGGCACCAAAGTGTCGGACTAATCTAAGGACGCAAAATTAAATGTAATAATTTGATCAACCAAGAGTTGCAAATAAGTTTTGCAATTGGTTTAGAACCTACCAAGATATGTTGTTGAAGTTATCAGCCAAAGCAAA
This sequence comes from Anisodus acutangulus, assembly GCA_029783415.1. NCBI lineage: Eukaryota > Viridiplantae > Streptophyta > Magnoliopsida > Solanales > Solanaceae > Anisodus > Anisodus acutangulus. Next base: position 44,624,707 of record CM056494.1, read on the forward strand.
CGCGGAGATAACATAGGCTTGGATCTTGGCCCATTATGACCTAAATTAAAGTATGTTCGTATTCTACCATGGGGTCGTAGAAGTATGTTAAAATAGTAGGAGCTAATTAAATAAAAGGCCTTGTTGATTAGCCTAAATGAATGTGTATAATAGGAAGTAGATTTTGAATTTGATTTCCGGTCTATCTAATTGTTCAGATTTTAAAAGATGTCGAGCATATCGTTGAAAATGTTGATTGAGACGAATAAACTTATTGGACCAAACTACCTTGACTGGTTAAGGAATTTGCGAATAGTATTGAGACAAGAGAAAATTGAATACGTGTTGGACACTGTGTTCCCAACAGTCCCTGCGACAGATTCTGAAGAATATGTATCCTTTGATAAATATGCTTACCAGAAACATCTACATGATGTCATTTCAGCGCAATGCGTAATGTTGTCTTCCATGTCTATGGAACTTCAGAGACAGCATGAGAACATGGGGCCAAATGAGATGCTCGAACACTTGAAGAGTCTCTATGACTCTCAGTCCCAGACAATGAAATATGAGTTGCTAATAGAACTCTTCAAGTATAAGCTCAATGAAGGGGGCCCGGTCTCACAGCATGTGCTAAAGATGATAGGGCTGATAGAGAGGCTTGCTTCAATTAGAACAAAGCTTGAAAAGAATGTCGCTATGACACTCATCCGAAACTCTTTCCCTCATTCCTTTGAGAACTTCATAGTGAACTTCAACATGAATGGAACGAAGACGACTTTACCGGAGCTGCACAACATGCTCAAGACCTTTGAGTCATCCACTTCCAAAGGCAAAGTTGTGCTCATGGTGAGCTCTTCTAGCCGACCCAAGCCGAAAGGCAAGGATTGGCAGAAGAAGATGGGCAAGGCAATCGATGCGCCCGCATCTATGAAGCCCATGGGAGGTGTGAAGAAGAAGGTGAACGCGGCTAAGGATGAATGCCTCAACTGCCATAGGAAGGGGCATTAAAAAAAGGACTGCACGGCACCAGGAGGAGGAAAAGCACCAGGTGCTCCTACCTTTGGTGGACAAGGTATGTACGTCATTGAAATAAATATGTCTATAAACAACTCTCATTCCTGAGTATTGGATACCGCTTGTGGCTCACACATTTGTACAAATGTGCAGGGGCTAACTGATAGCAGAGTTGGACCAAGAGAGGTACACCTACACGTTGGAAATGGAGCACGAGTGGATGCTGAGCGCGTAGGGACTTAAAGATTAAATTTACCTTCTGGCAATTGTTTAGTGTTGAATTATTGTTTTTATGTTCCCTCGTTAACGAGGAATATTATTTATATCCCGGTGTTGGACATGAAGGGCTTTTCCTCGTATATATTTAATGGCAGTCACGTACTTTCTTTTAATAATGTTATATTTAGAACTGCTCCTCTTGTGGATGGATTATATACACTGAACGGTAGTCGAGAGATATTCAATGTACAAAATAAATGAGCCAAGACAAGTAATAGAAACTCCACCTACCTATGGCACTGCAGACTTGGTCATATCAATGAATCAAGAATAGCAAGATTGAGGAAGTTAGACTACCTCGAACCATTTCACTTGGAGTCTTATGGTAACTGCGAATCTTGCTTGAGAGGAAAGATGACCAATAAACCACTTACTAAGAAAGGTGTGCGATCCAAAGAGGTGCTTGAGTTGGTCCATACTGATGTATGTAGGTTATTCTCGACTCAAGCTAAAGGAGGCTTCCCATACTTCATCACTTTTATTAACGACTTCACAAGGTATGGATATGTGTATCTTATGAGACACAAATCCGAGGCTTTGAGAAGTTTAAGGAGTACAAGTCAGAAGTGGAGAAGCAACTTGCAACAAGTATCAAGACCCTTCGATCGGATCGAGGAGGTGAATACTTGAGCAAGGATTTTCTAGATTACTTAAAGCTACACGGGGTCCAATCTGAATGGACACCTCCAGGAATACCACAGATGAATGATGTTGCTGAAAGGAGAAACCGAACCTTATTGGATATGGTTCGATCCATGATGAGCTCTTCAGCTCTACCGACATACCTTTGGGGACATGTTATACAAACCTCTCTATATATTCTGAACATGGTTCCCTCCAAGTCAGTAGAAAAGACACCCTATCAGATATGGTGTGGCAAGAAGGCAGCTCTTAAACATATGAGACCCTAGGGGTGCCCTACATATGTCAAGAAGATGCTCACTGATAAGTTAGAATCTAAAAGTGAGAAATGTTACTTCGTGGGGTATCCAAAGGAAACTAAGGGATACTACTTCTATCTTCCTGGAGAACATAAGGTCATTGTTTCCAGGAACGCAACTTTTCTTGAAGAAGAATATGTCTACAAGGAACATAACTGCATAGAGATAGAACTTGAAGAAATTCAAGAACCACAAGATAACACAGGAAATGAACCCTTGTCGAATGACCTAAATAAGGATTCAATGGGAGTATCTAGTGAAGATTGGGTACTTAGAGTACGCCCTTCAGCCAGTGGGAGTGTTGTGAGAGAAAGTACAGAAATGCAAGGCTCTCATACACAACTAATGGAAGATGATACAATGGTTGTACATCATTCCATACAAGAAATACATGAAAATGCCATTCCTGAAAGCTCTCAAGGTGATGGATTGTCCATCACACAAAGAACTTATCACAGTCAGAATACAACGAACACTGAAACACAGAATACTCAACTCCGTAGGACCACTAGGACTCATCTTCCGCCTGAAAGACTTAATCTCCTTATTGAAACACACAATGAGATAGATACTACTGATAACGTTGAACCTACAACCTACAGCGAAGCTATGTTAGACATTGATTCGCAGAGATAGCAAAAATCCATGAAATCTGAGATGGACTCGATGTACATAAATCAAGTTTGGAACTTGGTTGATTTGCCAACAGGGGTTAGACCCATAGGATGCAAATGGGTCTTCAAGAAGAAGATTGATGCATATGGCAATGTACTGACTTATAAAGCAAGACTGGTGGCTAAAGGTTATAATCAACGGCCTGGGGTCGACTATGATGAAACATTTTCACATGTTGCTAAGATTAAGTCCATTCGAATTTTGCTTGCAATAGCTGCATATTATGACTATGACATTTGGCATATGGACGTCAAAACGGCATTCCTCAATGGTAATCTAGTTGAGGAAGTGTATATGAAACAACCTGAGGGTTTTTAATTGAGTCCAAACCAAATATCGTATACAATATACAAAAGTCCATTTATGGGCTTAAGCAAGCCTCGAGGAGTTGGAACATTTGCTTTGACAAGGCTATCAAATCATTTGATTTCGGCAGAAGCAAAGAAGATCCATGTGTTTATCGTAAACGCAAGGATGGGAGTATTGCCTTCATTATTATATATGTAGATGACATATTAATAATAAGAGACAATAAGACTCTCCTGCAGTCAGTAAAAGAATGGTTGTCCAGTACCTTCATGATGAAGGATTTAGGTGAAGCCTGCTACATTCTGGGGATTAGGATCTATAGAGATAGACCTAACAGATTATTGGGGTTGTCACAGTCAATCTACATAGACAAAGTGCTTAGACGTTTTTCTATGGAAAATTCCAATAAAGGCGGTCTACCTATGGGACAATGCATCAAGTTATCTAAGAAGGATAGTCCTTCTAATTCTATAGAACTTGAAAGCATAAAAAGGATCTCATATGCTTCGGCTATAGGATCGATCATGTATGCCATGACCTGTACTACGCCAGATGTGGCATTTGCACTTAGTATGACTTGCAAGTTCCAGCAGAATCCTGGAGAAGAACACTGGAAAGCAGTCAAGAGTATTCTTAAGTATCTTAGACAAACTAAAGAATATTTCTTAGTCTATGGTGGACAAGAGAAGCTGGAATATACTGGGTACACTGATGCTAGTTTCCAAACAGATGTTGATGACTACAAATCTCAATCAGTTTACACATACATTTTCAATGATGGAGCATGAGCTGGAAAAGTTCCAAACAAGCTACAACTGCTAACTCGACAACAGAAGCTGAGTACATTGCTGGATCGGAAGCTGGTAAAGAAACTATCGTGATATCTGAATTCTTGAAGGAACTAGGGGTTGTTCCAAGTGCCACTTGTTCAATAACGGTTTATTGCGACAACACTGGTGCGATTGCGCAAGCTAAGGAACCAAGATCAACCAATAGAAACAAACATGTACCAAGGAAGTACCACATACTCAAGGAGATGGTGGAGACTGAAGAGATTAGATTAGACTATGTTCTCACAGACGATAATCCAGCTGACCCATTCACTAAACCATTAAGCTTAGTCAAGAATAATGGTCATTTTGAGAATATGGGCATTAGATATGTTGGAGATTGGCTCTAGGCCAAGTGGGAGGTTGAAAGTATATTTATGTCCTAGAGACAATCTGTTAGGACAAATATACTTTATACACATTCATATTATTATTAATGGAGAATAATATTTTGGCATTTGTAATTATTGAATTATTATTTGATTGTTTGTAATTATTCATTAATGTGCATCCCTTGAGCTTACGTTGTCGTTAATAGAGTGAGATATTTTATGATAGAGCGTAACTCTTAAAATAGCCTCAACTAATGATCATCGAGAATGGGATATCGATGATATATGATAAGTCGACATGTGGTCTGCATCACATTCTTAGAGGATGTAGTATGTCTCACCTGCTACGAGTAATGGTTACTCGTGATGGACACATGGATACTTTAGAAGTATTGGTATACTCTGTTAATATACTATTTGTTATACTTGTCTAACGTATGATCAGCGTGTGGGAGATAGAAGTCCTTAGACTTGAGGTCAATACGCGCCTTATCTACAAAGTAATGTACTTTGATCCCGTCCTAAGCTCAAATGTCTTGTAGGTTGAGATACGACTTGTATTGGGTACATTACGATGTGAATTGAAGGTGGTAGTTGAGCCAAGATTAGGATTCATTCCTCAAATGTATGTTCGAGAGAACACTCGGATTCTCAGTGATATTAGATTGACTAAGTCATTGGCCAACGCAATAGACATATTTAGAATATGATCTAATCATCGACTATTATAGATGAGATACAATGATTAAGTCATTTGGATAGACACTTGACAAATCCTAAGCTTGATCGGTGTGTTGTGAATGAAAGGATTTTATCTTACCACATAAAGGTTAAGTTTACTGGATTTGTGTAAACGTACTTCGCATATTGCGTTCGTCTTCCGGCACCGTCTAGGAGTTCCGCGTAGACCTTAATTTGATTAATGTCAATATGAGAAGGCTTGTAGGGTCACACTATGTCGATTGTCCGTTTCGATCTAAGGATGTATTGAGAGAGTAATTAAAATGTTCGATTTGGAATCGAGACATTTAAATGAATAATGATTACATTAATTAAGTCAAAATTGGATTTTGGATTTAATTAAGAATGCACGGAAATTAAATCGAGGCAGTGCAACTGCACGTCGAGCGTCGCGGCGCCCATACCCTAGGGCCGCGGCGCAGTGCAGAAATTCATCAAGCGCCGCGGCGCCCATACCCTAGGGCCGCGGCGCCTCTGCGTCGATTTTGGGCCAGGCCCAAGGTCAAACCCTAATCCGATTTTTTGACCTAATTTTCAACTATAAATAGAGGCATTCATTTTCATTATTCTACATCAATTTTCAGAATAACATTCTAAGCCTTAGAGACTTAGAATCAAAACCCTCTCGAACTTCTGCCGGATTTCCTAGCTTTCCGAAGGAGAAAATACATTGAGGCTTGGAGCTTGCAATTGTAAGGGCAATCGCATGTGCATCTAACAGTAGAAAAAGACTCCAGATAATACTAACTTGTAATTAATGTTTTATGTTACAAGTTCCATTGTTGTATAATCATATCATAATTATTGTTGGGGCGACTAAGAAACAAAACTTTAAAACCTCTGTTGTGCCTTACTTATGTGCTTTGTACCCAACAAAAACCAACATACACAACAATCGGGCTGGCTAAAAATATTACGATCAATGAAAAAAATATATTGGATATAAAATTACAGTTTTTAAATTATAAAAAACTGATACAAATGGATAGATTTGACATTTGAGACAAGAGACTTAAAAGGGGCCAAAATGTTTTGTTGGTTAGCTAGCAACTGAAAGTATACATGCAAAAATAGATAAGAGTGAAATGGGAGACCAACTAGTTGTCCATTTAGAGTCCTCAAATGGGCCATACATTGGGCCTATATAGCACGTGAAGTTCACGAGGTAAACTCATGATTTGGGCCCACAATCCCCCCTTCGACAAAGTAATAGAGACTAGAGGGTTAGTCTCAATTTGTGATACATGGACAATTAGCCGGAATACCGTTATTTCGGGAGGGTCTTTAATTTTTGCCCCTCAAATTATTAATTTTTAATTTTTATTTCTCAGGCTAAAAAAGTAATTGAAAATATCTTGACATTTTGGGTTCGAACCCCATCAGAGTTAAAAAAAATTGTAAGACGAGATTTCATAACAAATTATGCCTATTCGGGGTAACATTATATCTTAAGGCATAAATTCTGTAGTTTCCGGCAGAGTAAAAAAATTACAAAGTAATGTTTCATAAGAAACTATGTCTATTCGGGGTAAATTTATGTCTTAATACATAGTTCTGTAGAAATTAAGTTATCCTACATAACTATGCCTTAAGACATAGTTTCTATATAAAAGTTATGCCTTACGCATAACTTTACCCCTTGTCCGCATAGTTCCTAAGTTATTCAAAATCGAACAATTTTGCCCTAGGTCAAATATATCTATGTTTTATTTGACATCGAATAATTTCGTGCTAGTTTAGATTCTTGATCTCATATAATAAGTCTTGTGTTTGCTCTGATAGTTGACGGAGTTTCAACCTGATGATAATTTTAAATTATAATAAAAAATTTGGGGATAAATTTGAATCTTTTCCCTTTGAAGAATATTGATACATGCATTCACCCACTTTTTATTGGAGCTCCGTTATTATGGGACAATTTGTCAATAAAAAGAATGTAAATAGACCAAAATTGTACTAATTGTGAAATTGAGCGAGTTTAGATGGTACAAGAATAAATTTATATCTTTCCCTTTAGAGAATAAGAGTTTCAAATAGACTAATAGATTTAAAATGATAAAAGTGAAAAACATGCAAGAAATAAGGAATTTTTCTTCGGTTTTCAGTACTTTGTTCTCTGTTTGATATGTGTGTGCCTAATCTTCAAATTGCCAATCTACAAAAACAACCATCTAATTATCATGTAGAACTAATTGTTTTGAAACTTCAAAATTTCCAGATTCAAATGTCTCTCTAAGTCGAAAATACTTAAAAGATGTTTTAATATATAAAAATTAAGTGTGTGCTACTTTTGGTGAGATGCTTATGTGGTGGGATAATTAGAGTTCTCCACGTTTAATTAATTGTCTCGAATATAAGTTGTAAAAATTAAAACATTTCGTTAAGAAGTCTTTTATCCCATTCGTGGATCTACACGATTGTTATAAATTTGAATTAATAGGATTAGTAAGTTTCGTGAATCAAATAGTTAATGAGGGAAAAATGTTGAAGATGGATAAATATTTACCCGCACACAGTATTTATACAAAATTATATCATTTAAATTTAAAAATTGAAAGTTAAATGGATACTACATATCATTTAAGGAATAGATGAGTGTAAGAAAAGAATAAATGTCATTCATTTATTAATTGAGAAAATTACGCTCTATGTCTATTTTTAAAAATATTTACGTTACGTAGCTTATACTGTGTATAAACTCCCGATTTAGACCCTATATCCATATTTGTGTATAAACACATTTTATACATTATTATAAACTTTGTACAAAGCTGATACATTATGTATAATGTTTTTTCTTAAGTATAATATTGTATATGTTGTATAATTATTATATATTGGACTACGTGACAGTGAATATTTCAAAAGCAGTATATTTTTTAAAATATCCCTTATTAATTTGATGTAAAACAACAAGGTGCAGATAAGTTTTAACCGACAAAGACGCTGCTTTTTTTAGAAAATGGAATCCATATAACTTTGTTAGTCATTTTCTTAATATTGTTATCGTTAATATTTATTGAACTTGAACATCATGGACATATTAGTTATGGACAAATGATGAGACACGATGTTTACCAAGTGCTACAACATTAATTTCTTTCTTGTAATAAATGCGTACTATATTCTTTGAAAAACTTCCCCAGTGTGTGCATATATCTTTTTTTTAACCGACAAAGACGCTACTCTTTTTACAAAATGGAATTCATATAATTTTGTTAGTCATTTTGATAGAATATACATCGTATATTTCTGTGTTATTATTAGTGATCTTGTACATATGTAATTATGGTAGTAATCTTCTGTATTAGAAAAATGTATATTTGATTTTCGTAATTATATGCTAGGTTTAATATTGTATATCATGTATATAAACCAATTACATTAATAAAAAGAACCAAGGGAATTATTCTCTTTCATGGTATCAGCAGTCTAGGGCATATTTTTCCTAACCCTAAGCTTCCGCTGAGGAGTCTCTTCCTCGGCATCCCACCCTTCCGCCGTCCTTCTCCACCGGTGAAATCCCTCCGTCTCCCAAATATTCCCATTTGTTCCTCCATCATGTCTAACACAAAGAACATGTTTCATCCTGCTCTTGCAGTCTCCAATATCAAGAACAACATCCCTATCATTCTTGCAATGGAGAACGTCCAATACGCGACGTGGGCGGAACTTTTTAAAATTCATGCTAGGTCTCATCGAGTCCTTCATCACATAGTCATACCTGAAAAAGTCAAGGAGAAGGTGCCTTCCACCGATGATGAAATAGAGTTATGGGCAACTCTTGATGCTATGGTCCTCCAGTAGATTTATTCCACCATTTCTACGGGCCTCTTACAGACAATTATCGAACTTGACACCACGACAATGAAAGCTTGGAATAAGTTGCGTGATATATTCTAAGATAACAAAAACTTTCGTGCCGTAACCTCTGAGCAAGAATTTTCTCACACAACTATGGAGGATTTTCCGAATGCATCTGTCTATTGTCAAAGGCTCAAGGAGTTGTTAGATCAACTCAAAAATGTTGGCGCACCGGTCATGAACGATCATCTTGTTCTTCAGATGGTTGCGGGCCTCTTTGAGGCATACAATAGGGTTGGCACTCTCCTTCGCTAAAGCAATCCTCTCCCGCCATTCTATCAAGCACGTTCCATGCTCACCCTCGAAGAAGCAGAGTTGGCTAAAAAGGCCACAATCGGAACACATTCATCCATGATGGCGGCCACGACACGCGACACTGATGACCCTCACTTCTCGAAAAATTCTAGCCAACACCGAAACAATGGTGGTGGTGGCAAAAAGGGCCAAAATCAGGAGAAAAAAAAGGCGACAAGAACCGCGGCGGCGACCGCGATAGTGCTGGCAGTGGTCGTGGCAGCAACCTTGGGCCAATGCACAGTTGTCGTGGGCCTAGGCTAGTGGGCATTAGCCCACTCCACCTTGTCCGTTTCTAGCAAATTATTGGGTCAGGCCCAATGGTCATCAGCAGCAGCCGGCTAGGCAGAACCAGGCATGGCAGCAGCCTGGCTGCTTTGGCCTCGGCCACAGCAGGCATTCGTTGTTACGGGCCCAGCAGCAGCCTCGACCCACACAGATATCGAGACATCAATGCATACACTTAGACTAAATCCTCTGGATGTAAATTGGTACATGAACACCGGTGATACTTCTCACATGACGTCCGCACTAAGTAATTTCTTATCTTATTTCAATTTGAGCAAAAATCGTGGCATAATTGTTGGTAATGGTAATTCAATTCCAATTTGTGATTATTGTCACACAAAATTGACTACCCCGAACCCACCTTTAGCCCTGAAAAATATCCTTCATGCTCTTCACTTAATTAAAAATTTGGTGTCTGTTCGGAAATTTACAACTGATAAGTCGGTTTATGTTGACTTTGACCCTTTTGTATTTTTTGTGAAGGATTTTTGGACGAGGATACCTCTAATGAGATGTGATAGTCGGGGCGAGCTCTATCCCATCACCACCACTAAACAAGTCACACCGTCAACGTTTGCCGCTTTAGCACCTTCCTTATGGCATGCGCGTTTGTGTCATACGGGAGCGTCTGTGTTTGCCTCCCTTACAAATAATAAATTTATTAAGTGTAATAGTGATCGTTGCACTAATGTTTGTCCTTCTTGTCCGCTTGGGAAACATGTTAAATTATCGTTTGTGGCTCCAATTCTAGTATTTTGTTGCCATTTGATATTATTTATAGTGATCTTTGGACATATCCCGTTTTGAGCTCTACCGATCACCGGTATTATGTGTTATTTTTGGATGATTATTCTAATTTTTTGTGGACGTTTCCGTTACCTAAAAAGTCTCAGATTTTTTCCACATTCCTATCATTTAGAGCATTCATCGTACACCGTTTGAACGGGAAATTAAGAATATTCAATGTGATAATGGAAGAAAATTTGATAATGGGCCATTTAGAGAATTTTATAAGGTTAATGTATCTTTTCGGTTTTCATGTCCACATATGTCATCACAAAATGGGAAGGCCGAAAGAAAAATCCACACCATTAATAATATTGTTCGTACACTACTATCACATGCATCGTTACCACCTTCATTTTGGCATCATGCATTACAAATGGAAACGTACCTCCTTAACATACTCCCTAGCAAATGATTAGCATACCAATCACCACTCAAAATTCTTTATCAAAAAGACGCTTCGTATTCTCATCTTAGGGTGTTTGGTGTTTATGTTATCCTCTATTCTCCTCTACCACCATTAACAAACTTTAAGCCCGCTCTACCGCTTGTGTGTTCCTGGGTACCCATCTAATCATCGTGGCTACAAATGTTTTGATTTATCCTCTAATAAAATCATCATTAGTCATCGTGTCATTTTTTATGAGACCCAATTTCCATTTGCTAAGTTGCATAATTCCGCGTCCATGTCGTATGAATTTTTGGATGATGGGATATCACCGTATGTGGTCCACCATTTTGTCCAACCCACTCCTCGGGATTTGGACCAGTAGGCACGGTCTAGCCACATTCCTACTGGCTCAATTGGTCACAGTCCAGTCCCTCTACCAGCAGGCCCACTGCATGCTGGCCCAACCCGTGACTTCCCTTTCGGTCCAGTCAGTTTGCCAGCAGGCCCACTGCCTGCTAGCCCAACAAATTCCAGCAACCCGTCGGCCCAGTTCCTCCCAACCCGAACCAGTCCTGACATTACTAGACCGACTCAGGTCCGACCCACTTCTATTCCGAGTCAAATACCTGTTACTCGTAGCCAACGGGGTATTTTTAGACCAAAATAATAATTTAATCTCAACTCTAATGTCACTAAATCACCCCTACAATGTAACCCTGTGTCTGCCCTTCGTGACCCTAATTGGAGAATGGCTATGGATGATGAATATAATGCACTTATTGAAAATAAGACGTGGGAATTTATGCCCCGTCCGCCTAGTGTCAATGTGATTCGTTCTATGTGGATTTATACTCATAAGGAAAAATCTAATGGTTGTTTTTAGAGGCATAAGGCTCGTCTTGTATGTGATGGCAAAACTCAACAGGTTGGCGTGGATTGTGGAGAGACATTTAATCCGGTGGTCAAACCGGCAATTATTCGCATTGTTCTCAGTCTGGCTCTCTCAAAAGCTTGGCCCATTCACCAGCTGGACGTGAAAAATACATTCTTACACGGTGAACTCAAGAAAACTGTATACATGCATCAGCCCTTGGCTTTCAGGGACCCCGATCATCCTAACCATGTGTGCTTGCTGAAAAGTCCTTGTATTAGCTAAAACAGGCCCCTCGGGCCTGGTACAAAAGATTTACATATTATGTGTCTACTCTTCGGTTCTCTCACATCATGTCTGATCATTCTCTGTTCATCTACCGTCACGATACTTCTATGGCATACATTCTGTTATATGTGGATGATATTATATTGACTGCTTCCTCTGACAAACTGCGCAAGTCTATCATATCTCTTCTCAGTTCCAAATTTGCTATGAAGAACTTAGGGTCGTTGAGTTTTTTTTTCCACTCGTCATGCATATGGTCTATTTCTCTCTCGGAGAAAATATCCGGCAGAGATCATTGAATGGGTTGGCATGTCATCTCCTACTCCGGTTGGCACTAAACCGAAGCTGAGTGCTACATCTAGCACACCATACGAGGAGCCCTCCCACTATCGTAGTCTTGCAAGGGCTCTTCAATATCTTACGTTTACTAGGCCCAATATTACTTATACAGTGCAGCATGTGTGTTTATTGTTGACACCCAATTTTGTCCCATTTCTTTCGATTATTTGTTTGCGATTTAAAATATTTTGACACATCAAAACAATTTTAATATATATATATATATATAAGGCATTTAATATCGTCGTCTATTCTCAATATCGTTATTTATTATTATTATTATTCGTATTTCTTCTATCATTTGTCTTTTAATATCATAATCATAGTTTTACCCTAATATTCTATGTTATTTTATTTTCGCAAAATGACATCGCATTTTTTTTTAAGCAATAAGCATTTCGTAACTATTTTATTTTATTATTATCACATCGTTATTTTCATAATTTACATTTCTTCAAAACATTTTTTTAAAAATAATAAACCCTTTTTATATTTTAACCCACAACCCATTTTCCCTCCTCACCCAAAATACTCTACCAACCCACCAAAAAACCAGCCCAATCGACAACCCAAAAAAAATCAACCCAATCGGCCACCCAAAAACCCGCCCAACCCCATTTCGCCCCAACCCATTTATCCCTAAACCTAACCCAAACCAAACACACCCTTCCCCTTCACCATTCCCCCAAAATTAGCCGATCCTCCATACCCTATCCCCCCAAAACCTGCTGCAGCCCACACCCCTCACCTGCCACCACACCCCTCCCCGTCACTTCACTCATACCCTATCCCCCAAAACCCACGACCTACACCCCTAAAATTCGCCTCCAAAATCGTCACTTTTGCCCCTCTGAATTTAAAATTCAAACTCGGTTGAAAGGGGGTATGGGGGTGAACGGTTTTGGGGGGGAATCCATCTATAAATACCCCCCCCCCTTTGTTCTTTATTTTTTTTTTGGAGGGGGGGGGCGCAGGTCCGAAAAATAAATCAAAAATGGGTGGTCCGGGGTCCGAAAAATAAAAGAAAAACATTGAAAAACGAGGAGAAAATCAGAAAAAGAAAATGGTTTGTTCCTAATTGTTGGTTAAGAATACTCCTCTTTGGTTTCCTAATTTCTAATCCGAAAATCCCTTTTTGAATACTAGTTTCAATCATCAAATCTCCCCCGTTTGCTTCGGGTTTGTTTCGGGTCTGTCGCATTTCGTTTCGGGTAGGGTCAAAATAAAAACCGGGCCTGTTTTGGGTCGGGTTGAAATCGGGTCCAAAATTAGAAAATCAGACTTTCAAAATAAAAAAAATAGAATTCCAAAATAACTTCCCTGAGCGAATTCGACGATTCGAGATGACGTCTCGGTTCACTGCCCGAATAAGGTCAGTAAACCCAAATTTCCCCTTATTCCTTTTTACATTTTCTGTGTTTCATGCAACAAAATGTAGCTTGTTCATGTTTTCTAAGTATGCTAGTTTGTTTAATTATCCAATATTGTTTAAAATGCTTTGCTTGTGTTATTAGATGTGTTTAGTATTATATGATGTTACAAAACCTGTTTAGAGGACATTATGATATTGGTTACTTCTTAATGCTTAGTGTTGATTAACTGAATATGATATTTGTTTATTTAGTTGGATATTTATGTCTAAGTATGTTATGCTAAGACTTGTACTTAGAATCATGAGATATGCATGTTGTTTCAGTACCTTTTTTGATAAACGTCATGACATAGTAGGATTGTTTGTTGTTATTTTTGAGAGGTCATGATCGGTGCCAATTTAAAGTTTGATAGTATGGTCATTGTTTGGTTTTGCTACATTTTTTGGGATTGTGCTAAAAAGTGATAGAGTTTTAGTTGCTTTATAAACTTGGATACACATTTGTTTTTGTTCACCTATCTTATATGGTTTAAGAGTAGTATATGGTAGATTCGCCTTGAGTGTTAACTAGCATGCCTATAAATCCGTATGTAATGAGTCTAGGATAGCCTACATGGATGTTTTGTGCATGTCTGGGTGTTTTGAACCCTAGTTTGATAAGCTATTGAACTAAAAATGTGGAACTTGCCCATTCTGACCAAGTCTTATCAACTGGTCCATAATTGCACTTGTTATTAACCATTGTATGTAGTTGCTTGATTCATGATGTGTTGTGTTGCTTATGTTATGCACTTCGTGGGGTGTTACTATGTCTAGTTAGACAGTATGAATATGATTCTGCATGTTTCTTGGTTTAACTGGCTCTATATGTTTAAAATGTTATCTTTGATTGGTCATTTGGTCATCTCTGTTTGTCCCACATTACTATTGGACTAACTATATGCTTACCCTGTCTGTCTAAGGTTTATTGTGCCTAATGCACTATATGCTTACCCTCTCTGTCTAAGGTTTATTATTTCTAATGCATGATATAAATGTGATTGTTCATACTTAGTTTGGCTTAAATGATTCTGTATACCTGAAAAAGCCATCTCTTTGTGGTTACTTGTTCATTTTCTGGACCCTCATGCTTACTAAGTAGACCATATATTTGCCTTTGTCTGTCTAAGGGCTAAAGTGGGTCCATTACAACATGTAATGTCTTTTAAGTTATTTTTGGTTCTATGTCAATTTGTTAAGAGAGCTAAATGGGGGCTTATATCGACATTTAGCACTTATTGAACCTCCCCGGTTTGCATACATTAGTTTGTTAATTTTGTTTCATATAGTAGTATGTATAAGGTGACTAAGTCTTGTAACTGCCTAAGGGTTTGAATATAAATAAGCTAAATATGACTATGCCTAGCCTATTTTTGCCATCTAGACCCAAATATGCAAGCCTTTCCCTTTCCTTGTTCTCTTTTCCTTTCTTGTTATCTATGTTGTACATCAAACCTGAGGCCCAACAACATATTATTCTTCACGAATTATTTATTTACATTTTCTTATGTATATATTTTCATATTCTGTCTACTAATCCTTTTCTTTTCTTTTGTTTACATGAAATGCATCAGGAGCAACGAAGAGTCTCGTTATGAGACTCATCATGACTATTGTCAAACGAAGACCCGCATCCACGTTCATTGCATTCTCCTGCACTCGGGACTTCTAAACAAATAGGGCAGGATGACATCGTCATTCGCCTTAGTCGCTGCTTTTAATTCTTTAATACCGCCCTTTTTATTTTTCCGGTTGTAATTTAATTACTCAACTTTGTGCGATCATGAGAATGCTTAGAATAATTAGGCCTTGAACGGATAATTAATAGGGTAGTTTAAAATTGGAAATCCGCCGCTAGTTTATTTATTTTAGGCTCGTCATGCATGTTTAAAACTTTCAAAACAATTTGGTCATCCTTTATTTGCATTATTAATCATACAAATAAGGTTTTTTTGTTTTTATCTGATATGCGGTTTAAAATGACTTCCATATAAATCACTTCTTTGCATTACAAATAATTTGCTTTTCTCCTTACTATCAATTGTCAAAAAATAGCTATTTTATGGACAATGCCATACAAATGCATGCTTTTATCCAAAAATCGACTTCACATGTATTTTATAAACAAGGCCATACAAATGCATGTTTTTTATCCAAAAAATCAACTTTACATATATTTTATAAACAAGGCCATACAAGTGCATGCTTTTATCCAAAAAATTAATTTTTACATGTATTTTATAAACAATGATAGACAAATGCAGACTTTTTTTGGATTTTATGCCAGGAATTTATTTCTCAGAATCGCAATCACTTTTGCAAGACTCCTCAAAAAGAAGAAATAAGTGGTAAAAAATTTTATGTTGTCAAAAATGCATTCTTTTATTAACTACTTGCAACATCCTTTTAATTAACTTTATACTTTTAAACATGCATTTTCTTAGCATAATAATTACCTAAGTTTGATCGAATAACCGTAGTTAGCGGATCTTAAAGGATGTCTAACTCATTCTCTTTAGGATAATAAAGAACCCTTACCCAAAATCTCATAGATTAACAGACCATTAATCGGAGTTCACTTTGCAGCATTTATGTCAACATTTAGGTGCCCTAATTCACCGTAGAATAATTAGGTGACGACTTCTTAAAGCTTTAATTAATTTAGGAATCACCAATACATCAGAACCATATTGGATCCCTCTTCTTTGCGGTGGGGGGTTGAAAATGGGTGTGACATTTATTCATGCATGATCCAAGGGAAGAACACATGCACACTCTCAAACGCATTGTGTGTTACCTTTAGGGCACTCTTGATTACGGTTTGCACTTATATTCATCATCAGTATCTACTCTCGTGTCTTATACAGATGTTGATTGGGGTGGATGTCCAGATATCAGGCGTTCGACGTCTGGTTATTGTATGCTTCTTGGTGATAACTTGGTTTCTTGGTCGGGTAAACGTCATGCTACTTTGTCGCGATCCAGCGCGGAGGCCGAATATCGAGGGGTAGCCAATTTGGTGTCTGAGTCCTGTTGGTTGCGTAACCTCCTCTTAGAGCTTCATTTTTCTATTCGGAAAGCTACATTGGTCTACTGTGATAGTGTTAGTGCGATATATCTCTCAAGGAATCCTGTCAAACATCAGCGCACTAAACATATCGAGATGGATATTCACTTTGTTCGCGAAAAGGTAGCTCGTGGACAAGTACGTGTCTTGCATGTGCCCTCGCGCTATCAAATTGCTAACATGTTTATTAAGGGTATTCCCTTAGTTTTGTTTGAAGATTTTAGGGGCAGTCTCAACGTACGACAACCGTCCGCTATGACTATGTGGGTGTGATAGAATATACACCGTATATTCGTGATATTATTAATGATCTTATACATTTATAATTATGATAGTAATCTTATGTATTATGAAAATATATATTTGATTTTTGTAATTATAGGCTAGATTTACTATCTCTTTCAATTTTCTTAATATTGTTATCGTTAATATTTATTGAACTTGAACATCATGGACAGATTAGTTATGGACAAATGATGAGACAGGATGTTTACCAAATACCAAGTGCTACAACATTAATTTCTTTCTTGTAATATATTCGTACTATTTTTTTTTTTGAAAAACTTCCCCAGTGTGTGCATATATCTTTTTTGTAAATATGTGTAAAACATTAAATATGTATTGTAAATATATCTTTTTTGTTTATCCTTTTCTGGTTCTTTTTCTGCATAGAATAGCTGCGTATTTAGTGCATATCCAATTGTTATTAGAAGAAATTGAAATTAGCTATAAATTTTGTTGTTAATTTATCGCTAAATAACTTACAGTTAATAATTTTTTTCATAATATGTTTAGCGACGGATTTTATTATTTAACCATTGAATTTGTCCCCGTCAATTTCTATAATTTTTAATATTATATATCTTTTTATTTCGATTTGTCTATCTGGTAATTGATGTTTACTTGTTAACCCTGATTGCCGACAGATAGACCTACCAAGAGGATAAAATGCTCTCAACAGAAAGACTCATCATTTCTGAAGTTCTTTAATTAAGGGTAGATAGATTCTTATTATCTCGCACATCCCTCGATGGTTAAAAAACGAGAAGAAATTGAGGCCTTCGTCAATGTTATTGTGCTTTCAAATATTAAGATTTGATAACAACACAGATAGCGCTCAATATATCTAGTAATCTTGTTTTCTCTTCTTAAAGTTTATTTTTTAAATTTGAACAGTACAAAATGATAGTTCAGTGCACGTAATATTCAGCGTCCACATATGATTCGTGGAAGGATTGCACCTCAAAGGGGTATAATATAGGCACAGTGCCCTACTTTGACCCTAAGCATCAGTGTCTGATTTCACAATTCAAATTATACTCATGACTTATAGGTCACATGAAAACAACTTTATCGTTACTAGGGGTGAGCGGGTCCGGGTACCCTAACTTTTTTAAACTACCCGGACCCTACCCAGTAAACGATCGGTTCCTAAATCTGTTACCCGGAACCTACCCATAGCAATCATTACCCGGAACCTACCCGGACCCTGCGGTTCCGGGTAGGTTCCTGCACCTCAGAAAACATTTGTCATAAATAGTATACTATCAAGCAGATACAACAGAAATGAAGCAGTCTGTGAAATGAAGCGATACAACAGAAATGAAGCAGATACAAATGAAAATTTGCATTGACATCTGCATTCTTCTTCTTATTCTTTGCGCATTGGCATCTGCATTCTTGCTGCATTGACATCCTATTGCGTGCATTAACATCCGCAATGAATCGGATACATCAAAGACTAATATATCACATATAGACTGATTTGTGGCAGATACAACAGAAAATGTATGTAGGAAATGGATAGGCGACTTATACCCAAAATAACGAGGAGACTAGATATACAGAGATATATCGCAACCCGACCTTTTAAATGACTACAACACAATCACAATTCACAATGACTAAATGAAGAAAATATTGCAAAATTACATCGCATAATCGGTGACATTTAACGTAAATATCTCCATCGATTTATTAATTGAAATTCAGAGAAATTGTTAGTCTAGGTGCTGTGAGGCTTTAACATCTGCATAATCCAGTGCAAAATTACACTGCATAATCCAGTGCATTGTGAGGCTTTAACATCTGCATTGTGAGGCTTCAACACATCTGCATTGCTGCTGCTGCATTGACATCTGCATTGCTGCTGCTGCTGCATTGACATCTGCATTGCTGCTGCTGCTGCATTGACATCTGCATTGCTGCTGCTGCATTGACATCCTGCTGCTGCATTAACATCTGCAATGAAGCAGATACAACAGCACTGATATATCACATATAGACTGATTTGTGAGCAGATACAACAGAAAGTGTATGTAGGAAATGGATAGACAGCTTATACCCAAAATAGCAGGAGACTAGATATACAGAGATATATCGCAACCCGACCTTTTAAATGACTACAACACAATCACAATTCACAATGACTAAATGAAGAAAACATTGCAAAATTACACTGCATAATCCAGTGACATTTAATAGAAATATCAGTCACTGATTTATTAATTGAAATTCAGAGAAATTGTTAGTCTAGGTGCTGTGAGGCTTTAACATCTGCATAATTCAGTGCAAAATTACACTGCATAATCCAGTGCATTGTGAGGCTTTAACATCAGCATTGTGAGGCTTTAACATCAGCATTGTGAGGCTTCAACACATCTGCATTGCTGCTGCTGAATTGACATCTGCATTCTTCTGCCGCCGTGATTGACATCTGCATTCTGCTGGCCAGCATTGACATCTGCATTCTTCTTCTTTGCTAACATCCTATTCTTTGCTTTAACATCCGCAATGAAGCAGATCTGAAAGATGTCCACTTGTATACTAATCCACCATTATGCCTTCCGTGACACAAGTAAGCTCTACAAAAATAAAATAAAACTATTGTGAGATTTCAAGACAAAAGATAATACACAAAAATAAAAATTCTAAATAACCCAAATCCATAAAACAAAAATAAAGAAAGACCTAGTGAGTAGTGACTTACCTTCCTCATATTTTTCTGCATCTTCCATATATTGCTCAGCACTAATTGATTTTGAAGATGAGCGCAACCAATCTTGGCAACAAATCAAAGCTTCCACAAATTTAGGAGTTAGAGAGCTGCGAAATGGATCAAGCACTCGACCGGATGTGCTAAAAGCCAATTCCGAGGCTACCGTGGATACGGGGATGGCTAAGATGTCTCTAGCCATCAAACTGAGAACCTTGTAAGTCGACTTAGCAGCATTCCACCACATCAATAAATCAAATGTTTCATTTTTGGGCTCACGAGGACTACTAAGGTACCTTTCCAATTCAGATCTTAAATCCCCACTAAGTTCATCTTGGTCATCCTGGTACCAATCTTTGACAAGTGAAGCTGGATCAACAAAATCAAAATTTTCTCCACCAACACTGTCAATAGAGCCTTGAGACTCATCCAATACACTAGAATCAAGCATAGAAGAATGATTTTTGTCATAGAATGCAAAAAGACGTTCCAATACATTCATTACCTTACTAACGATCAATTCTATTTTAGCATCATCAACACCAATCCTTCTACAACTCGACCTCATACATCTCAACTTATATCGAGGATCTAGTACTACGGCTATCAACACCATCATGTTTGTTTTCTCAATACTCCCATAATCCTTGTCAAATTTGGCTCATTTTTGTAGCCATTGCCTTAAGGTTTTCATTATTATTTTGGCTTTCACATTCCGTTAATGTTGAAAACATGCTAATAACTTCATGAAAATAATGATTAGTTGTCACATAGAGACTTCACGACATCCTAATAGTAGCCTCATAGAAATTTCTCGAAATAAAGACAACAAGGATGCATTTTCTCAATCCTCATCTTTCGGGACACCACAATCAAGCTCACCACAAAAGTCATATCATCATCTTCAAGTCTTACAAATGCTTGTTTGAACTTACTAGCACTTTCTAACATAAGATATGTAGAATTCCACCTCGTACTAATATCAAGACAAACAGACCACTTATAAGTTATGCCCACTTCAGTTATACAACTTTGGAATTGTTGTGCTCTACTTGGGGAACTCCTAACATACTTAGCTATGACTCGAATTCGACTAATTGATTCACGAACCTCACTCAACCCATCTTTCACAATCAAATTCAATATATGAGTTGTACATCTCATATGAAAAAACTCACCCCCCAAAACAAGGGTATTTCTTAACTTGTCCTTCAAATAAGCAATTGCCACATCATTAGAGCTCACATTATCAACTGTAATTGTTGATATACGATCTCTAATTCCCCACTCAATTATACATTTTTCTACCATCTTACCAATATCCCTACCTTTATGGCTAGGCATAACAACAAAGTTTAGCAATCGCTTATGCAAATTCCAATTTTCATCAATAAAGTGAGCGGTAAGACATAAGTAACTCAAATTTTGAATGGAAGTCCAAATGTCAGTGGTGAGAGCAATCCTAGATTTAAGAGATGACAACTTACCTTTTAAGCATGAGTTTTCACAAACATAAAGTTTCATGCAATCCCTAGCAATTGTGAATCTTGAAATATGCTTAAATAAAGGTTGTAATGCCGACACAAAACCCCTAAAACCTTCACGTTCAACCGTACTAAATGGTTGCTCATCAATAATAATCATCCTAGCCAACATGTGCCTACAAAACTCTTTATCATATTTCGAAGTGCTAAGCATATGCTCATTATCCTCATTTATACTACCTTTAAAATGACCACCAAGCAATTTTTGCTTCTTGTCAATATTGTGAGGATACTTTTTGCAACTTCTCAAATGTTTCCACATGGATGAGGTACCATTGCTAACACTATAAGCTAAGCCTTCATTGCAATAGTTACAAATAGAAACAACAATACCAGTTTTCTCATCTATTGCTTTACCAAAATGCTCCCAAACCTCAAATTTTGTTGCCTTCTTTTTCGATGGTGCACAAGTTGTGGATGTCGTGCTAGCCTCAGTCATCTACCAAAAAAAGTATCAAAATAAAATAAATCAAAACAGCAACTCCAATAAATTGAGCATAACAAGTTAACAACAAACAATAAAAGGGAAATATCAACCCAAATACTAGCTTTTCTAACAGAAATCAACCCAAATACTAACAACAAACAATAAAAAATAAAAAACAGTAACATTATAATACAGAAATAAAAAACAGTAACATTATAATACAGAAATCAACCTAAGAAATCAACTCAATACAGAAATTAACCCAAGAAATCAACCCAATACAGAAATCAACCCAATACAGAAATCAACCCAAGAAATCAACCCAAGAAATGCAAAAATCTAATGTTCTTCACTATGCAACAACTTTAAGGGTTATTCATTACCTTTAACAAAACCGAGAGGAATTCGAGCACAATACAACAACTTTTGTCAAGCTTCTGGAGTGAGAGAGGAGACTAGCGATGGCGATGGTGATGGGTTGATGGCGAGTGCGAAGTGCGAAGTGCGAAGTGCGAAGTGTGAAGTGCGAAGTGCGAAGTGCGAAGTGAAATGTGAGTGTGAAGTGCGAAGTGAACCGTGAGTGTGAGCTGCGTGCGAAGTGAAGAACTGAAGATTTTGGAAATTAGGGCGAACTTGTGAAGCAGTGAAACTGAAATGCCAATTAATTCATGTATAATTCCTTTTAACCGGACTGGGCCAAAAATTTAAACGCCCCAAAGCCCAAAACTAAATAATTTAAATGGGGGTAGGTTCATAGGGTCCAGGTACCCTGTCTATATTTACCGGAACCGGAATCGGACCCGATATTGATCGGTTACTAATTTTAATACCATGAACCTACCCGTTATTATAATATATCTACCCGGAACCTACCCGTTATTATAATATATCTACCCGGAAACCTACCCGATAGTATCGGTTCCGGTCGGGTATTTGGGTACCCTGTACCCGTGCTCACCCCTAATCGTTACTCCAAGACTCCTATATACAAATTCAACTTAAAAACATGTTTAGAATCTATAAGATGATCATTATCCTTTTCAAAATAAAATTGAATCTCAAACGTTTTATTTAAAAATAAATTCAATAATAGTAACAACAACAATAACATATGTAATTCTATAAGAGGATTTTGAAAGAATATAGTATACGTAGACCTTATTCCTATCATGGAGATAGAGAGGCTATTTCCGATAGACGTGTTGGAAATTTATGTGGGATTGAGTTTTCTCCGTCTTTAGTGACTTAAACATGTGGACCCCGCATGTCGGAAACATCATTTCTTCGCACATGCCTAGTCTGCTAAATGAGTAGATGATATTAGTGCCAAATGAGTCAAACTTCTTTAAGGAATGAAAGAGATATTGGTACACAAAGTAAGGTGTTTCAGACATGAATAGATGGATGATTTTTGACCAAATAACAAATCTCCCACATAGGTAGAAGATGAAAGGATTGAGCAGTATATAAGCTCTATTTTTGAGTAAGAGTTTGGGACCCCAAGGGGTAACCCATGTGTTTAGAAGAGGGAGGACCTAGGTGAGCTTGGGTTCGGGGCTAAGCCCCACACGCGCGCCGCCGCCGCCCGCTCGATCTGGGTCGGGTCCGGTTCTCGGGCCTCGGGTCATGGGCTGTCTTCCGAAATTTTCTTTTTGGTCCTTGAAATATTTCTTATTTACACTTTGGTCCCTGAATAATTCATAAACGTTGCAACGGTTCAAAAGATTTCAGAAACGTTGCAACGACCTTCCTCCTCAACTATAAATTGAACAGTAATGTTCAGCCGAAATATATAGAACACTCTTCTGTTCAAACCAGAGACTCAAAAAAATCCTCTCCTTCTTCAGCAATTTGTTCTATATTTATTTTCTTCGCTAGAATCAACATTATTTGCAGTCTCCTTCTTTAGAAAAATCCTCTGACGGAAATTCTCTCCTCTCTTCAGCAGTCTTCTATATTTATTTTTCTTCGCTAGAATCAACATTATTTTCTTTGTATTGTTTATTGTTGTTGTTTTATCTTGGGAGACTATTGTCCATCACCGTAAAAGCATCTATACGGTACAATTTTATCTTAAAGACAGAAAGCTATCTCTCGACTCAGCCTTTCTTATTGTTTAATCTTTCGGACACCAGTTATACCAACAATTTAAGATAAAATATTTTAGAGTGTTCGAAAGATGTCTGTTTCAACCATTGCCAATGGTTCTACAGAGAACTCGAAGCACTGATTCAAAACTAAATTTCGGTATGGTCTTACGAAGACGATTTGGTAGATAAAATTTGGTGCTTCATAACTAGAAGATTTATGATGACATCCAATTGCAACTGTTCAAGAAATTGGGATAAACATATTATAATGCGATATATCATCATGAGGATTGATATTCATTGTTTTGCAATCATTATATGGAGATTAGCAACGCACTACTTTTAAATCTTATAAAGTGTTCATCCATACAATTTGACGGGAACAAAGAAAGTGAGGAGGCATGTGATAAACTATAGCATATGTTGCAAACGGCTTCATGATTTTTCCAGTAAATTTGTTTTCATTCAATGATACACCACTGTCTAAGAGTTTTTTGGAAAAACATCTAAAGCGGTTCCAATTACGGAACGATACAAACAAGTGACGATTCAGAAATAATGTCTCAACGAAATCGGGTTCTATTTTCTTTAACTCTATTATTATTTATGAATTTCTACCTTTTGTGTGTTTTGATGAAACACAACTAATATAAATATTAGGGTAGATGATCCATTTGTGATAATCTTGAAATGCATGCTTATTAGATTTTAAAAAATGCAACATATTTGATATGGCTATCTTAATTTGTTATTTCATGCCAAATGAAAACAATCACAAGCTGGCATAAGTATGTTATATGCATGAAATCACATGAGGTATACTTTCAAATTTATGAAATGACATAAAGCAGTGGATTGATCATACTTTGTATTTGAAAGTTGTTATATTGACTTAGATCTGAAGAATACTTGCTTGAATCCTTTAATTTATGGCATCGTATATTAAGATACGTTAACTACAAATTCATTCAAAAGTTAGTAAAGTTGGAATTGTTGCCTTCCTTCGACATAAACCCTCAACATAAATGTGAGGTGTGCGTAGAGGCAAAACTAACCAAATCATCTTTCCATTCAGTTGAAAGAAGCACCGCTCCTCTAGAACTTATTCATACCGACATATGTGATTTAAAGTTTGTGCAAACTAGAGGGACGAACAAGTACTTTGTGACTTTCATTGATGATAGTACAAGGTATTTGAAAGAAATAATCCCCTTGATTATTTTCATTAATTGAATAGGTATATATACAAGATACAAAATAGGAGAATCCTATTCCTATTCTATTTCTAAAACCTTATTCTACCATAATTCTAACTCTACAATTATGGTAGTGTATATTCCTAATTATGGTAACAAATACATTACAATATACTACACATATATTTTCCAAATATACAATATTCTTGACTACCAAAACAGCCACAAAACCGAGCCCAATAATTGCCATAAATCGTGGCACTTAATATGGCAATATACACTTGTATATTGTGTGTATATTGCCATATTTAACACACCCCCGCAGTCATAGCGGACGGTCTTCGAACGCTGAGACTGTTCCTAAAATCTTCAAAGAGAACCGCGGGCAGACCCTTTGTAAATATGTCTGCAATTTGATAACGAGACGGGACATGGCATACGCGAACTTGCCCCTTTGCAACCTTTTCACGGACAAAGTGAATGTCCATTTCGATATGCTTGGTGCGTTGGTGTTGAACGGGGTTACCTGAAAGGTAGATGATACTAATGTTATCACAATATACCAAGGTTGCCTTCTGAATGGGACAATGAAGCTCCAAAAGCAAATTACGTAGCCAACATGATTGGAGACCACATTTGCTACCCCTCGATATTCTGCCTCGGCACTTGAGCGTGATAGTGTTGCCTGACGTTTTGCTGACCAGGAAACCAAGTTGTTGCCAAGGAACATACAGTAGTCAGAAGTCGACCGTCTGGTGTCGGGACAACCACCCCAATCAACATCCGTGTAGGAAACAAGTGTGGATGTAGATGACGGATACAAGTGCAACCCATAGTCTAGTGTCCCCTGAATATACCGAATGATGCGTTTGATTGCATTCATGTGCTCAACCCTGGGATCATGCATGAATAAACACACCTGCTGAACCGCATATGTAATATCCGGTCTGGTGAAGGTAAGATACTGGAGGGCCCCTGCAAGACTGCGATAGCGGGTCGGGTCCTCGTATGGTGCACCTGCTGCGGCACTTAGCTTTGGGTTTGCATCAACTGGTGTGGAAGTGGACTTACAGGATGACATCTCAGCCCTCTCGATGATCTCAGCAGCATACTTCCGTTGAGACAGAAATAACCCACCTGAATGACGTTTGACGGCAATCCCCAAAAAATAACTCAAAGGCCTTAAGTCTTTCATAGCAAACTCAGAACTGAGCATGGTCATGATAGACTGGCGTAAGGCATCGGAAGAGGCAGTCAAGATCATATCATCTACGTACAACAGGATGTATGCCAAGGATGAACCACTGCGGTAGATGAACAAGGAATTATTCGACCTGCTGTGAGTGAACCCAATAGTGGAAACAAAGTCAGCAAATCTCGTGTACCAGGCCCTTGGAGACTGCTTAAGCCCATATAAGGACTTCTTCAATAAACATACGTGATGAGGACGGTTTGGATCCCTGAAACCCAATGGCTGATGCATATAGACTGTTTCCTTGAGATCACCGTGTAGAAAAGCATTCTTGACATCCCACTGATGAATTGGCCAAGTCTTTGAAAGAGCCAAGCTAAGCACAGTGCGAATGGTAGCCGGTTTGACCACCGGACTAAATGACTCACCACAATCTATCCCAACCTGCTGAGTCTTACCATCACCAACAAGTCGCGCCTTATGTCGAGCAAAGGACCCGTCTGAATTCTCCTTATGAGCAAAAATCCATATAGACCTGATAACATTAATACCATATGGACGGGGCACCAACTCCCACATCTTATTATCAATAAGAGCATTATATTCATCAGTCATAGCAATTTTCCAATTAGGGTCATTTAAAGCGGACACAGGATTGCGGGGCAAGGGGGATTTAGAGACATCAGAATGTAAATTAAAATGTCTTTTAGGTGTAAAAATACCCCGCTGACTTCGAGTGACCTGTCTATGACTCGAGGAAGAATTGAGGGAATTTCGGGAATTTTCTGGGCACGGACGGGTGGCGTGACGGTGGGCCCTTGGCCCAAATCGGTAACTCATCGGACTCATCGGCTGGACCAATTCCAGGATTGGGCTGGACTGGCCCAATATCTGGAACTATTCGATGTGAATTATGGGTGAGGCAGATTGGGTCCAATGGCGATGGGCCCATTGGAGGATTTAAGTGCGGAGAGGTCCAAAAAATTTCGAATAATATACAGGGATATTTGGTCATCCAAAAAATTATATAACTTAGGTTCGGGAGTATGAACTTTCGTTAATGGGAATTGAGTTTCATCAAAAATGACATGGCGATTGATTATGATGTTCTTGGAGGATAAATCAAAACACTTATAACTACGATGATTTGACGGATAACCCAAAAACACACACGGGGTAGACCGAGCCTGAAGTTTGTTAATTGTGGTGGATGGGAATAACGGATAACACAAGCACCCAAAAATCCGAAGATGAGAATAAGAAGGGTTCTTATTATATAGTATTTTGAAGGGGGAGAATATGTCAGTCCTTTTGAGGAAATTATGTTAAGAAGATCTGTGGCCATTTGTAGAGCATGATGCCAAAAATATGGAGGTACGGAGGCATGAATTAAGAGAGTTCGGACAATGTTATTTATGGAACGAATTTTGCGTTCGGCTTTCCCATTTTGCGAAGATGTATGAGGACACGAAAAATGAAAATTTATCCCATTATTAGCACAAAACTCCCGAAACTCCCTATTGTCATACTCTTTCCCATTATCACATTGAATATTTTTAATTTCTCTTTCGAATTGAGTACGAATGAACGCTCTAAATTTGATGAAGACGGAAAACACTTGTGATTTATTCGCAATTGGAAACGTCCACAAAAATCTAGAATAATCATCTAAAAAGAGAACATAATATCGATGACCCATTGAACTAAGAACAGGAGATGTCCATAAGTCGCTATGAATAATCTCAAATGGCTTTGAAGTATGAGAATTTGAGTCTACAAATGGCAGCTTAACAATTTTCCCTAACGAACAAGACTGACAAAGTGGAGTACGACTCGTACCCTTACAAGAAATAAAGCTATTTTTATCTAAAACTGATAAAATAGAAGACCCCGGATGACCCAGACGAGCATGCCACATGGAAGGAGAGATGGCTGCAAAGGCTGACGGCAAGGTTTGACTCGATGGACTGAAACCAGGCATGATAGGATACAGATCCCCCCTACTATCACACCTCATGAGATGACTCCCCGTCTGGAAATCCTTCACAGAAAAACCAAAAGGATCAAATTCAACGGATACGGAATTGTCAGTAGTGAACTTCCGGACCGACACTAAATTTTTAATCAATTTAGGAGCATGTAAAGTATTTTTCAAGAGAAGGGGTGGATTGGGGGGAGACAACGTTTTCTGACCATAACCCTGAATTGGAATAGAGTTGTCATTACCAACAATTATACCCAGGGTGCTCAAATTAGAATAAGCTGAGAGAGTACCTGATTCAGAAGTCGGTGAGTAGTTGCCCCGGTGTCCATGTACCAATTTGGGTCCGGTTGAGTCAACCCCAACGTGTGCATCGCGCCTCGATATCGATGAGTGGGGCTGGCTGCATGATGGGCTGCGGTAGT
Organism: Anisodus acutangulus; assembly: GCA_029783415.1. Taxonomy (NCBI): domain Eukaryota; kingdom Viridiplantae; phylum Streptophyta; class Magnoliopsida; order Solanales; family Solanaceae; genus Anisodus; species Anisodus acutangulus. The sequence goes on from CM056494.1 coordinate 44,653,259, forward strand.
CGGGGCCCAAGAACTCCGTCTGCGGCCGCACCTAGGCCGTAGCCGCTGTTGTTATCGTTATCGGGCCATCGCCAGCCGGGGCCGCCGGGTATTGGGCTCGACTGGTCACCATCGCGCCGGAAATTCTCGCATTGTATGGGACTGTTGCCCATGGCCCATCCGCCTCAGCCCCATCGCCATGGGCCCCACCGCTGGCCCAGGGGGTGGTGGGCCATCGTCACCGGACGGGACCCACCTCCTGCTTGCTGACCACCGGAATCGCCATTCGAACTACCGCATTTGCCCCCGCGGTTTTTGTTATTATTCTTTCGATTATTCTTGCCGCCACCATTGTTATGATTTTGGCCCGAATTATTAACAAAACCCGAAGGACTAGGATAGGACGCCACCATGGCGACTTGGCTTGCTCCGGTAGCCGCCTTTTTTGCAAAACCGACTTCTTCCAACGTAAGCATGGAGTGGGCTTGATAGAAGTCGGGAAGGGGGTTGCTTTGGCGAAGGAGAGTTCCAACCCCATTATAGGCCTCCGAAAGATCGACAACCAACTGTAGAACTAGACTATTGTTTGTTATTGGTGCGCCAACATTACGGAGTTGATCCGCCAACTCGTTTAGCTTCTTGCAATATGCAGAAACGTTTGGAAATTCGTCCATTCGAATGAGAGAGAATTCCTGCTCGAGTGTGACGATACGTGAATGTTGGTTGTCTTGGAATATGTCACGCAATCTATTCCATGCAGCCATAGCCGTGGTATCCGGCTCAATAATCGTCTGTAGAAGGTCCACTGAAATAGTGGCGTATATCCACCGAAGAACGGTAGCATCAAGTGTAATCCATAACTCAGGATCCTCCGCAGGAAGGGGTCGAGAAGGAGGAATGATGTGATGAAGAACTTGATAAGAGATAGCGTGAATTTTAAACAACTCCGCCCACATCGCATATTGGACGTTTTCCATCTCAAGGACAATAGGGATATTATTCTTGATATTGGAAACTGTGAGGGCAGAGTGAAAATTGTTCTTAGACATATTGAAAGAACAAAGAAGAAAGGGAAATTTAAGAGAGGTGTTTGTGAGAGCGGAAGACGAATTTTGGAAGAGAAAACCCTGAGGAGGGGGGGGGTCTCGGCCAAAGGGAGGCAAAAGTTTGAGAGAAGAAAACTTTTGTTTAGACCTAGTCTCTTGATACCATGAAAGAAATAACCCCCTTGATTATTTTCATTAATTGAATAGGTATATATACAAGATACAAAATAGGAGAATCATATTCCTATTCTATTTCTAAAACCTTATTCTACCATAATTCTAACTCTACAATTATGGTAGTGTATATTCCTAATTATGGTAACAAATACATTACAATATACTACACATATATTTTCCAAATATACAATATTCTTGACTACCAAAACAGCCACAAAATCGAGCCCAATAATTGCCATAAATCGTGGCACTTAATATGGCAATATACACTTGTATATTGTGTGTATATTGTCATATTTAACAGTATTGTTATGTTTACTTGTTGAAAAGTAAAGATAAAGTGTTTTAAGCATTTAAACTTTACAAAGCAGAAGTTGAAAGTCAACTAAATTTATGGATTAAGGCAATTCGTAGTGATAGAGGGGAGAATACGTAGCACCATTTGAAGAATACTGTGCTCAATTCGGCATTGTTCATCAAACGACCGCTCCTTACTCGCATCAGTCTAACAAACCTTTGCTTCATAAGAGAATCGCTAACCTCTTTGACTTTGAGATATATTGTAGTCTTTACTTGAAAGGTGATTTTGCCAACGGCTAATACTCAGTTATTAAGCTTGTTTTTGTTTTTTATTTTAAGGAGCCAGTATCCTTGGAATCAGATATCGGTTATCAATTCGAATCTTTATCGCGACTTGGCATTTGATTCGTCCAAATACTGGATGTCTAATAACATCAATTGCCAACTTGTATGTTTACATCAAGTTGGCATTTAATTTGATTTGGTCAGCTCCTTACTCGCCTCAATCTAACGGTATTGCCGAGGGCAAAAATCGTACGTTAAAGAAAATGATGAATGCTTTACTTATCAATTCCGGTGGGGCGAAGCAATTCTTACTGCTAATACAATTCTCAATAGAGTTTCGCATAAGCGTAAGGATAAAACTCCATATGAATCATGGAAATGAAAGAAACCCACTTACAAATATTTGAAAGTGTGGGGCTGGTTGGTATAGGTCGAAGTACCTAAACCAAAACAGGTCAAAATTAGACCTAAGACTGTAGATTACATATTAATCGGACATGCAAATAACAGTAGTGCTTATCTCTTCTTAATGTATAAGTCAGAGATACCTGATATCCACGAGGGTACGATCATGGAATCAAGGAATGATGAATTCTTTGAACAAATCTTTCCTAGAAAGGAAAAAGAAATAATTTTGCTCAAACGAAGTTATGAACAAGATGCTCAAAATCAACAAGACCTGGGAGTTTATGATTATTCGGAACTAGATGTTCCAGATCTACAAGACTCAGAAGTTACTGACTATCCGGAACTTAATGTTCCAGACCTACAAAACTTAGGGGTTCTAGAGGTTGAACCAAGACGAAGCAAAAATGACAAAACCTTTGGTCCAGATTCTCTAACATATATGGTTCAAAATGAACCGATGATAATTAAGGAAGCATTGTCAACTCCAGAAGCACCGCTTTGGAAAGAAGCTATAGAAAGAGAAATAGATTCCATCATGCAGAACCATACTTGGGAAATGGTTTATCTTCCTCCGAGAAGCAAACCTTTGGGTTGTAAGCGGATACTCAAATGAAAGTGCAAAGGCATATGGAACTATTGACAAGTATAAAGGCCAGATTAGTAGTCAAAGGCTATAGAAAAAAGGAAGGCCTCGATTACTTCGACAAATACTCCCATGTGTCTAGTTTAACGTCCGTATTCATAGTCATTGCATCTTTGCATGACCTTGAGATACTTCAAATGGATGTTAAGACAGCCATCCTAAACTGAGAGTTGGAAGAGGAAATATACATGGAACAACCCGAGGGGTATGTAATTCCAGGACAAGAAAATAAAGTATGTCATCTTGTTAAGTCTCTGTATAGACTCAAACAAGCCCCGGAACAATGGCATGAAAATATTGATAATACTTTATTATCAAAAGGTTTCTCCATAATTGAATGTGATAAATGTATCTATATCAAATAGAAATCTGACTCATTTGTCATGATATGCCTTTACGTAGATGACATGCTCATCACCGGAAGTAGTCTAAACTTGATCCTGGAAACCAAGAATATGTTGAAACAATGTTTCGACATGAAAGATATGGGTATTGCAGTTGTAATCTTAGGAATTAAGATTTCTAAGACATCTAACGGGCTGGTCTTATCTCAATCTCATTACGTTGAAGATGTTTTGAGGAAATTTAATGTATTTGACAGTCCCCCTATGAAGTCACCAATGGATATGAATCATAGAATTGATAAGAATCGTGGTGCACCTGTATCCCAAGAGCGATATGCGCATGTCATTGGTAGTTTAACGTACATTACAAACTGCACCCGACTCGATATCGCTTATCCAGTCAATAAGTTGGCTAGGTTAACTCGTAATCCTGGAAATGATCACTGAAAGACGTTAAATCGGATACTACGATATTTGAAATATTCGCTGACTTACAGATTCATTATTCTAGATATCCAGCCGTATTGGAAGGATACAGTGATGCAAACTGGATATCGGACATAAAGAACACCAAATCCATCAGTGGGTATGTTTTTACAATTGGTGGTGGGGTAGTGTCTTGGAAGTCCTCTAAGTAAACATGCATCACCCGATCCACGATAAAATCAGAGTTTATTGCTTTGGATAAAGCAGTAGAAGAAGCAGAATGGCTTCACGACTTCTTAGAGGATATCCCTTGTTGGGACAAACCTGTACCTTCGGTGATGATTCACTGTGACAGCCAATCGGTTTTAGGAAGGGCATGGAACAGTATGTACAACGGCAAGTCTACACATATTCGTCGGAGACATAAGACCGTTAGGCAGTTGACAACCACGGGTGTCATTTCCATTGATTACGTCAAATCAAAGGATAATATAGCAGATCCATAAACTAAAGGCCTACCCAAAGATCAAATATTCTGTCTGTCTAGGGGAATGGGCTTAAAACTCAAATAATAAGAATCTTTATGGTGGTAACCCAACCTTACTGACTGGAGATCCTAAGAATTTGGTTCATTGGGACAACTGAACTGTAGAGGTTCAGTTTTAGCGCTTCACTTGAAGTAAGAGCACTTCGGGTTATTATTCTTTAAAGAAATAGAATTCCAAAGATGTTCCCGCGATAGACATAAAGTGTTACCTGCATAATGGGTAAAGGATAATTTTCTAAAACTTTTAATGATTCCTAACACTTGCGAGTGGGGTATAGCAGGATACCTTATAGGAGATCACCTATTTAACTGTGAAGATAGACCGCTTCAAACGTACGCAATTAAGAATCCAAGAGTTGTTCATGGCCACAACGGACAAAAGTATAAGAAGAAATGAATAAGGGGAGTTATTGTGTTGATATCATTGTCTTGGTTTACACAAAACACTGACAGTTCAAGACATCACGTTCACCGCGCAGTAAGTAAATCCGATGGGAATCAACTAAGGAAGGTTCAAAGCCGAAAGTTACCTTTCCAGATGCAATATATTTCCGTTGAAATATTGCTGAACTTTGGCTCCCTGTGTGCACCAATTCTCTTTCCAGAGGGGATTGTTGGAAATTTATGTGGGATTGAGTTTTCTCCCGTCTTTAGTGACTTAAACATGTGGGCCTCGCATTTCGAAAACATCATTTCTTCACGCATGGCTAGTCTACTAAATGAGTAGATGATATTAGTGCCAAATATTCTCAAATTTCGTTAAGGAATGAAAGAGATATTGGTACACAAAGTAATGTGTTTGAGACATGAATAGATAGATGGTTTTTGGCCAAATAATAAATCTCCCACATAGGTAGAAGATGGAAGGATTGAGCAATATATAAGCTCTATTTTTTAGTACGGGTTTGGGACCCCAAGGGGTAACCCATGTGTTTAGAAGAGGGAGGACCTAGGTGAGATTGGGTTCGGGGCTAAGCCGCACATGCGCTTCCGCCGCCTGCCCGGTTTGGGTCTCGGGTTCTCGGACCTCAGGTCACGGGCCGTGGGCTGTCTTCCGGAATTTTCTTTTTAGTCCCTGAAGTATTTCTTATTTACACTTTGGTCCCTGAAGAATTCGAAAACGTTGCAACAGTTCAAAAAATTTCAGAAACTTTGCAACGGTTCGGAAGATTTCAGAAACATTGCAACGGCCCTCCTCCTCAACTATAAATTGAACAGTAATGTTCAGTCGAAATATATAGAACACTCTTCTGTTCAAAACAAAGACTCAAAAAAATCATCTCCTTCTTCAGCAATTTGTTCTATATTTATTTTTTTCGCTAGAATTAACATTATTTGCAGTCTCCTTCTTTAGAAAAATCCTTTGATGGAAATTCTCTCATCTCTTCAGCAGTCTTCTATATTTATTTTCTTCGCTAGAATCAACATTATTTGCTTTGTATTGTTGATTGTTGTTGTTTTATCTTGGGAGACTATTGTCCATCCCCATAATAGCATCTATACGAGAAATTTATCTTAAAGACAGAGAATTATCTCTCGATTCCGCCTTTCTTATTGTTTAACCTTTCGGACACCAATTATACCAACAAAGACCTTCGGATTAAAGAAACATATTTTGGCAATAATAGTATGGCCATGAATATGATGATTGAAGTGGCCGCTTGGGCAGCTCAATTGGTTTCAAGGGGGATATTTGGAGCAAAGACCAAGGATCGAATTCCGTCAGCGGCAGTGTGGGGTTTCTTCTTGAAATAAAGGAGGGCCCCTTGTGCGCAGCGTGGTACTGGTCTAACCTTTGAAATTAATTGAGTCACCATGATTTACCTCCTTCACAGACCTGTCGGACCGGGGTGTGGGGGCTCCTGAGGTGGGAGATTCCACTTTTGGAGCAAAGTGGCATTTTGGCAAAAAGGTGAATGGTCGGCTGGATAAGGCAGATTTCTTTATATATTTCTGATATAATAGTTCTAACATTATGATCTGTCCAACACCAAAATGTGGGACATGACACAGTTAAGAATAACCAATCAAATATCAGAAACAGATATATCTCCACTGCCATTGACATTGACAACTCAAAATTGTGGGGCTGAAAATTGTTTCAATATCCAATAAGATTTTAGAAACAGATCCCCTTGAAAGAGGAACCTAAAATGAAAGACCTTGGATATGAAGTGGAAAAAAAAAAGGAACAATTGAGACTAATAATGAACTTGCAAAGGAGTCAAGTATTCAGCCCTCCTTTTCCATTTTCTTTTTTAACCATCCTTATCTCGTAACCACTTACCTAAGTAATTTCAAACATGGAGTCTGAAGAAAGTATGATATACGCAGATCTTACTTCTACTATTATAGTGTAGAGAGATTATTTTTCATAGATCCTCGGCTCAAAGAAATATACTCAAAGCAGGACTGAAAGAAAAATAACGACTGCAAACTAGCAAGATAAACAAAGAAAATGAATCGACGGGTAGTAGTAAAAATAAAGAATAAGATAATACGCAATACTAAATAATACTACTAAATAAGGAAAAAGGAGTAACCACTAGCCTATTAATCCAGATTTACACTTTTATTAAGGGGGAAAGTGTTGTATTCGTAGAGCTCAGATTCGAGAATTCTAGTTAAGAGTGGAATAGTCTCATTCATCCCATCATATTTGATTGTATTCCTTTATGTAACTAAAAGATATTTTTCTTCTTTTTAAATTTAAATATTTTAATTTGATTAAGCATAAAATTTAAGAAAATAAGAGAGAGACTTATGTATTTTGTGGTCTTTAAACAAGTCATGCAAAACATAGGAATTAGAGAATTACCAAATACAAAAAAAAAAATTAAAACAGATTAAAAGTTCTTCATTTTAATAAAATTTTAAACCCCCATCATATTATGGTGGAAACGTATTTTTCAATATCCGTAATATTTATATATATTATAGTTAGGTTTAAAAAGAGGACAAGCTAATAAGTTAATTAGCACCCATTATGGATGAATGTGAGCTAATTACTTTTTCCAACAACGTAACGTTAATCCACTAATTAATTTCATATCAAGGTCAAATCAATATCACTAACTTCACTTTCATATGACCGAGCTTGCTGTTTCAATCCAAATTAAAATAATAATATTTCCATATCATTTTCCTATAAGAATTTGCAGGGAAAAAATAAAATATGACAAAAGCTGATTGAACCATTTAAATATTTATATCGAAATAGATCTGCTACGTGTTCATCTAAGGCTCTTTATGGAGTCACAGCTGGCCACATTAACCAATCAGAATTTAATAATAGATCCTCAACAAACTAGTTAAGAATATATTAAAAAACTACGTAATACTTTGACTATTAACTTAGTTACCAAAATACCCTTCTATGAGTACATTAAAAAAACATTGTACTGCTTTCCATTTCGCAATATTTTGATTATTTTCTCATTGTTACTACTTTTATTTTGGTATTCTCTTTTTCATACTTTTTTGAAATATTTGACTTAAACTGAGGGTCTATTGAAACCATCATCTCTATCTCTTAAACTGTAGAGTAGTATAATTCTCCTTAGTTGGAAGATTCTCATTTATGTAATATAGATAAGTATTTACAATTACAAACCTAATTGTATAAGAATCTCTACTTTATATAATTACAATAAAATAATAATTACAGAATATATGGAGAATATTTATTTATTCTTTATCACACCCCCTTAGTTGGAGCGGGAGGAGGCTGGACGCTCAGACTGGATCTGAAGTCAAGGAACAACTGTCAAGGAAGTCCCTTAGTAAATATATGTGTGTACTGATAGGAAGAAGGAACATGTAACACCCGAACATGGCCCATGGCAACTTTCTCACGAACAAAATGAATATTCATCTCAATATGTTTGGTTCCCTGATGCTTAACCGGGTTATGAGACAAGTAAACAACAGATATGTTATCACATTAGACAAGAGATGTCTTACGTAAGGGACAATGAAGCTCTAGAAGAAGGTTTCTGAGCCAGCAGATCTCGGCAACAACGTTCGAAACGCCTCTATATTTTGCTTATGCACTCGAACGGGAAAGTGTGCTTGTCGTTTAACAGATCATGAGATGATATTATCACCAAAAAATACACAGTAGCCGGAAGTAGATCGATATGTGTCTGGACAGCTGCCCCAATCGACGTCCGTATACGATATTAACCTGGTCGGTGCAGATGGATAACTATGTAATATGTAGTCAAGAGTACCCTTAACGTACCGAATAATACGTTTAAGAGCGGTAATGTGAGGCCCCCTAGCAGCATGCATGAACAAACACACCTGCTGAACGGCATAGGCAATATCGGGTCTAGTGAAGGTAAGATACTGAAGTGCACCAGCAAGACTCCTATAAAGAGAAGGATCGAGCACCGGATCCCCGTCATCTGCACTGAGTTTCGACTTCGAGTCGACTGGAGTGGGGATGATCTTGTAGTTTGCCATTTTAGCACTGTAAACAATTTCTTCAGCATATTTATACTGACACATGAACATTGTATTTTCGAATCTGGTCGCTGAAATCCCCAAAAAATAACTCAACTTATCCAAGTCTATCATAGCAAATTCAGATTTTAGCAGGGTAATGATCTCGTGTTTCAGCACATCAGATGAGGCAGTTAGAACAATATTATCCACATAGAGCAAAAGGTATGCAGTGTCATTACCTCGATGAAAAATAAAAAGTGAATTATAACTTTTGCTGCACACAAACCCGATCTGCATGATGAAAGTGGCAAAGCGCTCATACCAAGCCCTGAGGGCTTGTTTTAAGCCATAGAGTGACTTTCTAATACGGCAGACATAATGATGAGCCTATGGATGCACAAAGACAGAAAATTGATGCATATATATGGTTTATTTCAAATCACATGTAGGAACACATTTTTCACATCAAGTTGGTGAATCAGCCAGTTCTTTCCTATAGCTATGCTCAAAACAGTGCGAATGGTGGCTGGTTTAACCACTGGACTAAAGGTCTCACCATAATCAACTCCCTCTTGTTGCCCCATGCCATTTGCCACAAGTCTCACCTTATGGCATTCAAGATCGCCACTATATCTGAATTTGTGACGATATTGCCACATGCAACAAATCACATTCACACCATCTGGTCTTGGGACAAGATCCCAAGTGCGTTGTGTAGTGAGCGCATTAAATTACTCACACATGGCCGCATTCCAATTCGGGTCAAGCTTAGCTAATTTTGGGTTTTTAGATATAGGTGAGATAGTATGAGTGGAGAGGTTGAAGTGGAATTTTGGTTTGAAAATCTCATGATGGGCACGAGTTTCCATACCATGGGTAAGAATCGGGATTGTTTGGGTCATAAGCAGTAGGATGGTTTGGGACACGGTATTTTTCGTGACTGATTGAGGGTGGGCAAGTGACTGATTATAGTGGGTACTCGACGGGATGTGGGGGCAGTCGACTAGTGTCGGGGGTAGTTAACGGTGGGGCAGTGGGCTGGGGGCAGTGACGGGATGGGGGTAGTTATCGAGGGATGGGGTTGTCAACGGTGGAGCAGTAGGTTGGGGCAATAACGGGATGGGATGGGTGGCACGATGTATGGCATTTCTAATGAGAGGGGAAGCGTCCGGATCATCAAGAAAGCCCAAATCAGGGACTTAAAACTTTTGGATGTTTGCAAATGAGAAAATGTTCTCCTCGAATGTGACATGGCGAGAGACTAGGATTTTATTTGTGGACAAATCATAGCATAAGTACCCCCTACGGTTTGACGGGAAATCTAAAAAAATTGAAGGGGTAGTTCTAGGTGCTAATTTGTGAGGGGCCATGGAGGCGAGATTCGGGTAGCATAGACAATAAAAAATTTGAAGGTGATCATAAGAAAGGATTCGACGGAAGAGAATTTCGATTGGAGTTTTATTTTAAAGTGTTCGTGTTGGTAATATATTAAGGTGGTATGCCGCCGTGTGTAAGGCGTACACAAAAAAAGAATGGGGGATGGAAGCATGAAAGAGCATAGTGCGGATCTTATTATTGATAGTGCATAGGATTCTTTCGGATTTACCATTTTGAAGAGAGGTATGGGGGCAAGAAAATCAAAATACCATGCCATGGTCCGCACAAAACTTATGAAAAGAAAGATTGCCAAACTCACGGTCGTTATCACATTGAAAAGTTTTGATAGTCTTTTCAAATTGTGTTTTAACATATGCTTGAAATTCAAAAAATATTGTGTCAACTTGGGACTTATATTTTAGAGGATACGCCCAAAGAAAGTGATAGAAATCATTCAAAAACACCAAATAATATTTATGTCCCAGTTTGCTAGTAATGGGAAATGTCCATAAATCCGCATGAATAATATCAAAAGGAGAAAACGTTACACTTAATGAAGATTGAAAAGGAGGTCTAACATGCTTTTCTAAAGGACAAGAGTAGCAAGCGGGGGTAAATTTGTTGTTATTACATTGAATGAAATTCTGACTTCTAAGAAAATTAAAAATCGGTGCTCCCGGATGCCCGAATCTATTGTGCCAAGTGGGTGGAGAGATGGCAGCTAGAGAAGTTGGTGGATTGACACTTGCAGCGAAATTAGATGAGAAAGGATATAGGTCCCCAACATTATTGCATCTCGTAAGAGTTATCCCCGTACGCAGATCTTTTACAGAAAAACTAAAAGGATCAAACTCAATATATACGGAGTTGTCACTAGCAAACTTCCTAACAAATATTAAGTTTTTAATGATATTAGGAGCATATATGACATTTTTAGGGTAAAAGGTGGGTGAGGTGGTTGTGCTTGAGTGGTGCCATAGCCTTAAATTGGAATGCAATTGCCATTGTCGACCAAAATAAATTGAGGATTGTTCAAATTGAATAGGTGAGGAAGATTACCAAAGTCGCGAGTGAGGTGGGATGTGGCACCTGTATCCATGTACCATGCGTCGTCGGGCTGCTAGTGATTCATAGTGTTGTAAGCCTGACTCAGATCGATAGAGGTCATAGGGTTGTAGGCCTGCTGCTCGAACGTGGAGAAATGGGCCTTGTCGCCGCCTCGCTTTCCGCAGTCGCGTCCCCTTCCGCATCCTCGCCCACCACGTTGAGGTTGGTGGTTCGTAGGTTACGGAGGACCGGCAAGTGTGTTGGCGGTTGGCGTTACGACAACCGGCAGTGCCTGTGGAGTATGCTCTTCCTGTTTGGCTCGTCTAGTCTCCTCCAACAACAATTGTGATCGGGCCTTGTTAAAGCTTGAGAGGGGATCAACTTGTTGGATCATCGTCGCAAGTGTATCGTACTCACCTTTCGGCAAACCATTGATAAGTTGTAAAACCATATTTGTTTAAAAAATTGGAGAGTCAACATTAGACAATTGATCTTGCAATCAATTTTAGTTGTTTACAATAGTCTGACATGTTGGCAAAGTTCTTAAGACGAGTGTTGGTGAATTGTTACTCCAAATAGACGGCACGTATATGTTTGTTGTCTTGAAAGATTTCCTCTAGTTGTGTCCATAATTCGTGAGCCGAGGTACCTGTCTTCATAATAGTATAGAGTAGATCCATGTATATGGTTCCATATATCCATTGTTTGACTATAGCATTGAGCTGCTTCCACGCCGGATTGTCGACGTCGGGTGGACGGGGGTGGCGGCGGCATCGATGTGATCAAGGACGTTATAAGCACAAGTATGTATTTGAAATAATTCGACCCACGATGAGTATTGTCCATCCTCTTGATCAAGAACTAGAGGGATAAAGTTTTTGATATTCGTTACGGCAAAGGCCGGATGAAAGGTGTTAGTAGGGGGGGAGGATGAGGATGTGTGATGTCGTGGGTGGAGGAGGAGGAAGCGAGAGAAGCCATGTGACCTTCGGAAGCAATTAAGGAGATGTGGGTGGCGGCGGAATTTTTTTAGGGTTTGGGGGGTTGCCGCCGAAAAATAAAAAAAGAGATAGGGGTAGGGATGGCGACCGAGTATAATTTTAGGGCAGGGAGGGTTTGACTTCTGATACTATGTAGAATAGTATAATTCTCCCTTGGTTTGAGGCTTCTCATTTATGCAATATATATAGGTGTTTACAATTACAAATCTAATTGTATAAGGATCTATAATTTACCTAATTACACTAGAATAATAATTATAGAATATATAAGGAATATTTATTTATTCTCTATCATAAAGGTAGGAGTAAGATCTGCATACACTCTATTCTCTATAACTTTATCTATGAAATTACATTGATTATATTGTTGTTGTTGAAATTCGGTAATACAGCTTATACTAAAACATAGAAATAACTATTTTCTCTTGATTATTACTAATGCATTAAAAACGAACAAACAACACCATATCATGAATCAAGCGCATGAAAATGGCGTCGGATAAAATAAGAAAAAAAAACCAATATTGCAAAACGACCTTTGGCTCTTGCTTCACACTTGTTTCCGAACTTTAAATAGAAAACAAATTGTTTCATTATGAATAATTTAAGGGAAATCGATCATTTTTTTCTTATTTTGGAGTAACTATTAGTATGAATGGTATTTTTAAACAAAAAACGTAACGACGAGGATATTTTTAAACCAATTACGTAACGCGGGGCAAAATAAATCTATTTCAGATAGTTAAGATATTTTTGACATTTTCCCTTTAATAAATATATAAAAAGTTGAATAGACAAAAAAAATTAAAAACTACTAGTAATACTTTGCTATTATCTTAGTTACCAAGATACCCTTCAATAAGTACATAAAAAAGTTAAAATAAACCAAAAACCCATTAGACATTTCGGGTTAATTGGAAATACAGCTTATACTAAAAATAGAAATATAACTACTCATTATCTTTGCTTAATTATTACTAGTGCGTTAAAAACGAAGGAACGACGCCGTATCGCAAATCAGGCGCAATGAAATCGTTGCCGGAGAAAATCTGGTCAACGCCGGCGCCGTCATTTCTCTTAGCAAAACGACCTTTGATTCTGGGCCTTGTTTCAGCATAAGCTTTTCTGGAAGCATATCGAATTGTTTTCTCGAATTTTCGATTTTTTTTCTTCTCTCTGTACCGTAAAACTCTTGCTTCTCTATCTAAACCCATTAATTTTTCACCTGTTGAATTTGCTAAATCGATGTTGGTGTTTACATTTCTGATAAATGGGTATGATATTTCTGAAATTGAGCTTCCATCTGGTACTATTCCAACATCTAATGACGATGATGATACCTGAAAATTCAAAAAGAAAAAAAAATGAGAAATTTAGCTTAATTTTATATAAAAAAAACAAATAAATGCAACTTTAAGGAAATTACAGAATCGGGTGCTGGTAAACTGATGGGATTTTACACTAAAAAAAAACTCAATTTTCAAAATATTGCAGAATTGGGTGCTGGTAAAATGATGGGGGTTTTAACCAAAAAAAAAAACTAGAAATTTGCAAATTTGGGTGTTAGTAAGGTGATGGGGTTTTCAGAAAAATATAGAAAAAATAGCTTAACTTTGAAGAAATTTGAGAATTTAGATGCTGGTAAAATGATGGGTTTTAAAAAGAAATCAAGAAAATCAGCTCAACTTTGAAGAAAAATACAGAAATGGGTGTTCATTTTTTTTTTGGTACTTACACTGTGACTGAGTGATGGGGTACTGTAAGATTTGATGTGTGATTGAGTGAAATCAATCTCAAAATGCTTTTCTTGATGATGAAATGGTATTGGTTTAATTGTAGTTTGTACTGGTACAACGCTGTCGTTTGCTGAATTATATTGAGGTTGAGATTGTGTGTCTATAGAAACAGAATAATCAAAATCAAGAAAGTTTTCTGAATCTTGGAATATGAAATCCGTTGATTTCATCTCATTATTCAATGGAAGTTTTAATGTGATTGCGTTTGGTGGAATCCATGGATCGGTATTGTAATCTTCCTCATGGTGTCCGACACACGTAGGGGCTACTATGCCTGTGGTCGTAGTCGTAGTCGTGGTCGTGGACGTGGGCATGTCGGTTGAATCGTTGATCGAGACGAGAGTGGCGGCGGTTGCATTCACGACGGACTCAACGGGGTCGTAGAACGGGACAACCGGGACCCGCTCGTGGCGCCGGGCGAGGGGATTGGCGGAGTGGATGTCGCGGTCGCATGCGCCGCAGAGGGCGGCCGCGTCCGCCCTGCACGTTATAATGGCTGCCGCCTGCTCACATACCTCGCACACCCACACGCGCTCGTGGCAGCCGTGCAGACGCGTGTCGCAGGACAGGCACACGAACGTGTTGTCTGTCCTGCAGAACACCAGCGCGGCGGCCAAGTGGCAATATTCACACGGTTTTGCCATTTCGACGGCTGCCGCGCTGCCGCACCATATTCCTCCGGGAAAACAATTGGGGACTTCTCTCAATATGCCCATCCTCTTTTTTTTCCTTTTCTCTGGCCTAAAGCTGATGACTAAAGCTTTGTTAGTGTGTTGATTATTTTTTGCGTTTGTGAAATGAACAGCTATTGCTTCTGCTTCTTAAGGGAAATCTTGATGCCGACGAGTATATGGGTGACACGTGGGATGAATTTTGGCCACGTAAAAGATTTATTTATGTGCAAATGAGATTATTTTGTGTATTAATTTGTCATATGTCTGTGCCGACGTAGAGCCTACTTTGAGGGTAGTGGGTGGAATTTTTTTTTTTTGGGGGGTTGAGTTGAGGGGGGGTGTTATTAAATTATAAAGATGAATTTGGGTGGAAGTTGATTGTGATGGGGCGACTTGTTCAAGTTTTGTACAAACTACAAAGTACAAAGTACAAACTAAAGACGAGATCTAGAGTTAGATTCACGAGAAGAGTGAGAAGTGAAAAGTTGTTGTAAGTAAAGTTTTATAGCTTTTCTAGTAAAGTTTGGTTATTTGTGGATACTAAAATGAGATCATAATACATTTAACGGGTCATTTGATAGCAATTTTGGAGGTGAGTTATGCATGTATTTTAAATTATATATAAGTAATATCATGTTTGGTAGATGGTTAGGGGTAAATATTCATGTATAAAATTAATACAGTATTTGATTTGCAATTTAGAAACTTGCATAATTAATATATTTATAAATTATAAGGGATTCTATGTATTATTTTGTGTATGATAGAAGGTGGAATAACTAACACATGAATAACTAATCCAAGAATAACTAATTCATGTAAACCCTACATAATTAATTCTTGTATAAAATTGTTGGTATTTCTATGGTACTTTATAAAGCAGTACGGGAAGTAATAACTATTACAAATGTTCGAAAGGATAAATAAATGGTCAATCTTCAAAACTGCCGCATGTGTGTTGTGTCTTGAATCTTGATCACCTTGCAAAGCCAATGTTGAGAACTGTCGCAAGTTTGTTGTGTCTAGAATCTTGATAACCTGAAATCAAGAAACAACTAAATCTGGATGGTTACAACGTTGTGTGTTGAGTCGAGGATAGCCCTCTATCCTTAAGACAAGATTGCCCCGTATATATGCTTTTACGTTAGCGGGCAATAGTCTCCCAAGATAAAACAACACTTTAATCTCAACACTACAAAGTCAATAGGTTGAGCCTGACGAAGAAAACAAATATGACTCGACTTCAAGCTTATGGAATAGGAAGGAAGAGTTTCTCAATACTTTTCTCTTTGTCTCGTGTATATAATGTGTCTCTCAGTGTATATCTTGTGTATATGTGTGGGTTTGCTCACGATTTTCGGCCACGCTTTTCTCATCGTCCGTTTTTCGCTCGTTTTCACTGTTTTTTGTCTGGCCGTTGTTTCTCGTCGCTTGCTTCGCTTTTCAGCCAAATGAAGCTCAATATATAGCAAGAAGAGGGATGTCCAACACCACAAACAAGGTCAGAATGACTTTAAAGGAGGCCATTAAAGCCCAAGTAATGGCTATTAAGGCCATTGAAAGAGGTCGCCACGCCTTGCAATGGGTGTTAATGGAGGAATTAATCACCAAATAATGGCCGGGTTAATGCTCCAGAAAATAGTCCAACCAGAGCGAAAAAGTCTCCGAAACTCGGAGACCAAATCAGAAATATTGAAACTTCAGGGACCAAACTGCATACATATGAAATCGTCCAAATCATACATCCGGCGAGTTCTCTGGTCCAAAAAGATAATGAACCCGTGAACCCGAACCTGAGCCAAGCGTAGCGGCGCGTGACGTGGGCTTAGCCTTGAACCCAAGCACATCTAGGTCTTCCTCCTTAAACACATGGGATACCTGGGGTCCCAAACCCTTTACCAATTAGAGACTTATATAGAGAGCAATTCTTCCTATTCCCACCGATGTGGTAGATTTGTCCCACACCACATTTCCATGTCTCAAACACCTTACTTCGTGGACCAATATCTCTTTCATTTCTCAACGAAATTAGACGATTCTTGGCCCTACGGTCATCTACTCACTTCGTAGATCATGCATGTGTAAAGAGACAAGGTCTCCAACATACGGAACACTAGTGTTTAATTCATCAAAGATGGGTGGACGCATCTCCCCGCCAAAGGCTAATTTCCAACAAAAATAATACATAAATTTTCTCATAACTAATTCTTGTATTATTGATACCTGCATATATATAATCAGCTACCAAACAACCCCTTATTTGTCTCCCACTTGACATCATTATTCAAATTGAAGCTCCGACTAATTTAAATTTACGTTACGTAAGACTCATTAAAACTTAAAAGAGAAAGCACTCTCTAATAAGATTTTGTGCATATCCAAAATTCGTACTCAGAGAATTTTTATCATAATATTGTCGAAAATATAAAGACAATTTTTCCCCTATATACTCCAAATAGGATTTCACCTAACCCAGTATGGTTAAATGTCTGCGTTTTGTGGATTATAATAGGTAACCAATATGTTGAGCTAACATTGGAGTAGTTATAATCCTCAAAGGTGAGTAAAGCTGTGAAAAGATTGCTTGTTATACCTTAAACAAAAATATTATTTTATGTAAAAAAAAAAGGAGTGTTTTCAAGAAACACGAGGTTAATATCATCGTATGGTCACGATTTTATTTACTTATAACGATAATGCCGTAGTTTTGTTTTTTAATTAAATTAAAGTAATTGACTTGTATCCACTATAATGTCATAAGACTAGTGACGTTAAAGTAATTAACCTGTTATAGTGGATATATTAAAGTTCAGTGATAATAGGTAAAATTACCCTAAGATAAACGTCGATGATGTAAAGATTGAGAGAAAATTTAAGAGTAAATAGATTTCCTAATTAATCACCCTAGAGATGAACTAAACTTCTCGATGTGTAAAGCAGTGGCAGGGCTAAACAGAGCTATGGGGATTCAACTAAATTCCCTTTTATCATAAAATTGTACGTAATCAGGATAAAAAAATAAATATTTTTATTATATATAAACAGTTGAATCCTTTAGCCTAAGAAAACAGTCTTGTATTCATGTGGTAAAACAATTCATTTGCTCTCATGCCATAGTTTTTTTTTTTATGAATCCATCGCGGGCCCTTGTGATCGGTAAGATTTTTTACTTACACGTGTCAAGTAAGCTATGTTTCATTTAGACACATCAGGTGGGCCCCCTACTTTTTCATTTAAATATTTTTCGCTGACTTGCCAAGTTATGTGATTTTCACACAAAATAGATGCGTGAAAAGGCTAAAAATAAATATTTTTTTAATTGTTTTTATTTCCTCCTCCTCCTTCCTCTTCTTCTTTTTCTTCTTCTTCTTCTTAATTCATTTTCTATTTCTTCTCCGCTTAATATTCTACCATTAATAAATCTTTCACCATTGATGTCTTGTTCACCGGAAAAATGAAGATCATCACCATTCCCTGGGAACATGTAGCATTTTTGTATAAATTAAGTATCAAAAAGGGATTTTGAGTTTTTTTTTTTTTTAAAAAGAATACCCCATAGGACGTTACAACAACAACATAACTAGTGAAATTTCACAGTGTGGGGTCTGGGGAGAGTAGAGTGTACGCAGACCTTACCTCTACCTTACGGCTATTTCCGAAAGACCATCGGTTCAAGACAAAGCACAAGCACAAACAAAGTAGGATAAACGGTCATAGCCGGACAAGAAGTTTAAAACAGTATGAAAATGATGGTAACAAAAGCGAATAAGCCATGATAGTGCATTCTTAAACAAGAAGAAGCAACTAACGCAGGTAAATAAGATAAACAAAGTACACTAAAGAACACATAGCAGCAGAAATCCAATGACATGGGACTATAAAGCAATACTGCGCCTACTAGTATGATAGGCTAAGCAGGCATACAATAAAAGCACTACAACTACCAGTTTGTAAGCGTAAATAGAATTACGCTAAACTACCCTTCTACCATAATCCGTGTCTTTCACAACCCCCTATCTAAAGTCATGTCCTCAGTAAGTTGCACCTGCGCCATATCACGTCTAATCACCTCTCCCCAATACGTCTTCGGCCTACCTCTACCCCTCCTGAACTCGTCCATAGCTAACCTCTCATACCTTCACACTGGGGCATTTGTGTCTCTTCTCTGCACGTGCATGAACCATCTCAACCTCGCTTCCTGCATCTTATCCTCCACCGAGGCCACTCCCACTCTGTCCCGGATATCATCATTTCTAATTATATCCCTCCGTGTATGCCCACACATCCATCTCAACATCCCTATCTCCGTAACTTTCATCTTTTAGATGTGCAAAGTCTTGACTGGCCAACACTTCGCCCCCTTACAACATAGTCGGTCTAACCACCACCCTACAGAACTTGGCTTTAAGTTTAGGTGACACATTTTTATCGCACAAGACTCCAGATGCGAGCCTCTATTTCATCCACCCTGCCACAAACATTATGTGACATCGTCATCAATCTCACCATTCCCTTGGATAATAGACCCAAGGTACTTGAAGCTTCCTTTCTTTGTAATGACTTGAGTACCAAGCCTCACCTCCACGCATGTCTCAAGGTCGCTCCCGTTACTGAACTTGCACTCCAAGTATTCTGTCTTGGTCCTACTCAGCCTGAACCCTTTAAACTCCAATGTATGTCTCCAAACCTCCAGCTTACGTTAATGATCTCAAATAATAACTCTTTTGGGTAAACATTTTATCTTTTCTCTTGCATTGACACATAACTTTAATTAATTAATTAAATAAATAAAAATTGGCAGGCGGGCCTAATAAATCAACATAAAAAATAAAATAGATCTAAAAATCTTTTAAAAAGTTCACCAGAAAATTTTTCCGGGAAAAGCCATCCATTTTCCGGCAAAAAATATGTGGAGTTTGTTTACTATTTTATTTTATTTTATTTTTTATTTAAAAAGACTTTTTGGATCAATTTTGTTTTAATAAGTTGTGGCATGAGGGCAAAGGAACTGCATGACCTATTTACTTTTTCCCTGCATTGATTTCATGTTTGGTCATTATCAAGCATTGAATAACGAAAGCACTATTTCGATTTTGGATGCCAATAATTTTAATTATATCTTTCATTTTCCTAATGTAATACAAAAAAGTTTCTTTGAAACCAAAAGTATATAATTCCATCATTTTTCAAATGATAGAGATGGATAGTTATATAAATAGACTACATATGAGATCAATTTCAAAGATCATATGTTGAACAAGGAGGAACTTGGAATCCAATTTAGATTAGTCAAAAGTCTTGTAATGAGAACTCTCGCATCTCATTTTTAAGTAGCTTTATGATGTATTGGGAAATATGACTTCTAACTTGAAAAGAGAAAAAAACTCATAAATACGAGTTTAGTGTAACTTTCTGTTAACATATACAGTCGAGACCTCTATAACAACATTTTATTATAACAATTAAATTTTCTTTGAAACCGATTTTATATTATGTCATATTATATGTTCTCTATAACAGTATCTCACTATAGCAACTAAGAAATATTCGAACAAACGACGTTATTATAAAAATGTTCGATTGTAGTTAATGTTGAAAATAGTTGTGGGTTTTAATTACTCAATTTCTCTATTTTTCCTATTCCTACAAACACGTCGGAAAAATACACTAAAGCAACTGGAAAATTGCAATAATGTGAAATTTAGATTGAAACTTCAAACTTTATGCTTGCCGAGAAAACTTTGCTAGTTCACTGAAGTGAATGGTTTGACAAACTTTTTTTTAGACTAGAGATTAACTTTTTTCTTCTTTAATTCTATTTCAACTTCAGAAAAAATCTATTTTAATTTAAACTTAAATGAGCTAGGGGAACAAATGGACTTGACCTTTCTTTCTAATTGTTTGAATTAGTAATGGACTTGAAAATTGGAATGAGTCAAAATTATGAAGAAGATAGATAATTTTTTAATTAATAGGGGAGCCTTGCTGACATGTGACCAAGAGGTCATGGGTTCAAGCCGTGGAAATAACCTCTTGCAAAAATGTGAGGTAAGGTTGCGTACAATATACCCTTGTGGTTCGGCCCTTCCCCAGACTCCGCACATAACGGGAGCTTAGTGCACCGGACTGCCCTTTTTATGTACAATATATATATATATATATATATATATATATATATATATATATATATATATATATATATATAGGGTTAACACCAAACCAAATTAAATGTTATCGGGTTTTAAAATTTTTAAACCAAATCAAACCAAATCAAGTTGATTTTCGGTTCACTAAATCGATTTGACTCGGTTTATCGGCTCGGATCTGTTTTTCGATCTCTTTTGAACACCCCTAACAGTCATACAGTCGAAGCAAAAAAGATGTAGTATAAAACATAATACATGCTCTATAGACAAGAGGGAGTTGCTCAGATGATAAACGCCCTTCACTTTCAACCCGAATGTTGCGAGTTCAAGTCACCAAGTGAGCAAAGGGGTCCGACTTATCTAAATTCGCGCCAGAAAATACTGAGGGTAAAGTTATCCCTCCCAAAGGTGAATTCGTTCCCTCCCATGACACGCATCATCCATTTTGGTTCAATAGATTTCATGAATTTATCTTAGGTTAGAGAGTTATCTATTCCAAAAGTGCCCGTACACTATGTAGAAACATGTTATGCTAAAGCTCTTAACTTTCTTTTCTCATATATAAAATTCGTATAAGGTGTCATATTGATCCTCTTTACAAAAGCTTTTAAGCCTAAAAATCTGTGCATCCTTCTATTTAATCCACTTTCGTGACCGGGCCAGCCCCCTGTCGTGTTCGTTACAGTTAAATAAGAAAAGTTTGTTAGATATAATTGTTAGAATCAAAGCAGTACGGGAAGTAAATAAATATTACAATTGTTCGAAAGGATAAACTAACAGCCAAGATTATAATTGCCGCAAGCTTGTTGAGTCTTGAATCTTGATAACCTGAAATCAAGAAACACTAAATTTGGATTGTTACAACTGTGGCTGAGTCGAGAGATGACTCTCTGTCTTTAAGATAAGATTGCCCCGTATATATGCTTTTATGTTAGCGGGCAATAGTCTCCCAAGATAAAACAACAACTAATCAATACTACAAAGCAAATAGGTTGATTCTGACGAAGAAAACAAACATGAAACGACTTGCTGAAGAATGAAAAATTTAGAGAAAAAGGAAGAGTTTCTGTTCTTTTCTTCCTACTTTTTCTGCTGCTCTCTTATCTTTCTACTCCACTGCCTCAAATAAGAGTAAGGTCTCAATATACAGTGTTTAGGAGGATGACCTCTCAACTAGCCAACAAATGGCTTTTAATAGCCATGTAATGGAATTTAGTGAGGAGTTAGTTATATTCAGCCAAGTAATGGCCGAATTCAAGTGCCTTGTAATGGAGATTCAATGCTCCAAAATCAGCCCAAGAGACAGAAACCTTCTGCCTTCCTCTTTCTAATTTTATCTTTCCTGAAACTCCTGGGACCAAACTGTAAGTACTAAACAGACTGGGGTCCAAAAGATAATATCAGAAGAAGTCCAAGGCCCAAGACTCGAGCCCAGACCGGACGGGTGGGCGGCGACGGCGCGCGTGTGGGCTTAGCCTCGAACCCAAGCACACCTAAGTCCTCTCTCTTTCAAACACATGTGTTACCCCTTGGGGTCCCAAACCCTTAGCCAATTTTGAGACTTATAAACTAAACAAATCTTCATTTTCCCACCGATATGGTAGATTTGTCCCACACCATATTTCCATGCTTCAAACACCTCACTTCGTGGACCAATATCTTTTTCATTTCTTAACAAAATTTGATGACTCTTGGCCCTACGGTCATCTAATCACTTAGTATATTATGCACGTGTGAAGAGACAAAGCCTCCAACATGCGGAACCCTAGTGTTTAAGTCATTAAATATGAGCGGACGTAACTCCTCATCAAAGGCAAATTTCCAACAATCCCCTCTTGAAAGAGATTTGGTGCACACACAAGGTGTCTACTTTCAGCAATCTTTCAGCGAAAAGATATTGTATCAGGCGAGGTAGTTTTCGCTTTGAACCTTCCCTAGTTGAATACCACCGGACTTACTTACTGCGCGGTGAACGTGATGTCTTGAACCGTCAGTGTTTAGTGTAAGCCAAGACAATGATACCAACACAATAACTGCCCCTATTCATTTTCATTCTTATTGTTCTGTCCGTTGTGGCCGTGGACACACTTGAATTCTTAAGTGATTTCATTTGAGGTGGCATGTCCTCGCACTTAAATAGGTGATCTCCTACAAGGTATCCTGCTATACCCCACTTCACAAGTGTTAGGAATCATTAAAAGTTTCCCCAACCTTAACCTCAACCATTTGAGGATAGTTAAAGGTTTGGAAGGTTAACCTTTACCCACCATGTAGGTAGCACTTTAATGTCTATCGCGGGAACAACTTTGGATTCATGTTTCCTTACATAAATCATCATCTGAAGTGCTCTTGCTTTCACCGAAGCGCTCAACTGAACCTTTTGCCGCTTAGTTTTCTCATTGAACCAAATTCTTGGGATCTCCAGTCAGTATGGTTGGGTTACCACCGCAAAGGTTCATATTGTTTGGGTTTTAAGCCCATTCCCCTAGACATGCAAAATTCTTGATCTTCAGGTAGTCCCTTAGTTAAAGGTTCATCCTTTGATTAGTAATCAAGGAAGTGACACCCGTGATGATCAACTACCATATGGTCTTATGTCTCCGACATATATGTCCAGACGCCATCATCCGTGCCCTTTATGAAGCCGACCGACTAGCCACAGTGTATAACTGCCGAAGGCACGAGTTTCTCCCAATAAGGGGCGTCCTCTAAGGAGTCGTGAAGTTACTAAACTTCTTCTCATGCTTTGTTTAAAGCGATAAACTCCGATTCCATCATGAATCGGCCGATGCAAGTTTGCTTAGAGGATTTTCAAAGACACACCATACACATCCACTTGTGGCTTTGGTGTTCTTCAAGTCCGATGTCCAGTTTGCATCAATGTGTTCTCCCAGAATAGTTGGACATCCAGAATACCACCATCCGTAGATAAGCGAATATTTCAGATATCGTCATATCCGATTTAACGCCTCCTATCGATCATTTTCAGAATCACGAGTGAACCTTAGTTCAACTGATCTACTTTGTAAGCCGATACCAGGTCGGTTGTAGTTGTAAAATACATTGAACTACATGTGACCTGCGCATATCGCTCCTTGTATATGGGTGCACCATGATTCCAATCAATTCTACGATTCATATCCATTGGTGGCTTCAACGAGATTGTCAAATACCTCACAAATGAGTTTGAAATTAGACCAGTTCGTTAGATTTTACAACCGTCTACTTTAATAGTCGAATTCAATACAACACCAATACAATATATAGTGGGAATAGAAAAAGTATTTTTTTTATTTTATAAACATTTTTCAATAGCTGGTGCTTAAGCTCGTTTTTTCATATATTCATTAAGTAACAAAAATATTAGAGCTATATAAAATAACATAGTTGAAATAGTAGGATAATAAATTCCAGAAAATTCTTTAGCAGCTAGAAAAAAATTCTCTAAAAATGCAATAAGTTCCGATTTTTTTCCCAATCATCATCTACCAGCATATCCGTTGGACTTTGATTATTGGCGTTAAATAATAAAGGTATAGGTCTTTTATACTCGTGAGCAACAAGTAGTTGTTCATATAAAGAATTTCACCTAGTCGAAACTTCTTGAATATTTATATAAGCTAGTCCACAATCATGATAATTTTTTTTATACTTTTTACGTATTTGCATTTTATTACCTTTAAAATAAAGTTTATAGAAAATTATACTTTATCAAGAATGTTTTTAAAAAGTTTAGGTCATCCTTTACAACTAAGTTATAAATATGACATGCACATCTAATATGAAAAATATCGGGAAAAGAAGGAGTAAATCGAGTTTTTAAAAGGTTTACATCATAATAATTAGCAGTAGCATTATCTAGTGTAACAGTCATAATTTTATCATTAATTTCATAATATTCACAAATTTCATGAATATTTCTTGCAATAAATAATTCAGTGTGCTTATCATCAATATATCTATATGCTAAATACGTTTTTGCATAGACCAAGTCTCATCTATCCAATAACATGTAATGGTTAAATAATCATTACCGTTAGTACTACGACCTATATCAGAAGTGATAGCCACTTTGCCATTAAAATGATATAATGCATAACGTAAATACTGTTGATATTCATGTGCAAATTTAAAAACGTCTCTTCTAACAGTTGATCTAGGAAAATCGTTAAAAGCAAGATTATACGTTTCTCTAATGTAATGAATAAAACCAGGAGAGGAAGGAAATGAAAAAGGCAAACCCTCCACCGCAACTAATTTTGCTATATTTTCCTTATCTTTGTGTTTATCATATTTAGGACCTATAATTCCCTCCGTCATCGGGTTAATTCGACCCTGTACTTGGTCGGGGACACTATGTGAACCTTGTCCCGACTCAAAAGGCATTGGCACACCCGATTTTTCAGCTAGATATTCGTTATACCTAGCTTTGTGCATGCTTTGTACATGTCTCAATAAACCTCCCATCCCACCATGACCTTTTTCGATTTTAAATTTATAAACTTCTTGACAAATTTTACATCTAGCTAGTTGATTCTCACTGTCTCTATCAAAAAAATTCCATGCAGGTGATTTTAATTTTAGTTGTTTGGGGCCTCGACTCATACTAGGGGGAATAAGGGCCATTCCAGTTTCAGTTTCAAGATGAGACTCAGTCTGAGCCTGAGGTGGAGGTGCACTAGTGAGTGTATTATCTACATTATCGTCTAATTTATTTTTAAAATTAAAGTTTGGTTCAGCTGCAGAATATACCTCATGATCTAATGGTATATTAATATCATTAAAAATCAGTTTCATCTATATGAGTGAAATCATCGGGACTAGAAATATGATTACTAGAAGATGCACATTTACCCTTGTTACCCCTAGTACCTCTACCAGAAATAAAACGTCCAATTCGTTCCATTATAATTATGCAAATAAATAATTAAAGATTATGAAATTAAGTACGATAATTAAAATTAAGTAACAATAATAATTTAAAGAAGGAACGAAGGTACCAAACGCCGACGTAACATCGACGTGTAATCGAGGTTGAAAATTGAAACTTTGCTCGATGGATGATCCTCAAGCTAGTTGCCAACTTCACTCTCAATTTTTGAACTTTGATAGAAATAAGCAAATAAAATATAATATTTAGTAGGCAATGTAGACTTGTAGAGAGATGGATTGAGATATTAGAGAGATGGTAGGAAGATTTGTGAGAAAAATGAAGAGGAAAATGAGGTATTTATAGTTGAGAAATAGGGTTAAAGTGTAAATATACTAACTTAGAGGTTAAAAATAAATATTAAGGGGGTATGGGGGGTTTATGGGGTGGGGGGCCAAAAATGGTTGTTATAGCCGTTGCACAACGGCCAAAATCGAATTTTGGACGTTGTTACAACGATTATTTTTGCAAAAAGGGGAGGGGGAACGAGGGGGGGGAGCGGGATGAGGCGGGGTCGGGACGAGCCCTAGTCCCGTCTCGAGTTCGAACCCCGCAACCTACAATTTCATTCCATTTTTAGGGGGCCGGGGCGGTAATCAGAACGAGCCAGGCCGACTCGGCCCACTGGACAACCATAGTATATAGTATGAGCATAGTATGAGCAAAGGTATATAATAGGCACAAGACAGACTGAGAGTGGGCCATGTGAATTACCAATCCCTAAGTCCTAATCCATTAATTTTTCAAATCACTGTTTTTTTATTTAACCATCTATTATTTGGAAATATTAGTCCAATTAATTTAAATTCACTTAATGTAAAACTCATTTAAAGGAGAAATACTTCATTTAAAAAAATCACTTCAAAATTCAAACATCATCGACTATTTTCCTTTTGAGCCAAAGGTCTATCGAAAACAATCTCTCTATCCCGTCAAGGTAGAGTTAATGTCTGCATACATCTTACCCTCTCCAGACTCCCCTTTATGTGATTACACGTGGGTATATTGTTGTTGTTGTTGCTGTCGTATGGCTCAGTTTGAAATTCAGACTACTAACACTTGCGAGATCTTTTACTTATAAGAATTTTTATGTCGGAAAGGCTCACCATGTGAGGTATTGCGCTAGCTTTTTACGTAATGTAACTTTATTTTCACAATTTGAACTAAGACATCTTGTTAAACAAAGCAGCCCAGCCCATTCTGCAAGCCTGGCAGCCCATTCTCGGCTGAGTCTTACCAAATAAATAAGTGTATATATGGTATATATATTACAGTATATTGTAGTATAAAAGGTTACCTTAATTAGTGTTATACACCTACCATAATTGTATAGGTAGAATTATGGTAAAATAAGGATTTAGAAGTAGAATAGGAAAATGATTTTCCATTTTAGCCCCCTCCCCCAACCCCTACCCCTTAATATTTATTTTTAACCCATAAGTTATTATATTTACACTTTAACCCAATTTTTCAACTATAAATAACTCATTTTCTCTTCATCTTTCTCACAAATCTTCCTACAATCTCTCTAATTTCTCAATATATCTCTCTACAAGTCTACATTGTTTGCTAAATATTCAATTTTATTTATTCATTTGGGAATTGGTAGTGAAGTTGGCAACTAGCTTGAGGATCTTCCATCGAGCAAAGTTTCAATTTTCAACCTTCGATTACACGTCGACGTTACGTCTTGCGTTTGGTACATTCGTTCCTTCATTAAATTATTATTGTCTGCTTATTTAGTTTAGATCACTTAATTTTATTGTCTTTAATTATTTATTTATTTATTTATTATCATAATTAAAATGGAAGGATTAAAAGGTATGTTTAAGGGTAAGTGGTAAGGGTGCTTCTTCTAGTAGGGCAACCAGGGCAAGTGGTACTTCTTCTAGTCATCTTATTCCTACACAGGATGATTTTGTTGATACTCAACATTTTCCTACAATACCATTAGATTTAGACCAGGAGCTATTTTCTCAAACTCAAGAAGACTTTAATTTAGACGATGATCTAGATGATATACCCACTAATGTTGATGACAACACACCCACTAGTGCACCTTCAACTGAAATACCTCCTATTCCCTAATATGAGGCGAGGTCCAAGAAACGACCATTAAAATCAGATGCATGGACATTTTTGATAGGGACGTAGAGAATCAAGTAGCCATATGTAAAATTTGTAAAAATGTTTTAAAATTTAAAAGCTGGAAAAGGTCACGGTGGGACGGGGATTTAATTAGACATGTAGTAAGTGCTCATCCACTAGGTATGCCCAATACCAGGCTTCAAAATCGGTGCAAACGCCCGCTCCATCGAGACAAGGTTCACATACTAATATTGTCCCCGGACCAAGTACAAGGTCAAATTAACCCTATGACGGGGAATTGTAGGCCCTAAATACAATAAACATAGAGATAGGGAAGCAATATCAAAATTAGTTCTTTGTGGAGGGTTTGCCTTTTTCATTTCCTTCATCTCCCGGTTTTATTCATTACATTAGAGATATATATAATCCTCGCTTTTAACGGTTTTCCTAGATCAATCGTTAAGAGAGATGTATTTAAATTCGCGCATGAATATCAACAATATTTACGTTTTCATTATATCATTTTAATGGCAAAGTATCCATCACGTCGATATAGGTCGTAGTACTAACGGCCATGATTATTTAATCAGAACTTGTCATTTGATAGATTATAAATGGTCTATGCAAAAACGTATTTTAGCGTATAGATATATAGATGATAGGCACACTTGTACTTTTATTGCAGAAAATATTTATCAAGTGTGCGATTATTACGGAATTACCGATAAAATTATGACTATTACATTAGATAACGCTTCTAATAACAATTACGCAATTACAATTTTAAAAAATAGTTTAACTCCGTCTTTTCCAGACCATTTTCATATAAAATGTGCGTGCCATATATATAACTTAATTGTAAAGGATGGTCTATCACTTTTTGAAGACATTCTTAGTAAAATACAATTTGCTATAAACTTTATTTTTAAAAGTAATAAAGTACAACGTAGAAAAGAATATAAAAAAATTTGTCATGATTGTGGACTACCTTTTAGAAAAATTCCACAAGAAGTATCCACTAGGTGGAATTCTTTATCCGAGCAACTACTTGTTGCTTATGACTATAAATTACCTATAACTTTATTTTTTAACTCTCATAATAAAAAGCCAGGTGATATGATTTTAGATAGTGATTGGAAAAAAATTTCCGAACTTATTGTATTTTTAGAGAAATTTTTTCAAGCAACAAAAGAATTTTCCGGTATATATTATTCTACTATTTCAACTATGTTATTTTATATAACTCTAATATTTTTATTACTTAGTGAATATATGGAAAAACCAGCTTATAAGGCAGCTATTAAAAAAATGTTTCTCAAAATAAAAAAATATTTTATTCCTATTCCCTCTATTTATATTATTGGTTCTGTATTAAATCCTACTATTAAAATAGACGGTACTAAATCATTAATTGAAACTATTTACGATTGTATAGAAGTACTACCACCTCCAAGTCCCAAAAATTTAAATCACCCACCACCTATTGAACAAACTAAAGAAGAAGTATTGTCTAGCGTAGAACACCAATGCAAAAATATATATAGATTTTATCGACAAGAAAATGCTAGTAACTTACCAGCTTCCATACCATCTTCTTCATCTTCAACACGACCTCACAAAATACATCTTTGCTTTCTGGCTAGTATTGAAAGCCTCGTAAATAGAATGTGCGGTCGCACTCTACTACTAACAAAAGTAGCGAGTTAGATATTTTTGTTTTGGGGTTCATCTGCATCGTATCAAGAAGTTATCAATGAAGATGGACATGAAGACTTCTTTGAAATCTTTGGAGGGAATGAGAAGACCTTTCCGACACTTTCAATGATGGCTCGAGATGTTTTGAACATTCAAGCGTCGTCAGCTGCGTCTGAAGCGCTTTTTCTCGCAGTGATATCAAATAGGAGACCACAGACACTCATTAGCGGAGACACTTGGAAATTGCGGTATTATTCGAGATTGGATACGAGCGGAGCGGAGAAGGTGCGGTCAACCGGAGATCAACGAAGAAGATGATGAAAACTACAACGAAATCTTAACCGAAGGTAGTGGAAGCGGCGTGAATCAATTTGACCAACAAATACCAATTCCAACCAAGAACCACATGAAATCATCAAGCAATTAGAACATTTTTTGAGAATGTAATTTTTTAATTGTAATTTTATTATGTAATTTGTAACTTTTGGACAACACCACAAAGTTGCAATTTAGATTTTAGACAATTGTATTTGTATTACAAAAAATCATATGTCTATTAAATAATATAAGAGGCACAAAAACAATTTGGGATGTTTTTATTACACTATCTTGTTTTGTTTATTGAGTTTTTTTATACATATGTTATTTAAAAAAAAATGAAAATCCAGTATCCGACTGAAGTTCGACGGGATCGGGATCGGAACAGGACTTGCTCGATCCCGCCAAACCCGACTACCTGGAGCCCGCCATACCCGACCCCGCCCCTTCTCCCGTCCCGCCCCGACCCCGACCCCGCCAGACCCGGCCCGCCAGATCCGAACCCGGCCCACTGGCCACCCATAATTTGAACTAAGACATCTAATTAATGATGAACATACGATATGATTTTGTGATAAAAATAAGAAAAAGATATCTTAAAAACATATGATGATTCCATGTCATGCTTAATCTTAGGGAAAACATTATTATGTGTAGATAATTCTACCTTGAAGAAAAAAGAAGAAGATAATTCTAACTTAAAATATAAATAAAATTCTAACCTCTCAAGAAAGTAATGGAAAAGCCAGAACAAACACCAATTGCCAATTAGAAAGTGATATTTCTCCATTTATTACTTCTTTTTCTGTTATCTTTCTTATTTGATTGATATATTTGTTTATTGCTCTTTTGTTTTATTGTGTATTTGTCCTCTTGTACAAAGTTGACAATTGGGTCCCCCAGTTGTTCTCGTGATATAGAACAGGGTGGGTCCAATGTCACGTGCTTCACCAGCTATTTGACGGGTCAAGGGAACTGAGAAATTTTTTATAAAACTTATGTCTATTAAAAAACTTTTATCTTATTTGTACTACAGTGTATAAAAGAGAACTTAATCAAGCCTCGTTACGTCTATCTAATACCGCCCCTTCTTGTGTCCTATGTTTATAAGATAGATTTGTTGTACAACATTTAGATAGTTTTGCTTTTATCATAGTTTCGATGTACAGAGTTAGGGATGTAACTACAATTCTGCTTATGTATTCAGTAGAATTTAATAGTTTTAATTCATATGCTATATTTTATTTAAAAATTTACTCAATATGTATATGTAATTTATGCAGAACCTAATAAGTTATCTTTTTACGGTAAAAATTTCACTGTAAAAAAACTCATAAAGTTATCTTTTTTCGATCCAAAAGATAATGGATTTTACAGATGGCCTCGTGAATGCATTCGCTCAAAAATGGTGCTTACTGACTTTCTCAATCTTCAATCTAACTTCAGAGATAATAACACAAGCCAACTTGAAAGCTTAGATCTTATTTCTCTTTTTAATATTTTTGGATTAATTAAGTAAAAGAAACACAAAGAGGATCATTGTATGAGGATAGAGAGGGGCTGAAATATAAACATGGAACAATTGAGTCAAATACAGAAATGGGCCAAAACAAATAAAACCTGTCATTCCTATATCAATAGAAGCTCCTAATGTATTAAATTAACATGTGGTGCCATTTTCTTTTAATGGGATTAACAGGTATTTATTTCTCTTTCTGGTGTAGGAGTTTGCATCAGTCTTAAGTGTTATCACTTTGGTAAAACAGTTTTGACGATTCCGAGATTCTTTTATTAATATAGCGAATGATTGTTATACGTATATACCTATAATAGCATTTGATATATAAATAATATTTGATTGTTATAAGAGAAAAGATGACAAATTCTAAGCTTAGTTGTACTTTGTATAAAGAAGGAATTTTTTTTAATGATGAAAATATATATTCATACAATTTTTTTATCATAAATAGTGTATTAAAGTATCAAAATACTTGGTGCAAATCTCTTGATCTATTATTGGTAATCTTAGAGATTCTATTTCTATAAAAATGGTCAATTATTATATTACCAAAAAAAGAGGGGTAATTTTACAAAGAACGTATTGTTATAAATATGGTTGTTGTTGTTACAGGCAAAAAGTTGTTATAGAGAGATAAAATATAACATAAAAATTTAATTTCGAAAAAAACTTGATTGTTATAATAAGGTGTTGTTATATAAGAATGTTGTTATAAAGAGGTCTGATTGTACCTGAAATTCGTCTATGTTAAGGGGAAAAAAACTAATAAAATGTTAGTAGTATTCAATCAAAATACAAGGCAATACAACAACAACATATCTAGTATAATCCCACAAAGTGGGGTCTGGGGAGAGTAGGATGTACGCAGACCTTACTTCTACCTTTGTGGGCAGAGACACTATTTTCAATAGACCCTCGGCTCAAAAAAAATACAAGGCAATAAATGAATAAAAATGGGCTGATCTGGAGCTTTAACCCAAAATCTGCAATTGCAGTTTTTGGGCCCAATCTTTTTGTCTGTTCGTCTGACCAATGATTGGGCCTCTGCTGTTATAACCCATTTCCTGAATGGGCCTTCTCAGCAAAGTGGGGACTGACTCGCGAATTCCAAATAATTATGTTGGGTTGAAAGCCTATCACATAATGCTGATGGACAAACCTATGAGCCCAGTGGACTCATTCATACATTGGATTGCACATGAAAGAAAAGAGAGAAATATATAAGGACTTGGTGTGTATTTTTATAGCTGTTTTGCATGTGAGTAAAACCTGCATAAGTAATACCATATTTGGTAACTAGTTATGAGGTAAGTTATTCGTGTATAAAATTAATACGGTGTTTGATTTATAGTTTAAATACATGCATAACTAAATCCTGCATAAGATCTTTGCATAAAATAATACATAAATTCCGTGATAACTAATATTAATCCATTCATAGTTCTAACTAGCTACCAAATAGTGTTTAAGTCCATTATGATGAGCAAATGGCTTTCATAAGCATGGTGCTTTAATGAGGCAAAGGTGCAAAACATAACACTGCACCAAAACTGTACTTTAATCAATGGGCAGTCACATTGAACATTCTAAATCAACAAAATAAAGACTGAACAAGCACATCGCGGATCATGTTGTATGACTGGGCACATAGTACTTACGAAAATAGAAGGCATTTTCCTATGTTTTATCTTTTATGGCGATGTTCCATTGGAGACAATGTTAATTTATGAAAGAGAGAAGCATTTGGCGTATATTAGAGGTATTCCTATAACTTATGATCTTAAATATGTCATGATGTTAATTTCCCTGGCTAGCTATAAGACCATGTCATTAAAGATAAAATGTAAAGTTTACAGTTAAATCGTATCATTCTTTTTGAAACAGACTAAAATTGAGAGGCGTCTTAAGAGTAATTGAAACTTCATGTGGTTGATTTTTTTCAGTATAACTAAACACAAGATTTAAAAGAGTTACACAAACCTTAAGCTGAACTAATTGAACGAGGAAAGGATTTAATTGATTGTTTCCAAAATTGAAATTTGTTATGTTCTCCATTTTGTAATATGTATGTGATTATCACCAGTATCTTTTGTGTTCATTAGTATCATCATCAGCCTCATTATTCTTATTAAAATAATGAATTCATAATTTCAAAAGTATAATAAATTTAATGCTAAGATTCTAAAAATTAATGTTTAAATCCTAGATTCACCCAATATTTTTAAAGCGAAAAGTACAAAGGGATCCATGTAGCTTGAGAGGGAAAAAAAGGTAACGCTAATGCACCCGAATCCTTAAAATGAAGCGCACAATTCATAACACTAAAAATATCATGCATATATGATCAAATTAAATAAGAATAACTTATTTGAGTATCCAGTATATAATAATTAATGTCAATATTAATTCAATTCTTTAAGGAATCGATCGGTTGTTGTTGCGATATTCACTTTGTGTGTCGCTTGAAAAATACACGACCAAGCGATGACTTTTAATATAGATTCCACATGTTAGTGATCTTTCTATCAGGGAGGTTCTCTCTTTAATTAATTTCATGTTTTTTTTGTTGACGAAGGAACCAGCAGCCGCTACTCTTTCGAGTGCGCACATGGTAAACCCCGGACTGATGCAATAGCCTGCAAACCACGTCAGCCAATTAATTCCATGCTTTGATGTATTAACCAGTGGTTCTCTCTAAAAATAAAATTAAAAATAAAACAGTTTCCTACCCTTTTATCTTTAATAATAAGCATAACATTCAAAGTTACAAAGTGCGTACATGGAGATATCAATCAGGATATGTTTCATCTTTTGGATTTTGCCTTCTTTTATTGTCATAAATTCGATGAGAAAGAGCAATAGAAATATAAAAATATCTAGTGTTAACATGTTAGTTAGTATCCAAAAATGATCGAGTTGGTTGAGCAGATGATTTACAAATGGGGGTTTCAGGTTTGAAAACCTTTGAATGTTTTTTTCGGGCGAGCTCATTGCATGGGGCTTTTCTAGTACGGTTTACCTTGTGCGCTCCCGAAGAATAGCAAATGCGGTTCCCTTATCAACAACAAAAAAATAACATGTTAGTTACTTTATATATTTCGCTTATTAAACCGTAAATCTATACTTCACAAAAAGTATAATAAATCCAGAAGTAAAAGAATTTAATCAAGGTCATCTTTTAAATAAAAAATATATTTCTTAGACAACGGAACACAAAGATAAAATAAAGTAAAAAGAAAATGTGCATGTGTTTGTTGGTTATAGTAAGTTTTTAAAATGATTAGTTGATGTGGGTATTCAACAAACACCGTCATATTAAATAAACAAAGAAAAATATAAGAAAATAATTATAGAGACGGTGTTTCTGATCCTACTTCATGGACTTGCATTTTGTCACCGTCCAAGTTTATGGCATGTATAGAACCTTTTGGTTAAATAGATCTCATAGATTTGTCCCTTGGGTTATGTCAGTATAGAGCCAAAAAATATGTACAATGTGAAATTATGCTATGCATATCTGATAAAACTCTTCACTTACCTTTCCTATTTTAATGTAGGATTCACCTAAAGTATCATGTGCAACTCCTCTTGAGAAACTTGCTAGCCTAAACATTTTTAAGTCCTTCTATGTAACGTGCTCTCATCATTCTGCCCTCTATTATGGCATCAAACATCTAGATAAAAGAATTCAGAATAAAGGGCTCGCTTTGCCCGTAAAGAGTAGGTAACCCGTTCTTTGTCCTTGTTTCTATTGCATACTATCTCATCGTATCACATTCCGTTATGCGAGATTAGTAAATCACCATCAATACCTCAATCTAGGTCCGAGATAATCCTTTGTTCCATAGCCCTGGAGCTATTTACCACTAGCCAATTAAGAAATCTCAGATGTACTAACACTGCATCTTTGATGCAATCATCGATTCTCCCGAGAGATAACAATCGCCGCGAACAAAGATATTAATGACTTATAATTGTTGAGATACACTCTCTAAAACCTCTTGGTCTAATTCTCATAGTCGCGCTTGTTATACACATGAAATACATATCTTTTGTCCACCTCAATCATCAAGTTACCACATATGCTCGATCAACAATTAGAAGGGTTTAAGATAGTGTATTTCAATAATTATAATTTTCTAGATGAAACTACGAATAGGGGGATCGATAACACAATCTCATGCAAATACGTGTCTATTTGGCTATATGACTAAAGAAAAAAAAAGACTTCTCTCCTACATTTTTTTTACTTTAATTTTATATTATTTGCTTCAACTAACATTTGAATACTTATTATTACTTTTTATTAAATACACATATTTTTCAAGTTACTGGCTTGTTTATGTCCAATCCTGATGGGCCATTTGCCCCTACCCCTAGCACCATAACGTTTTTTTGCCCGGATTTCCCTTCAAACTTACTGGTCTTTAATTTCCCCCCCGTTATTTATTTTATGAAAGTATTTAGGTTTACTTTGCAAGACATAATCTCTATAATATTTTTCTTTTCAAAAATTGAAATTTTACCTCGTGCGACATAAATTATGTAGAAATTAAGTTATGCGACATAGTTTTATAGTAATTTTTTTGATTATGTTGAGTGTTGGAAATTATGCCTTATATGACATAGTTTGTGCGGATGTTATGATACATATGTTGAAGTTAAACGCTAATTATGCCGCCGAATTATGAAATTATGTCTTTTTTCATATTATGTCGAGTGTTGAAAATAATGCTTTATCCAACATAGTTTGTGTGGATGTTATGATATATATGTTGAAGTAAAACGTTAATTATGCAGTTGAAATATGAAATTTTGTCTTTTTTCATATTATGTTAAGTGCTGAAAATTATGCCTTATCCGGTATAATTTATGTGAATATTATGATACATATGTTAAAGTTAAATGTTAGTTATAGCTTGCAAAATTTTAATTATATTACGCTAAAAAATAATGAAGAGCAAAAATTAAAGAATAAAAATTACAAAGACAAAAATTAAAGACCACTCCAAAATAGGAATATTTGTGCGAATGACCAACACTATAATCTACCGTCTTCGTCAGTGCGAGTCAACCAAACGTATCAAAAATATTTTCACCAAAAATAACTTGATCTAGTTTTATTATCCCACATAAAACCAAGTGCTCCCAAGTCCCAACTGGCAGTAAAAAATATTTTTACAAACTCCTATGCTCGATCCAATTCACACTTCCTCCCTTCTACACTTAACCCCAACACTAATCAAAGTTCCCAATCAGACCCTTTACCTTTCTCTGGTAATTCAATTCAATTAAATCTCCATTAATTTGTCTAAAATTTCACTACATTCAATTCTTTTTTTTTTTTCAAGATCTGATCTTTTTGATTTTGTGTATATTACAGAAAGAAGCAAAGCGAAAGGGGGAAATGGGATTAGTGTTTTCAAGATTGTTTTCTTCGTTATTTGGGAATAAGGAAGCTCGGATCTTAGTTCTTGGACTCGACAATGCTGGCAAAACAACTATTCTATGTAAGATTTACTTGTTTTCTTAATGCCCTTTTGCTTATTTGTGATTTACTGTTTTTTTTTTGGTTGAAAATGGTAATGTAATTGTGATTTAGTGGGTTTTCTGGATACCTTTTTGCTTATTCAGTGTGATTTAGTGGGTTTTCTGAATACCCTTTTGCTTATTTTGTGATTTAGATTCTGGGTTTTGATATTTAGTTTGATTAGTATGATGATTTTCTTTGTTTTTGGCTTTTGGGATGCAGATCGTCTTCAGATGGGTGAAGTAGTTTCCACTATTCCAAGTAGGTTCTCTTTCTTACTATTTTTTTTCTTTCAATGTTTTTAGTGAAGTGAATGATTACTTGTGGAGATTTGTTTGTCCCCTTTACACTTGGGTCAATCTTATCAAATTTTCAAACTAAACCAAATGCTATAACTAATTCTACTTAAAAAGATATCAGATGTGCAGATCGACACAAGAGGTAGAATAAGTTGCATTTTTTCGTATACCAATGACCATGTATTTCATTGAAGGATAAAACAACAACAACAATAATAACATACCATGTGTAATCTCACAAGTGGTGTCTGGGAGGGTGAGGTATACGCATACCTTACCTCTACCTTGGGAGGTAGAGATGCTTTTTTCCGATAGACCCTCAGCTCAAAGATAAGCAAACAAAATCAATTCGAAAAAAGAAACAACAGATAATAACAGAAATCAGTCTGAGAAAAGGAACAATAACATAATTGTCACAAAAATCATATGCTAATCGAAGTATAAGAAATACCAAAATAATAACACAACTCCAACGACAAAAAATATCCAGGGTAATACTACGATTACAGTTATGAAAAAAGATATGTGACAACGCTCAACTATGTACTAGCCTTCTACCATAATCCGTGTCCTCCATAACCTCCTATCTATTGTCATGTTCTCGGTGAGCTGTAACTGCGCCATGTCCTGTCTAATCACCTCTCCCAATACTTCTTCGGTCTACCTCTACCTTTCCTTAAATCATCCATAGCCAACCTCTCATACCTCCGCACTGGGACATACTTGCATCTCCTCTTTACATGTCCAAACCATATCAGTCTCGCTTCACTCATCTTGTCCTCCACCGCGGCCACCCCCAATTTGTCCCGAATACCTTCCTTCTTAATCCTATCTCTCCTTGTATATCCACACATCCACCGCAACATTCTCATCTCCGCCACCTTCATCTTCTGAACATGGGAGTTCTTGACTGACCAACACTCTGCCCCATACAACGAAGTTAGTCTAACCTCCACTCTGTAGAACTTGCCTGTAAGTTTTGGTGACACCTTCTTATCACACAAGACTCCGGATGCGAGCCTCTTGGAAAAGCGAAATGTGACTAGAGATAGAGATAGATGTAGGCCTTTTCTAGTGGATATGAAATTGTGGTGATTGCCATAATGTTGTGATCCTTTTATTTTCGTTTTCTCGGTCGTGAGGTAGAATTGTATTTACAAAAGTGTATGTGTTATCTAGGGGGGGGGGGATTAGTAAGGAGAACAAGATTTATAGCATGTTTGGACGAATTTCTAAGAAGCCAAAAGTGCTTGTTTTCTTTAAAAAATCACTTATTTTAGAGAGTTGAGGTGTTTGACCAAGCTTTTAGAAAAATACAAGTGCTTTCGAGTCATAGAAAAAGCTGGTTTTCAGAAGTTGAAAAGAATAGCTTTTCCCTGGACCACTTTTAGAACCTTGACCAAGCACAAATTGCTGCTCTTATATTAACAAAAGCTCTTTTCAAATGGTTAGCCAAACATAAATTGCTACTCCATAAAAGTACTTTTTCGAGAAGCACTTCTAACTAATAGCACTTTTCAAAGTAAGCAAATTTTGGAAGCTAGGCCAAACTGGCCTTTAGTTTGGAAGCAAAACCATACTTCCATGGGATTTGAACCTTGGCCTCCACCTTTTAGTCATTGAGCTATATCTTCATTGTATTTTCTTACATTCTTTAAGTGGAGAGGATATGGATTTTCCTTTGTATCTTTCTCACTTTTGTTTTGTAATGGATGGTTTTGTTGATTTAAATTTCTTTATTTTTTATGATGCAGCAATTGGATTTAATGTTGAGACGGTGCAGTATAACAATATAAAGTTTCAAGTTTGGGATCTAGGTAAGTTGATGGACTAATTTGGCCTTTGCAGCAAACTATTCTTAGTTTCATTTTGGATGCCATTTCATGATCTGAGGAAAATTTTCTTGAGCGAAATTCAAACTAATTGATCTATAAGTTCTGAGTTTTTGTAGTAAATATTATAGTAATTGAATGCTTTAGGAAAATTTTCCTGAACCCTTACTAGATTTTGTTAGAAAAAATGCTTCTCTTCCGCCAGTTTGTAATGAGCTCAATCTTTCTAGCTTTAATCTCATAAGACACTCATTTCATACTCTTTGCTGACGCTTTTATCTGTAGTAAATGGTTTCGTGAGATTTCCTCAACTTTAACTAAATTTGTTAGAGAGGAACACTTCCGTTCTGCCCAGTTTTCTGAAGTTAGGTGAATCTTTTGTAGCGTCTCGCATAAGACACTAACTTCATGCTCTTTGATGCTTTTACGTGGCTAAATATGTTCAATGGGGATGGTCATGGGCCTTTAGAATTCAAAAATAAGTAACCAGTTCATTTAAATTGTAAAAGCTTTCATTTATCTCTAAATTAAGCCTCGTGGAGGCAAATTTGAGTAGAGGCAAAAAACAGTAGCTGATTTTTCCCACTTGCCTAAACCTTGGTGGGCAGAGTTATCCGACACTTGTGCTGGTGGAGAGTAGGTACGCGGTGGAATAGTTGGGGTGTGCACAAGCTGACCCGAACACCATCTGTATTAAAAAAAAGATTGTATCCTAAAACTTAGGAATTAAGGTGCATGTCTTGACAAAGGAGGGATAGCCTAGGGAGAAAGATACTCCACCTCCAACCAAAGAAAGTGCATGTGTTATCCAACATAGGGTGCTGAGTTAGCAAGGGAGCAAATTGGGAAAGGGCCAAAGAAAGTGCATGTGTTATCCAACTGAAACACAAGGCTTTATGAAAGGAATAAAATGAAAAACTAAAGGAAAAATGAAAGGAAATTGTTCAATTTAGCAAAAGACTAATGGTAATGTAATAGTCCCTCTGTTTCACTTTGCGTGAACCTATTTTTTGTTTTGTCCGTTCAAAAAAGACTGACCCATTGATAAATTTTGAAAACAATTTAATTTAAACTTCCCATTAATGAGAAGCTTCTATAGCCACACAAATGTTAGGGCGTGTTTAAGATTACAAGTTTTGAAAGTCATTCAGCCACACAAATGTTATGGCATGTTTAAGACTACAAGTTTCAAAGTTTCCTTTCTTTCTGTGCCAGTTCACATAAATTGAAACAGAGGGAGTATCATGTAACTTTAAATTTCAAATTAGCGTATTTCAATGTGACGAAGTCAATAAACATAAGGTAAATCAATTAGAGGCTCCTAAAAAAGAACCCATTAAGCGACATATTGTTTTTTTTTGTTGATAAGGTAAGGTTTTATTAAAAAACAGTATCAAGATGATACTGTGAAAGTACAAAGAAATATGTATCAATAGGTTTTGGTACAATGAAGATTGTGTAAAAGGAATTAGAGACTTGTCCAATTTATTGTTTCTTTTCCTTAGTAGTTGTGGCATTGTATGTTATGCAGTTCCATTTGCACATTAGTGCCTCTTCCACGTTAAACATAAACCTATATTTTTTTTTCATATGAGGGGCAATACACCATAATTCATTCTATAAGATAGTAATAAACATCACGGACACGTGCGGGCTAAACTCATTTTCTTGGGCCAAGCACGAGGAGATTCTTTTTGATAATGAATGGCGGCTCGAACCCATGACTCTGCCTGTTCCATGACTCTGCCTGTTCTAATACCATATTGAAGTATGTGACTCATCCAGTGTTATTAAAGCCATCACTTTGTCTCTTAAAGCGATGCGAAGTGAGAGGTTATTACTTGAGGAGTGAAGCCATGTGCTTAAATGTGCACTTCAAATAATGACGTGCAGATTGATCCCAACTAGACACAATCGGTTCTTTGAATCTCAATTTTGAGAAGTTGGATAAAGATCAACATTATTGTAAATTGGATACTGAAATCAGCTATTTTAATTCCAATTCGGTTGTTCTGGTGCTAAATTCATATACATCTTTTTTTTTAATGTGCGCTTCACTTCAAAGAAGTGTGCGTTTCACTTCTCGCTTTAAGCTCCTTGGACCTTGTTGCTTTTTGCTTTTAAAAACACTGATCTCATTTAAAGGCTTAGGTTATCATAGAGATTACACTTCTAATTACTTCATTATATCTTTAACAAAGGTAAATTATGAGAAGCTTTTATTTTATATATTGGTACCTTTGTCAGTCTCGGAATGTTCACGTTTTCTTTTTCGTTTTAAGCGGGATACACGATCCCAAGATGTAGGTGAAGTGAGATTTCTCCGTTGTTGTCCTTTTTACACTATACAGTATGTTGGACTTATCTCAAGACACTTTTCTATTCAACTTGTTAATTGTGAAGTATTTGATTCCTTTAGCTATATATATGTGCAAGTGGTTCACACTTTTCTCATCATGTTTGGTTGGGTATATCATGGTAAATTTTCGACTAAGAGTAACATAAAAGAAAGGTTTGTAAAGGCATTCGAGGCCTTTGTTGAGATGGAGAGCTAAAGCAGAGAAAGGGAAGGATAACGCGATGAACAAAATAATGAATTTTGTTTCTGCTCAAAGGCAAGCAGCGAAAGAGAAACGTTAGACCTCCTTTAGAGAAAATGCTAAAGTAAACCTTCGCATTGTAATAAAAAATGAAGTGTAATAATGCAAATCTCTTTAATTGTTCAGACCACAGACCATTTTTAGGGCTCTCATTTTCTCTCTTCTTGTATCCCTTTTCTCGTTTAAATTATTTCTTTATTTTTCTGGTGTTTTTTGACAGATTTGCTTTTTTGTTGCTTTCTTCTGCGTAGCATCATTTCCACTTGTTTTTCTCTACCTAGAATCAACAACATGGCTTTCTTCTAATAATGTTTTTTTTCTTCCTGTTTTTCATGATAATGCAGGGGGGCAAACTAGTATCAGGTAACTTCCAATTGGCTCTCATACTTTATACTAAAAAGAAATTTATATCTTATAACAGTTATATCTATCTTGAAATCTACTAATGTGCATGGTGGATGTTAACTTCATTGATTAATATGCTCGTCTCCGGTGAGACTGTTCCAGCCTTGTAATCCCAAATCAAACTATTCAGCATGTGTAACAATGTTTGAACAAATGTATTCTTGAAGTTCGATTTATTCAAGAATTGATTTATTCTCAGTATATGCAGCATCTTTCCTGATCTGGAAACCAAGTCTGCTGACTTTTAGTGCTTGTGCATTAAAATTATGCAGTGCAACACCCACTTCCGCTTCTTTAGCATATATAATATTTTACAGTAAGTATAGGTAGATCCTATGTACTATCAGTATGGCCAAGAGTTGGGTTCTTCCTGTTATGCTATACTTTAGAGCCAAAGTGCTTTCTGGACTTGGCATAGAGCACTTCCTTTTAGACAAATCGTCTCGGTCTTAGGGTTGTAGCATAATGGAGAATTGCTAAATGTGTCCCAGTGGGCATGTTATAGCCTTTTGCTGCTCTTTGACCTTCCAAATGTATATGTTCCTTGATAGAATATGCCATAAAGTGGTTTAGCCTTTAACATACTAGGAGAAGCTTCAATAGAGTTCTTTATTTTCTTTTTTCTGATAATCGACAAATCCCTGAGGACGAGTGATGTGGGATTCAAAACTCGGTGGATAATGGGCCTTCCCCTCTATTCTTCTTGGCTTAATGCTAGGCTTTCGTTTGTAGCAAGGTTCAAACCTGTGACGTGTGCTTAACCTACACATCACAAACTGCGTTCTTATCATTATACCAAAGCTCCGCGGGTTTCAACATAGTTCTTCATGCAATAATTCTTACCTTGAAGATTTTTGTCTCAGTGGCTGAAACCTTATCAATTGAGGAAAAAGTACTTTCAGTTTTGAAAACCCTAAAAGTTCTTCTCTCTGCTTGTTAGATTAAATTTAGAAAGAACCAGGGAAAAAGATGTCTTTGGTCCTTCTATGGCTTTTTTTTGGTGAATCAGACAACAAGTGAATACAATAATCCGAAGATCCCATATATTTGGGCTCTACTACTGATATTCATGAATCTTGAGAGGGCATAGCAAGCTATGCTTTTGTCCCTACCTTTTGTACTAATGTTTACCACTTTCTGTTGACACACTGATGGTAAGAGTTTATTGACTCTTATCGATCAAAACATGAAAAGTATGTATTAGATTCCCAAGTTGTAGGCTCCAAGCGAAGTTATTAAATCAGATAATCACGTCCGGCAGATCTTTTTATGTAACCTTCGCATGTATTCAAGACTGCAAGGTGGCAGGGTTACAAAGCTTGGTCGATTTGCTCCACAAGCAAAGCATATTGCAGGACAACCATGAAGGTGTGAGGGGGAATAATGGAGGCAGTGTTATCAAAAGTGAAACATGCAAAAATGCTCTAAGGTCCACTGGGGATTTAAGTTGCAAAGCGCGAGCTTTAAAGAAAAAAGGCGCTAATGGACAAAAAATACAAATGTATGTGACCAAAATTAATAATCACAAGCACGAATAACAAATAAATGGACAAAGAAATTGATTTTTTTTTACTATAAAGTGAAATATCAACTATTTAGTGTCTCAGC
Organism: Anisodus acutangulus; assembly: GCA_029783415.1. NCBI lineage: Eukaryota > Viridiplantae > Streptophyta > Magnoliopsida > Solanales > Solanaceae > Anisodus > Anisodus acutangulus. Next base: position 44,696,728 of record CM056494.1, read on the forward strand.
TTCAAGATTACCCTCATTGACAAGAACAAGCACCCATAAAGCGATTCGAAGCGCTCAACATGTTTTGCGCCTCACTTTAGGGCTTAATTGCTCTTTAAAAGCGCCTTTGACAACACTGAATAGAGTATTCTTTGTTAGATCTTATTGTGAAAGGCTTCTGATTAGGGAGGAGGTTGCATTTTCATGTAGCTGATTTGGATCTCTAAAGTATCGAGAAAAGTGTGTTTTCTCACCTTGCTAGTAGCAAGTGGGGGGATCTTGACGGCTGAGAATATGGGGAAGAGGAAGGTTATTTATGTCAGCTGGTGTTTTATGTGCAAGGGCTCGGGTGTAGTGTTGGCCATCTCCTCGTTCACTGCCCTACAGTTTCGAGGTTATGGTGGGAAATCCTTGGTTTGTTTGGGGTAGTCTTGAGTGATATGAGGCACTGTAAAAGAGAAGATACAAGGTGTGAAATGTTGTGCCACTAGCACTTATGTTTGTTTGAAGAGAAAGAAATAGAAGAGCGTTTGAGAGGGTAGTGGATGAGATAAATTTGTACCATTGAGTAGTAGCCTCTTATCTGTTATTTCGTTTTGGTGCACCCATGAAGTTCCTTTATGTGTAGAAGATCGAGTGTCGTTCGTAGAAAACCATATATTTTTGTAGGTTTTCTACTTTTTGGTATACGACTTGTATAATGGTGTTTATTTTTTTGCCCAAACATTAATAAAATTTATTACTTTATCAAACAATTGTCTTCAATAGTGAGTAAAAACCAAGTCAAGCCTGCCTTTTGTTTGTGGAGATTTGGGGGGGCTTTTCAACTTTTAGTGCCTTAAAAACTGACCCATTTAATGACTTTTAGAGATACACGGTCTGTATCTGCAGTAGGTTCTTGTATATCACTCTTTCTTCCCTGCTTAATAACCTATTTGACCAAGCTTCTCCAAGGCCAAAAGTGCTTTTTCCTTCCAAAAATAGTGTTCTTTTTCGAAGTTGAGGTGTTTGGCCATGCTTTTAGGAGAAGAAAAAGTGCTTTTTGAGTAGAAGCAGAGGCTATTTTTGAGAAGCTGAAATAAGTAGCTTCTTCCCAAAAGTACTTTTGTGAAAAGCACTTTTGAGAAAATGTACTTGGAAGCACTTTTAAAAGCTTGGCAAACACTTATTGCTGCTCAAAAACGCTTTTCAAATTGATTAGCCAAACACAAACTGCTTCTCACCAAAAGTGCACTTTTGAGAAAATCACTTTGCAAAATAAGCCGATTTTAGAAGCTTTGGCCGAACAGGCTATAAGCCTCATAATGTTTATCTCCATCTTCTTTTGATACTGTGTACCTACTATGTCTGCTCTTTTGATTGGCATCATAACGTTTATCTCAACTCCAATTTCGTGATTTTTCCAAATGTGGAAAGGTCCTTCATGGGTTCTTTTGCTGCTTAGGCCATACTGGAGGTGCTATTTTCCTAATACTCAAGCTATAATCTACGTTGTTGACTCAAGTGACACTGATAGGCTCGTGGTTGCTAAAGAGGAGTTCCATGCCATATTGGAGGTACCTTTTCCTTGCTGCTCTAATATATATATTCTGCTTTTGAATTTATTTATTGTGACCAGTTGATGCTAAACATGTTGTATCTTTTTATTTTGGCATTCTAATAACACACTGTAAATACTAAACAAACTTTGATTTACCAAAACAACAGCTAGTATTGCAAAAGAGATGCATCTGTGCTTTTCAATGTTTTCCTGTTAAGTGAAGGAATTCTGAACACACAATAATACCTCAAAAACTGACTTTTAGAATGTATAAGCTTGTGAAATTTTAAATAGAAAGTTAAGCAGAAGCATAAGGTAATACTGTAAAAATTGTGCGTCCTTTTTTGACTTGTGAGGAATAGCAATTACGATGTGTGTTACTTGGATGAAAAGTGTCAACTGTGTTTCCTTTTTTTTTCCGCAGGAGGAAGAGTTGAAAGGTGCTGTTGTCCTCGTATATGCTAACAAGCAGGTTTGTGTCCTTGCTAGTTCTTTTTCTACATAGCTAAGGAAGACGCTTTAGTCCACTTGATCCTGGAGTAAATGCAGTGTTATTTTTCATTACAAAGCTTGTAGTTTTGCATTAGTATTTAGTATCAAAATTGCTACGTAGTTCTTTTTCTTTTCCTCTAGAGATTTGTGTGCCAATGTAAGGATAGTCTGAGATTTAGAGAACCTCTAGTTTAAGAGAATCCCTAGTTTGTTTAAAAAGACAAACTATTGGTTATATTGGAATGAAGTAGGGCTCAATAAAGCGCAATTGAAAATAGATGATTCATATAGCAGCCTCCAAATAGTTTGGGATTAATAGCCTATTTGGCCAAGCTTCTAGGAAGTGAAAATTACTTATTTTTATCAAAAAGTGCTTGTTGAGAAAGTTGAAGTGTTTGACCAAGTTTTTATGGAAAAATAAATGGTTTTGAATAGTAGCTGAAGTTTTTTTTGGGTTAAACAGTATCTTCTATTAATGACCAAAAAATATTTACAATACAAGCAGAAGCAGTTCTGGATACTGCTTACCTCAAGAACAAAACCCATCTAATCTCTAATCTACTTCCTCAACTAAGCTATGAATCACCGGTACCTAGTAGACTAGGATTACATCAGTCATTACAAGAAAATATAAGGATAACTGCAGCTATGGGAAGGTATTCAAACTCTGCAAAGCAGCCTGCCATTTAGCATTGGTTCAACCTGGTGTGTAAATGCATGACAATTTCCTTCAGCACCTGGGCAACCACTAGTGTACCATGTTGAAATCTGATCTTGTTCCTTTCTCTCCAAATTACATTGACAACCATAGCAAATGCACAACTGGAGATCTCAGCCAGGCCTGCCTTCTTTTTAGCCTAGTTGTTTTTCAGAAGCTGAAAAAGTAGCCTTTTTCCCTAAGCACTTTTGAAACATTAGCCAAGCACAAAATGCTGCTCTAATATTGACAAAAGTGCTTTTCAAATTAATTAGCCAAACACAATCTGCTCTCTCCAAAAGTACTTTTCAGAATAGCCAGTTTTTGGAAGCTTGGCCAAACACAGGCTATAAGGTGTAGTCGTCGTTGTTCTTTCTTTGCCCCACTTGCCCTCTCTCTTTCACTCACCCCACACAGAGACACCAGTCCACATCCTGACTGAAATTAGCCATGTGATCAGTTAAGCATGTATCCATTCGCTAGCATTTATTTAGAGTCTTCAATTGTTGACAGGATCTTCCTGGTGCCCTCGATGATGCTGCAGTGACCGAGGCCTTAGAGTTGCACAAGATTAAAAATAGGCAGTGGGCTATTTTTAAGACTTCCGCCATCAAAGGAGAAGGCCTCTTTGAGGGCCTAGACTGGTAAGCTCAAACTCTTTAGTTCTTGTTGATGCTATGACGGAAATTAATTTAGCACGAATGCAGCCATATTTATTGAAACACTAATTGGTTCCATCGATCATATCGCTCAGAGTCTTCATTTGTTATGTCAGTCCGCATTATGCATGTGGTTTATTTGCTGTCATATTTGAAAACGGAACCTGAAACTAGAAAGCAAGTTATAGTAGGAGTGTGGACATAAAACCTGTGATTTGAAAAAACTAGTATTTGAGGTTGTTGAAAAAGGGTAGTTGAAAATTGAAGCTGTGTTTGGACGTACATTTAAGTTGAAAAAATGTTGACATTTTGTGAGTGGAAAAAAAATATTCACCTGAAAAACTAGTTTTGACGAATTTTTCAAACTTGAAAAGTCATCTTTAAAAAATTTTCACACAATCAATCCAATATTCTTACTCCTATTCTAATGCCTACTTTCTTGATTCTTCTAATTGTAGGTTGAGTAATACGCTCAAATCCGGAGGTGGCTAAATTTTTGTTGAAGATGCAGATAGACTGTGAAGACAGACAAGAGAGAACTTGGCATAATGTGTGAAGCGATTTCGGCCTTCAATTACTTTCTAATGACCATAGTTTCTGATGTGAACTGCTCGGATATAATGTTTATAATTATCGCAGATAATGAGAATATGAGGCTTTATTTTGACTCTCTTCATAGATTACACCTATTCACTGAGATGCATTGTTGCAAAGAAACATCAATTGTTTTGCTTTTAACCCCTCCTTTTGTTTTTCTTTCTTGTTTTGGTTAATTTGTCTTTACTTTTGACATACTTTTTTTGTGGTATACAACAAAAGCAATGATGTTTATTCAATTGACAGATGTATGAAATTGCAAGTTCCGAGAGTAAGGATTTTAAGATAAGTAGAAGCCCTCTAATGTCCAACATATCCACAAGACGAATTTCGCTAGAATATGAATGTTAAAGATCGATGTATAGTCATAGAAGATTGAAAAAGATTTAAAATGATCATCTTCGGAGAATGTGCAAGTTACACATATAGAGGATTAAACAAAAGATAGTGACTTATCATTTGTCTATAACCTAGACAAGTACTATGGAAGGTGGGGTGGGTGTGCGGTGGTGGTTGGTGGGGATGGGAGCTACAATAGTGGGAGTGAAGATATGAGGTGTATTGAAAGGTGGGGAGCAGAGATGGCAGTTGATTCTGGATCCGGTGGATTCAGATTCATTTTATAGAATATGAATCTTCAAAATTTGGACATGAAGGATCTGGATCGGACCCGGATCAGATCTTGATCTTGTATTTGAGATCCGTATTCGGTCCAGATCTGATCCGTGGATCCGTTTTTTATTAAATATATCAATAACCTAGAATGTAATTTTATAAGTATTTTTTAAATTTTTTTCATAATTTATGTATTTTACATTCAGATTTTGACTTTATTTTTTAAATGGTCCATACGTTTAAGCCCATAATTCTCAAAAGGCCTAATACTTTGCTTCATCGTCGTTATTTTCTTGTGATGCTAAAACTTCGTTCAGTATTTTGGAAGAATGGTGTCATATTTGTGTAGGTTGATTGAATGAACTCAATCATTTTTTTTCAATCAGATTGGGTTTCATTTTGTCAAAAAAATTTCAACAGGTGGGAATATTATTCAAGACAATTTTTTTTACATGTGGATCCAGATCTGATCCGTGGACCCGGTGGATCCGATGGATTCAGATATGATTTTTATGGACCTGATGGATCTGAATACAGGTATAAAAAACGAATCCGGATTTATTAGGATCCGGTCTAGATCCGACCCGTTGCCATCCCTAGGGGAGGAACTTGATTTTTCTACTTCTACTTGGAAAGTCATTTTCTTCATATTGAGGAACTTAATTTTCTAAAAAAAAACATCTTTAAAAGATTTTGACCAACCAAACATTAAAAATTGAAAAACATTTCCTTAACCTCCAAAGTTTTGCTTCTTGAACATCGAATCTTGTGTCCCTTGTATTTTCTAATTGTCCTTCCAAACTTCCTTCTTCATAAATAATTTATTCTTTAAAAATTATTCAATCATGTGGCTAAAAAAATTTAATAATTATGAAGACTTACCAACCAGACATGATCAACGTATTGCTAGATTAAATTAATTATTTGCAATCGAAAAATGTGACATAATGAGTTTGAGCCCAAGCTTCGCACGGACCACATGCAACTAGTAATGTTCTAACTCTAAAATAGCTACGTATTGCTTGATAACTATCCACTTCCCATAAAAAAACCAAGTTTTAAACATGATGGCTATTAGATAAAGCAATTCAAATGCAATCATATGTTTCACTCATCATGCCTTTTTCTAGTGCTTTTGCTTTGAATATAATAATATGGTTCAATGCATAACCTCTTCTATTTGTTTGTAATGAGTTGTAATACACATGAAAGCCGTCTGGGATGGAAATAAACTTTATGATAATGTTGCTAACATGTTTGACCATTAAACATCACCAAGAAACGTGTTAAGATCCATGATAAAATTCATGACACTTAATGCTTCCCCTTTAATGGACCTTACGTGACATTAATCGAATAGCTATAACAAAAAACAATGCGAGTGATATTAAAAAGTGCAATGTTCAACCTTCTGCATAATCAGTTCTATGAAAAAATTCACTGAAAAACAACAGTGAGTAATTACACGCTGAGAAAAAAAGTAAATCCATGCTAAGTACTACTACCCAAGGTGCTAACCCTTGGTCTTTTTATTTTTCTAATTTTCCTTTCTACTCATTTATTTACTACCATCCTAAGTTTTAAACTCTGGTTCCTACAATGCTGACTGAAAAATCATCTCAGTAAAGTTCCTGCAATATTTTGAATAATAAAATCAAATGAGATCACAATTGCAAATAAGATAATAATTGCATTCTAATATGAAAATAATCTTGGAAGGTCTGAAAATTACATGGAGATTTGATATGTTCAAACATGTGCATATTAAATGACTATTATTCTCAAAGAAACTAAAATTATCCAGAAATAATATCTGTTCACATATTAAATGACTATTAATCTCAAAGAAACTAAAAAAACAATATCTGTTTACTACCAACTGCTGAGGAGGAGAGATGGTTAATCATTTTAAAAAGAAAATATTTGGTGTTAAAGTTAAAAACGAGTATTTTAAAGTTCAATCGTGTTTAGATCATTAATTTCACTTGAAAAGAATTGATATACTGTGAGTGTTTGAAATATTGAAGTTTAGTAGTTGCAGATAATGACGTCCAAACCATCATCCGTAAATACTAAACTTCTGTATTTCAAATACCAGTGAAATACTCCATTCGAATCAAAAAGAGTGTCACGTAGCCATAACACATGGCCAAATCTGAAAAAATAAAGTTAATTTTCTTGTTTTGATAAGTGGGCACTCTTTTTGACCCAATAAAATAATAACTGCATACTCTTTTTGATCCGGAGGAAGTATAAATATCAATGTAAAATCAAAAGATAAATGGATGCCGCCTCGAAGGGACGAAATCGAAGATATAGCCATTAGCCACAAAGTATGAATTCCATATTTCTAAAAATGGCCTTGCCTGCTTTTCCAGAAGGAACTTTAGGTTCACCCCATTCAATAGAAAATACCAACTTCTAAAATGTTTTTTTTAGGTAATTTGCCTAAATTACCCCTAATTAAAAAGGTATTGGGATTTGATCACAACACTTAATAGGGACAAATCTGAAAAAATAAGGCTAATTCTTTCTTGATTTGATAAGTGGACACTCTTTTTGACCCAATAAAAAAAGGCTAACTGGACACTGTGTCAAAACTCTGATATCGCTTTCTGACGAGCTCACTCAACAAGCCATCATGTTTGCAAACACGAGAAAATTAAGTACACTATTGCATATTTGATTTGTTATATTAGTTGATTGATTATTGATCAATCCATTTGACAAATGAATTCGCGACTATCTTGCCAAAATTTAGTTAGTAGTTGAAAAAGGAACACCACCTCAATTAGTTTGGCAGCATTTCTTAGGCCACGGGCCAGAGTGTCTATACCAGCAATGTGAGCAATAAACAGGTCTTCAACATCAATACTCTCCCTCCGCCTATTATGACGAACAAACAACTTATTATTATTCAGATAAGAATCTTTAGAATCATAAAACTGAACTATTACTAATACTACTATTTGTTATAGCCTGTCTTTGTAAGGTGAAAGTAGAATTTATCCTAATTTTGCCCTTTCCAGTTACTAGGATTTTTACTGTTTCATTGATTTTGAAAAGGAGGAATGAGGAATAAACTACACAAACAAACCACGGATAAATCAAAGCAACCTTTTCTTAAATTCAAGAAGATCTTTTCGCAGGCATTTGACCCCGATTCAATCGGTGGATTGAATTGATTCTAGAAATATGAGTTTAATTAGTCGATTTATTAGTGAACAAGGAACATTTCAAAAGCTTTAAACTCTTTATAACAAACAAATATTACTTCCAATCCTCTAAATATACTTTTGTGATACGACAGACAATAATATATGTATTGTTCTTTGGATTAGTTAATCCGTCTGAATGATATTGACTGATTTGTTGCTCAAATATTTGTAACATATGATGGGTAAAATGAAGATAATCAAAGTCAAACATTCTTGTCGGAAAAGAAAAGGTAATAACAGAGTAAGGAACTAACAATTTTGCATCGAAGTTGAATCCTCCTGGTGCCAATCCTCCCTGTTCAAACAAAAGATCAGCTGTTAAGAAATAAGAACTAAGCAAAATTTTAACTGATTCACACTTGTCAGTTTTCTAGCAGTCAAACAGAATACGTCTAATCACGGACATTTTTAATAACGGTTTGCATCACCAATGTTGCTTCAGCGACATCCATCAAAATTGATCTGTGTCCCAACCTGCATCAGAAGGAAGCTTTCATAAATCATAACTCGAAGTCTTGGGGTATTACATCAACCACAAGGGAAACATGAACATGTTTGATAAGTATTCGCATACCGATATGGGGATCGCCAGTATTTGCGTCAATGTTGCCCAGCAAAGCGTTAATTCTTGCTGTTTCAAGCTCATGATGACAGCTGCAAAACACAAGTTGGTTTTAAGAAGGTGCCGAAGTCATGCATACTTATAGCCTGTTTGGCCAAACTTCCGAAATATGCTTATTTAGAAACAGTGTTTTATCTCTGTAAAGTAGCAATTTGTGTTTGGCTAAATAATTTGAAAAGCACTTTTGCCAACATCAGAGCACCAATAGTGTTTATGGGAAAAACTACTTTTGCGGCTTCTGAAAAAACAACTTCAGCTACTACTCAAAAGCACTTATCCTTTTTCCTAAATTGTTGGGATTAAATGATAGATTGAATGGGAAATGGAGGGAGTTCCCTCTTGCTCTATAAAATAATCATTTGTCCCATATCGGTAGTGGAAAGAAAAGTGGGAGTTGTCCCACATCGGTAGTGGAAAGAAAAGTTCTTCTACTTATAAGTAGAATTACTCCTTCTTGTCAGTAAAAGGGTTGAGGGGGCAAGGACCCCTCGCGCCGTCGTCGTCGCTCGCTCGGCTTCGGCTTCGGCTTCGGATTAATGATAATCTTTTTGGACCACCGTTAGTGACCCTGACCCGCGACCCGGTTTCTTTCCCACATTTAAATTTCCCACCAGTTTTAGTGATTGTTCAGAAGGGTTGCAAACCTTCAGAAACAGTACTTCCATGGCTATAAATTCATTTGATTCTTCAGAATTTTACTTACTAATTTTCTGAACTACAAAATCTTCTTCTTCTTCTGCACGAATAAATTCTGTGTGATATATTACTGTTGAGTGGTTCGCCGCTACCAGAGTTTGGAGTACTACTATTCTGGTAAGATAATCGTTCTATCCTGGGAGGGGATATTCCATCAACCTCGAGTACTGTGAGGGGAATAATTTCCTTAAGGACACACTTTGAACTAAGTGGGCTCGATTATATTCTGAAAATTATTCTTATTTTTTCAACACTGATTCTGTTTATTTTCAGTGTTTATTGTTTACTGATTTTTTGGAATACAGATTAATAACAAAAGCTTGGCCAAACACTCGACTCTCTAAAACAAGCACCCTATTTTTAACATTATATTAAACAGATCAAATCGAACAAGACTAGTACTTTGAGAAGACTGAAATAGAAAACGTAAGCTTATGAACGAGAAAAAACACAAACCTGTGACCGGCGAAAGTGGCATGGTTGCACTCAATGTTTAATTTGAACTCTCCTGCAGAAAATGCAAAACAGAAATCATAAGAATTCCCTCTTATTCGAACTTAAAAATGTGATGACAAAGCTTCCTTGCCACTTCTTTGGAGAATGCACTTATGAAGGAAATGGAGAATGAATAGGTACCCTATAAGCCCATATTTGAGTAAGAAATTGGCAGATGTTGCAGCATCCCAATCATACCTAGAGTAACATAATAAGCAATTTAGGCAAAAGTTTAGGAGATTGTATTCGAAGAACATGCATCACGTAAAGCAAACATACTGGTGTTTTGTTGGCTCTTGAGGCTTTGGTTTAATTAGTAATGTTCCTGGAATCAAAACAACAAAAAAAGTGAGGCTAACTTACAAACAAATAAGAATCACGGCTACAAGATGTCAAATCAGAAAGTTTACCTAAACTATTTAAAATAGTTTTAAGCTCCACAGAAGAAAAGTAAATTCTACAATATTAGAACAGTTAAGTTGAAATACCATTGAAGCCAATCTTCTTTTTGTAAGCAACGGCAGCTTCCATGAACCTCGCCTGCGAGGAATTAAAAATCACATCTCCTCAGTATTCAAATTCCTGGCAAAACATTGGATACAGAGGCGGATGCAGAGTGTTGGTACTGGGTTCATCTGAACCTTGTACTTTCGACGTGGAGCATACATTTGTGTAAAAATCCACTAAAATTACAATGTATATTGAATAATAAATATGAACTCATAGCTTTAAAAATATTGTTCAAAGCTATGCTGCTCGGACTCTTCAAAAAATATTGTCGACGTGGAGCATACATTTGAATTTTGTTTGTAACTTTTAACATAGCAATCTCACCATATGGTCAAGCTCTCTTTCCATATCTGTGTTTAGGAGGCTCTGGTAACCTTCTCGACCACCCCAAAAGACATAATTTTCTCCCCCAAGATAACGTGTAACCTGAAAATGAAAATTAGAGTAAATCCTACTTCAAGTACTGCATTTTTTTTATATAATCAGAGTTCTTGTTCAATAATCGGATATCTCATAATTCAAAGTCCTACATAACGAGGAAAGCAGAAGTTCGAACCTCAATGGCTTTCTTGACCTGAGCAGCGTCATATGCATATACACCTAATTCAGGGCTGTAATTCAAATTTCCAGAGTGTGAGCGCTCTTTTTATATACAGTGTGAATCAAAGGCAATTTTATACTAATGCATACCTAATAGCAGCACCATGCATGTAACGAGGCTGGAGGAACAATTGAGCGGTACCCCACAAAAGATGAATTTTATATCCCTGTAAATCACAATTGAACCTCACATGTTTCTTAAAAGAACCATTAGAAAAAACATGACAAGATGAAACTAGTAAAACTGGTATTAGCTTCAAGAAGGCATAGCAAGCAAACTGTGAAAGAACAGAAGAAAATCCCTTTTTCGTTGAAAAATTTATGATCCTGATGCCGGTTTGTCGAAGCTTCCAAAATACAATATATGGGTTCTAACAGCAAAAGCAGGTGTATACCAGTTCTTTTAAACTTTATGATTAGGAGGAGGAGACTCTTTGTCACAAACAGATACCCTATAAGTCTTGGTCATATCTCCTATCACCAAAACAAATATAAAAGCATAGTTGAACATTTTACTTGCCAAAAAAAGAAGAAGCAAGAAACAAGCAACATTCTTCCTTTACATTCTCAAAAGAAATGAAGATATTGATTTGTTTTTTTGCCATGTCAAGGTGATTAATTTTATGTTGTTGTGTCTTGTTTTTCTAGCTGATTGTTAGTGAAGTGTTTAGTAGACACATCTTTTACTAACATGAGGTGCTCAATAGGTCAGTTTCCTAAATAAGATGCGTATATGAAAAATTTCTACAAGTTTAGAGGGGTCGTTCAAGTATTTGACCTTGTTCATAAGAAATGCGATATCCACATCAATTTGCACACCATTAGTAATCTTGACCGGTGGCGGAGCTAGCTTGGACAGAGGGCTTCAATTGAATCCCTTTCGCTGAAAAATTATATTGTGCAAATAGGGTTACAATTAGGCTTTTTCGTTATATATATAAGTTGTTAAATTCCTTAACATAAGAAAAATGGTAGTAAACTCACAAAGAAGGTTCGATAATTGCTTTAAGTGACACGTTAAAATGCTAATGCTTAACGTTTTTAAATCCACTATTCATGAACTGTTTGTTATCACACATTGACTAACAAAAGAGCTACCTTTTTTGTCAATATGTCAAATCAACAAATCTAATATACTACACAGAAAGATCCTGAATTTGCACCCATACCCCAGAGCTTGGTATGCCAGCATGTACTACAAAGAGCAAATAGTATCCTGGTGGTGCAATTTCTTTAGTTGATGGACCAAATGCTGTAACACTATAAGTATTAGCAGAGAGAGTTAAAACCGCGACACTCTTCAACACCACCATTCGTTGGTTCATCGAAAAAGAATGTGTGGTGAATGAAGGAGCGATGATCCTGAGCGAAACAATCCCCATTCTCAAGAATCTAGGCACAATGAAAGTCACCGAAAATTGCTTTTTGTATATCAAGATGTCATGGATGGGGAGGATTTTCGGTTTTAGAGGCTCATATTCGGGTGCCAAGAATGGCGGTGAGTAGGCTTCTAGGCTTAGGTCAGTTGGGAATTCTACATTAGTGAAATTGTAGAATTTATGTGGATTACTTCCTCCAACTAGAACTCGTCCATCGGTCATCAAAATGGCGGTGGAATGGTAAAGCCGGGGTCTCGGTGATGCTTCCATGATTGAAAACCTGTTGTTTTCCTCCCTGTAAGGCCGGTAAATCACCGGCCTAGTGACAGGGTATCGCGCGTTTTCCCAGCCCGCGGTCCCCACTGTTGCACCATTTATGACGAGAATATCCCCGTTGGGTAGTATTACCATATCACTCATTACTCGTGGCGTTGGCATTGCTTCCATTTTCCAGGTACCATGATCATCGCTGACACTGATCCGTCCACAAGTTGAAAGGGCGGTCGTGTAAATGCCATAGGCTCTAAGTCCAAATGCACGACGAGGCGCTCCTCCACACACCATGATTTCGGTTTTCATAGGGGTGTTTTCGTCTAGAGGAAGTAAAACTGCTGAGCCAGTGCTTGGATAGTTCCTAGGTTCATCACCAGGAATTGAAGGTAATTCCCTAACCACCTCATTTTTCTTGTAGTCAAGAATTATAGCTCGTGTATTTGCGAAAATGAAAAGGTTCCCGTCTGGTAGTAAGAACACGAACGGATACAAGTTGTTCTCATGGTCCTCGTCTCGGGTATCACTAAGAAATTGTAGCCAGAAAGAGGGATCATTGGAAATTTTCGGGTAGAATTCGTAATTATGTTGTTTTCTTCCCCCGATCACGATTACCCGTGCATCAGGAAGAATATGGTCAGTAGAATACCATCTTCGTTGAATTAACGTTCTAGGAAGCTCTACCCAATCACAATTCTCGCCCATGCAAGGCACTAAAGTACGTATAACATGGTCCCCATCATTGTATCCCCCGGTTTGGACTAACGTTCCATCCGGGAGGACAGCACCAGAAGAGCACCACGTGTCCGTTTGCACCATTAATGCACGGAACTTGTTGGTCCCAATGTCGTATAAAACAGAGTGAGCAGAGCAGTCTTTGTGTACGACTAAGTCACGGGGATCATAGCGACAACGTCCCCGTGGAAGTGAGATGTTAGAAGGGCCAAAATCCGTTCGATCAAAGATAATGACCTTGTTATTTCGTAGGAGTTGCATGTGCATGGCTGATATGCCAATACTTTCATGCAACAACTGCCATTCGCCTAGGATTCCGCGACGAGAAACCAACATCTGAGAAGCTGATGGAGGTTGAAGAGTGAAAAAAGTTAGTACTAGCAAGAACAGGGAAATGATATTTTCCCTGTCCATAATTTAGAAAGGAGATGAAGAGAAGATATAGTAGGAATATTGTTGGTGTTGTTATTAGTGTGAGTTTGGTAGAGTTTAGGAATTGGATAGTTGGTGTCCATATATTTATATATTATCATTCAAAGAAAGTATCAATTCAAGCAGAATTGCAGTAGAATTCAAAGGAAATGACTAGTGTCCATTGGCACAAGAAGTGGATTCTGTTTCATCATGTGTCCAGAAAGGTAGGGGGTGCAAGAATTTTGCTGAAATTGCATTAATGAGTCTAGCTGATATACAAGCACTATATACTGGTGTGTTGATTAAAAATTTATATTGCTCGGATTCTTCAAAAAATATTGTCTGGTGTATGTCGGATCCTTCAAAAGCTATGCATTTTTTGAGGATCCAACATGGGTGCAACAATATTTTTGAAGAGTCCGAGCAATATAGGTTTGTAGGCAGTTAAGTACATGTAAGCCCATGTTTGCATACAGAGAACCTCACAGTAGAGATACTAAAAGAAATCCAACTGATCCATTTTTTCTATTTGATGGAAATGGAGAATGAAGTTAAGTACCTATAAACTCATACATGCATAAGAAATTAACAGATGCAGCAACCTAGTTATACGTATTAAAAAGTTCACTAAATATGACAGTTACCATCGTATATTAACTTGTTTATGATGTCACATTGCAGACGGATGCATTACATAAAGTAAACAACATACTAGTGTTTTGTTGGCTCCTGACGCTTTGGTTCAACTAGTAATGTTCCTCGAAAAGATTGTAAAAAAAGCGAGGAAGTAACAAGACGGATGAGCTACAAGATGTATTAATACGAAAGCAATCTTTTATGAAACAAAGAAACTTAAGAGTAGACACTCTGTTGAATTGGCTCCAAACAACCTCGAAGAACATAAAGAATGACGGGATTTCAACCTAAAATCATATAGTTTTCCTCCTACTTCATTGATCACTAGGCGAAACCTCTGAGTGCGAAAGGAAAATCTTATTTCCCTGATCATTCAACGTTTCAGTTTGAATTAGGAATTCTGTGTCTAACTCTATGTAGTCCTTACCTACAAGTACAGCATTTATTTATATAATTAGAGTTCTTGTGCACATAGAGCGAATCCCGAAAGATTGCCCCAGTTCAGACCGTTCTCTGCAACTTCTCAGTATCTCATACTACAAAGTCACAGGAAAAGGGAGGAAGAAGTTCCAAATTCCGTAGCTCTCTTGACCTGACCAGCAGCACCTGATTAGTATCTTTGATATTGAATACAAACATATACGTGAAAAATCACTGAAATTTCAAAAAATTAAATCTGAACCCATAAATTCAAAAGTAAGATGACTTTAGTGCTAAGAATTTCAACAAGAAGGCAAAATCACAGGCAATTCTACAAGAACAACTGAGCAGTACCCACAAAGGACGAATTCAGTTCCCTGAAAATTCATATAGATTAGTATACAAGATAAACTGTAAATTTAATCATGCCAACATAGTGTATCATATATGCATTATCACGTGCTAACACCAGTCACCTTTGGTAGGAAGCATTTACCCCTCAAACTGGAACTTCCTGGGGGACTACGTACAATAGATCCTTGTGGTCTGACCCTTCCCCGGACTCCGCGCATAGCGGGAACTTAGTGCACCGGACTGCCCTTTTTAATTACTATCAGACACAAGCACATGACAAGAACTTAATAGTTGAACTATTCCATCAGTTCAGTAGTTGATTTATATTCCATTAGTTACTATCAGACACAATCACAAGACAAGGACTTAGCTCTTTACTTTTATTTATTTTATTCAGTCAAGAAAATTGAATTATTTATCTATTGCAAACAGAAAAAGGCTGCAGAAAGCAGTTCTTTTAAACTACATTGTTTTCTCATAAGTAATTATTATAGTCAATCCTATGACAATGACTTAAAAGCTATTTCTTTTTCTTAATTTGCAATATTCCTTGTCACATAATAAGATTCCCGGAATTTTTTTACACTATCTGTGCAATTTAATACCTGTGGTAGAAAATTACCGCCTTATTTTTCAAATTTCCACTTCCACTTGTTATGAGTAGATATCCGTCATTTTTCTTGAATTTTTTTCATTATCAGTATATAGAAGTTAAACTCAGTCACCTATATAAGCAAGAAACAAGCTACATACTTCTCTTACATTTTCAAGAATAAAAATGAAAATTTCCAAGATTTATGAAGAGCATATCAAGACATCATCTCCAACTCCACATGAACTTAGAGACCACAAAATCTCTTTCATTGATGAAATAATACCTCACTCTTCAATTCCACTCATTTGTTCTACAAAAAGAGTGAAACCATCACACAATCACAAATATGCAGCCACTTAAAGACTTCACTTTCACAAATATTAACTCAATTTTACCCTTTGGCTGGTCGAATGAAATCCCAATGTTCAATTGATTGCAATGATGAAGGAGCTTATTATCAAGAATCCCAAGTAGATGCTTCACTTTTAGTTATCATCAAGAATCCAAATGCCAATGAATTGGTGCACTTAACACCTTACAATTCAAATGGTACCACATCAAATTTTCAAGAACTTTTAGCTATCCAAGTTAACTTATTCAATTGTGGTGGCATAGCAATTAGTATCTCCATTTCACATAAGATTGGTGATGCTTCTAGCATTTGTACATTCATCAAGAATTGGTCCAATGCAAGTGAAAAATAAGAAGAAACAACCTCAGTTGCACGGACTCTCCGGAAATGCTGCCTCACCCGACTACTTTTGAAGAATCCGACAAGCACCGCTCGACATTTTTGAAAAGTCTGAGCGACATAAGCAACAACAAGGTAAGAAAAGACTCTATTTTCATCTCTTTATCGTCAAATTTGTTGGAAATTTGCCTTTGGTGGGAGTTGCGTCCACCCATCTTTAATGACTTAAACACTCGGGTTACGCATGTTGGAGACTTTGATTCTTTACACGTGCATAATCTACTAAGTGAGTAAATGACCGTAGGGCCAAGGATCGTCAAATTTAGTTGACAAATGAAAGAGATATTGGTCCACGAAGTGAGGTGTTTGAAGCATGAAAATGTGGTATGGACCATTTCTCCCTCATCGGTGGGGGAAGGAAGGTTTGTTTAGTTTACAAGTCTCAAAATTGGCTTAGGGTTTGGGACCCCAAGGGGTAACCCATGTGTTTGAAGGAGGGAGGACCTAGATGTGCTTTGGTTCGAGGCTAAGTCCACACGCGCGCCGCCCGCCCGTCCGGTCTCGGGTCATGGGTCATGGGCTTTGGGCTTCTTCTGATATTATCTTTTTGGACCAAAATTGCTTCATATTTACAGTTTGGTCCCTAAAGTTTCAGGTAAGATGAAATTGTAAAGAGAACTTGTGACTTTTGGGTTGGTATTTGGAACGTTAAACCTCCATTAATCTGCACATCAATTCAGTCATTTACTTGGCTGAATAACTCCTCACTAAAGCTCCAATACGTTGCACATTTAATTCAGTCATTTACTTGGCTGAATTACTCCTCACTAATTGCCATTAACAACAATTAGTTGGGCAGTTGACAATTCCCCTCCATACATTATATATTGAAGCCTTTGACTCAATTGTTGAGACTACACAAGACAACAAAAATCTTCTTCCTACTATCCAACATCATTTCGTTACTCTAAGTTCTTCAAAGTAACACTTGAGTTTCCTTTGCTCATTTGTTAAGTTGCTGTTTTATCTTGGGAGACTATTGTTACGTAAAAGGATATTTACGGGGAAATCTTGTCTTAAAGACAGAGAGTCATCTCTCGACTTAGCCACAGTTGTAACAATCCAGATTTAGTATTTTTTCATTTCAGGTTATCAAGATTCAAGACTCAACAAGCCTGCGACAGTTCTGAATATTGGTTGTTTGTTCATCCTTTCGAACACTTATAATATTTATTTACTTCTCGTACTGTAATTATCTCCAACAAAATTTTCCACCAAGAGGGATAATTGATGACACGCCAGATGAAAAGTGTGTAGCGATTCAGCCTGTAGCTGAAAAGCTAGCGGTAAAAAGATGTGTTTTTATTGCTTCAAACATAGCTAAAATGAAGTCTAAGTTGATCAATTGGTGTTACAATGAAAACGCGACGCGTGTAGAAGTAATTTCAGCTTTGTTATGGATATGTTTCATGGCTGCAAAAATGTGCAACTCTGTTGCAATAATCCCAGTGAACATTAGGCAAAGGGTAGTTCCACCCTTGCCTAAAAATTCATTTGGTAACTTTTTCTTAGTAACAAGTGCTATAGCAAGTGTGGAAAATGAATGGCTTTCTTTGGTAGGGAAAATAAAGAATGCAATTGGGAGAATTTATTAGCGAATATTCTACATATATTCGGTATATATTGTGTATTTATGTTTATTGTATATTTATGGTATACTAGGATCCTTACCGAATTAGGATTCCTCTATTGTACACACTATATATATTTTGTAATAATGAGAATACTCCCAAAGAAAATTTATTACAATTTTATATGGTATCAAAGCCAAAACCCTAAGGTTTCTCTAAGTGTGCCTCCCCTCTTCTCCTTGGCCGACGGCCACTGCCTCAGAATTTCCCCCCTTCTCCAAATTTTCTTTCTCTTATCCTGCCCTTAATTTACTGCAATGAATACTCCACCAACTCCAACCATGTCATCCTCCTCCGTTGTCACTCCTGTCATACCAAAATTATCTTCTTCATCCTCCATTTATCCAACCCTCACAGTCAAAACATCAAGCATTGCCTCCCGATCATTCTTGATCAAGAAAACAGTCAGTACTCCCCATGGGTTGAACTTTTCCGTATTCACGCATGTATCTACAACATGCTTGACCACATTGATGACTCCATCCCTTGTCTGCCTGAGGTTGACGATTCTATATGGCTGCGACTTGATGCTGCGGTCAAACAGTGGATATATGGTAGTATTTCTTAGAACTTGCTTCTCACTATCATGAAATCCGATGCCACGACACGTGAATTATGGCTTAGGTTGGAAGAAAATTTTTCAAGATAATAAGCATACTCGTGTTGTGTATTTGGAGGAACAATTTAATAATACACGTCTTGAAAATTTCTCCAACATGAAGGATTATTGCAAATAGTTGAAACTCGTGGCCGATCAACTATCCAATGTCGGCACCCCTGTCTCTGAAATGAAGATGGTCTTACAATTAATTGCGGGCCTCCCAAAAGGTGAGTATGATACTCTAGCCACAATGATACAACATGCAGACCCGTTATCCAGTTTCAACAAGGCACACTCACAATTGTTATTAAAATAAACCCGTCGTGCTATACAGGATGAGCATAATCAAAAGGCGCTAGCAGTCGAAATGCCACCACAAAACATTAACTCCACCTGTCCAAACCCACCGGAAAATTCTCAGCAGCGGCAGACCTACGGCGGCAGAGGTGCCAGAGGTCGCGGAGGCGGCAAATGTGGCAGGGGACGAGGAAAGGGTCGCGGCCAGCAAAACCATTCCCACCAGCCGCAACCCAATCCTTACACACATTGGACTGGCTCAGCATCTTTCTACATGCAGCCGCAATGGGCCTCGGCCCCAGCACATGCATCAACCCAATTTCCCTTTTCTCTGCAAGGGCTGTTGGGGCCCTCTCCAGCCCACCGTCCAACTTTATTTCAGATGCCTCAAGCCCACTTACTCCAGGCCTAGTACGTGCAGTCCTCTACAAGTCTGGCCCCAATTGACTTGGGTCAGGCCTTTAGCAGTCTGAACACGCATCAACCCGATGAAAATTGGTATATAGACTCCGGAGCCACATCTTACCTCACTCGGTCTGCAGGTAATATTCTTACATTATTTCGTTTAAAGCATCCTCAATACATTACTGTTGGCAACAAGCATCGCATTCTAATACAGGGTTATGGTACCTCCCACACACAACCACCACATCCGCCTTTTTCCTTTATACATGTCCTATTTGCACCAAATATCATTAAGAACTTAATTTCTGTCAGAAAATTTACTCGTGATAATTCTCTCTGTTGAATTTGACCCGTTTGGTTTTACTATGAAGGATCTTCGTACGGGGAACTACCTTACGAGATGCAATAGCACGGGGGACCTCTATCCATTTCTATCCACCTCCGCTGCCGGAACTTGCTCCCCCGTATCTCTCGCTGCTATCTCCCCGTCCACTTGGCATAATCAACTTGGCCACCCAGGCGCCCCCGTTTTTAATTTTCTTAGAGGCAATAATTTTATTAAATGTAATAATGAGAAACTTGCCCAACACTATGTTTCGTGTTATTTAGGCAAACATATTCGTCTTCCGTTTAAATCATCTACCTTTTTCACCTTTTGATATTATTCATACTGATTTGTGGACATCTCCTATTTCTAGTTCCCTTGGTCACAAATATTATCTTGTCCTGTTGGATGATTTTTCGCATTATATTTGGATTTACCCACTCAAATTTAAATCGGAAGTGTTTGCAAAATTTCTTGAGTTTCGTACTTTTATCAAAACACAGTTTGAAAAATGCATAAAATCCTTTCAGTATGACAATGGCCGTGAATTCAATAATTCAACATTTCACCGATTTTATCAAAATAATGGCATGGTTTTCAGTTTCTCCTGCTCCACACTTCACCACAAAATGGTAAAGTCGAGCGCATTATCCGCACCATTAACAACATAGTTCGTACTCTACTGTTTCATGCCTCTCTACCTCCGTCCTTCTAGGTCTACGCCGTCAAAATGTCAAAATATATTCTAAATATCTTACCCACTATCACCCTTCACAATATGACTCCAATCGAAATTATATACCGCAGGGTCCCCTACTATGATCACTTACGGATATTTGGTTGCCTGTGTTATCCCAATCTTACCTCCGCCGCCCCTCACAAACTAGCACCTCGAGCCACTCCATGCGCCTTCATAGGTTTTCCGTCTAACCATAGGGGCTATCTGTGCTATGACCCGTCCAGTCATCAACTCCACATCTCTCGTCACGTCACATTTGATGAGACCACATTCCCATTTGCGAATATTCAAAAATACCACAAATCGGACTACACATTTCTTAACGAGCCTGACATTTCTCCCGTCATCCTTAGTCAGTCAAATCTGTCTGACACAGGTACACCGTCGCTACCACCACCCTTGCCAACCGACCCGCATGGGTGTCCTCTCAGTCGCCCTCAACAAACTGTCCACCGGTCGCCCCCATCTCCGGCGACCATTCAGTCACTATTGTCCCCCCATCGGTTTCCCACCAACAAATCTCCCAAACCGGTCATCAACCACCACCAACCTGACTCAACCACCCACCTGCACTTCCAATCGACCAGCCAATACCTAGATCTCCGTCGATCAACCTTCCATTGACACAACCACAACCTCACCATCGAACCAGACCGACAAACCAGACCCACCACCATCCCCTTACCCAACGATGCCGCCTACCTCACCATCGTCTGCCACAGTACCCTCACAATCATCGACCCAACATAACTCTCCTGCACCCACCTCACCATATTCAACCATTCCAATATCGCACAACCTGCCCCATGACCAAAACCAAACTTCCGCAACCCACCTCCAAAACAAACCACACACTGCCTCCACCCACTATATGGAAACTCGTGCCAAGCATGGAATTTTCAAACCCAAAACCCAATTCAACCTGTCCACCCAAATAATTTCCCTAATTCCCAAAAACCCTAAATTAGCCAAACATGACCCTAATTGGAATGCTGTTATGTGTGAGGAATTTAATGTTTTGACGAAATAACACACATGTGATTTGGTACCTAGACTAGAGGGGGTGAATGTGATCCGGTGCATGTGGCTATTTCGCCACAAATTTTGAGACAGTGGAGACCTAGAGAGGTATAAGGCCCAACTTGTGGACAATGACACTAATCAGCAGAAGGGCATTGATTGCGGCGAGACATTCAGTCCGATTATAAAATCGGCTTCCATTCGCACAGTCCTAAGTATAGCTATGGGAAAGCATTGGCCGATACATCAACTTGATGTGAAAAATACATTTTTACATGAGGATTTGAAAGAAATAGTGTACATGCACTAGCCATCGGGTTTTGTCCATCCAACAACCCCTTATTATGTTTGCCGGCTTTGTAAGTCACTGTATGACCTTAAATAGGCCCCACGGGCGTGGTATGATCGATTTTCCAGTATATTATGCAGATTGGGTTTGTATGCAGTTGGTGTGATAATTCGCTATTCATTTTGCATCGAGGTAGCAACACTGCTTACTTTTTGCTATATGTGGATGATATTGTTCTCACTACCTCATCTGATGGGTTGAAAAATAAAATTATTACTCTGTTTAAAACTGAATTTTCTATGACTGACTTAGGCAAATTGAGTTACTTCCTGGGTATATTAGTGACCAGATATGCTGATTATATGTTTTTGAGCCAGCGTAAGTATGCAGAAGAGATAGTGTACAAGGCTAAGATGACGAATTGCAAAATCATGCTCACTTCGATTGATTCAAAATCCAAGCTCAGTGCTATGGACGGTGCTCCAGTGTCCGACCCTACGCTATATAGGAGTCTTGCAGGTGCTCTTCAGTATCTCACATTTACCAGACCAGATATTACATATGATGTTTAGCAGGAGTGCTTGTTTATGCATGCCCCAAATGAGTCTCATTTTACCGCCCTTAAACGTATTATTCTATATATTACGGGAACACTTGATTATGAGTTACATCTATACCCCTCGGCACCAAACAAGTTGCTATCTTATACAGATGCAGATTGGGCAGGGTGCCCGGACACGTGACGCTCCACCTCTTGTTATTGTGTCTTCTTAGGGGATAATCTCATTTCATGGTCTATCAAGATACATGCTACCCTATCCCGTTTCAGTGCCGAAGCAGAATACAGAGGCGTTGCAAATGTTGTAGTTGAGATTTGTTGGCTCCAAAATCTACTTTTGGAGCTCTAGTGTCCTTTACGTAGGGCGTCTATTGTATACTATAATAACATATCTATCATTTATCTTTCTCACAACCCGGTTCAACATCAGCGAACCAAACACATTGAGATGAATATACATTTCGTTCGTGAGAAAGTTACTCTAGGACACGTCAGAGTGTTACACGTGCCTTCATCCTATCAGTATGCAGATATATTTACCAAAGGACTTCCAAGACAACTATTTTCTGGACTTCAGATCCAGTCTCAGCGTCCGGCCTCCTCCCACTGCGACTAGGGATGACAATGGATCAGATCTGGACCGGATCCTACTAGATTCAGATCTAGATCTGTTTTTATACCTGGATCCAGATCCATCGGGTCCATAAAAATCAGATCCAAATCCGGATCCACCGGGTCCACAGATAGGATCTGGATTCACATGTAAAAAAATTTGTCTTGAATAATATTTCCACCTGTTAAAACTTTTTTGACAAAATAAAACCCAATCTTATTGAAAAAAATGATTGAGTTCATTCAATCAACCTATGCTAGAAAAACAAAAGAAAACAAATTAAAGTTTACAAAATTTATAGACAAATTTAAGCAAAAAGTATATTGTCCTTTAACATGTCTAATTCTAAGACATGGAAGTTCATCCTTGGTCATTCCAAGACATGTCTAATTCTCTGTTTGCCTGAGATAGATTTGATATTTTGCTTTTACTTTTGAGGAAAGGTCAATACCCAAATAAATTACATCAAAATATGAAGTAACAATAGTCAATTAGCACCTCTAGGCCACTCCAGACTCTACAACCATTGATCACATGCGACTTATTTTTCTTAATTGTTTTGTGAAATAGCCTATATGTTGCAATAGCTTAAAATTCAATGACAGCAAAAATTACAAGTGCAGAAATAAATCAAGAGACGACCAACTCGATGGTATGATCGAGAAACAACTTTGGAGGATGGGGGTTTGTTGGGAGAAGAGAGCTAAATCAAGAGAGTAGTTATAACTCTCTACTGGATTTTTTTATTTTTTTATTTTCTTTAAGTCTTTAGAATTTTATTTTTCTTACTTGATTATATATGAAGACATCTTTGCTTACCAATTGTATGCTATCCAACCTGCTAATTTATTTAATGTGCTACTAATTTTCTAGTAAGGATCAATCTTTAATTAAACACTTAAATGCCACAAGTTAAAAGAGAAGAAAACCTTTTTTACTCGCATGGTACGAGACACTTTTTAATTTCTGCAAACCAACTTCTAGACATATATATATGACAAAAGCTAGTAATCACATCCTCTACAATTCTACAACTCAATTGTTATTTGTTAGGGACATCTTTTGATCCCTTTCAGCACCTCTCCAATATGAAAAAATATTACTTTTTAAAAAGAGATAACTAAAAAAATTCATCTCAATAAATATTTATGATTAAACATATCATTTACATATCAGAAATTATGATTTTTTTTAAAGAAAATACTTATAAAATTACATTCTAGGTTATGAATATATTTAATAAAAAAATGGATCCACGGTCGGATCTGGACCGGATACGGATTTCAAATACAAGATTCAAATCCGTCAGAAATGGATCCGGGTCCGATCCAGATCCGTCGGGTCCAAATTTTAAAGATCCATATCCTATAAAACGGATCTGGATCACCGGATTCGGACCGGGTCCAGGATCCACTGCCATCTCTAGCTGCGACTGAGGGGGGTGTATTAGCGAATATTCTACATAGATTCGGTATATATTATGTATTTATGTTTATTGTATATTTATGGTATACCAGGATCCTTACCGAATTAAGATTCCTTTATTGTATACACTATATATATTTTCAATAATATGAATACTCCCTAAGGGAAATTATTACAATCTTACAAAATTGATGGTAATTACACGGAGAAAATCCGCGGAGAGGATGGTTTCGAGTTTGTTATGAGTAATTTTAACCAGCTTGGAAAATTGATCATGAATCAAAGGGAGGACGTTCGAGTATTAAGAATTGGAAGTTGGTGTAATTTTCCGATTAACGAAGCAAACTTTGGATAGGGTGAGTCTATTTCGACGATTGTTACAATTTTTGGGGTTAAAGATAATATTGTTTTATTAGATTCTGTTGAATTTCCCGGTGGAATAGAAGCATGGGTTGTTATGGCTGATCAAGAAATGACATTGTTTGAATTGGACAAGGATTTACAAGATTTTACTTCATTTGATGCAAGTTAATAAGCTTTTCTTGATTATTGTATAATTTGTGATCTCAATTGAAGTTGATTTTCTACAAATCAATAAGATTGATTATGTATTGGTGGTTATTCAGCTTCAACAAGTTGATTAAATACATATGAATCGTCGATTTGAAAGAAGAGTAGAGGTTTTGATAGAAACCAAGAGTCCACCAAACAGTATAGAGAATCGGGTTCTCTATCTATTCCTTTAAGTAAAACATAAAGTAAATAACACATGATATTTATGTAGAAAACTCCTTGCTCAAGGGATTAAAAACCACGACCTACCAAGTAGGATTTCCAACTTCACTAACTGAGCAATTTCAGATTACAACCAATTGCAACCTAGGAATTAAGCTATTAATTCCTCACCCATTACAATACCTATATTGCAAGTCATTTACAATAACTCTATTGCAAAGCTACAAACCTTGACTAACTCTAGCCAAGAACACAAAAGCAACAAGGTTGAAATATGTCCTACATTAACACTTCTTAAAAGTAGTGTAGGATTACAATAAAGAGAAAAATGACAAAGACTTAAAATAAACTAAAGGACATAGACATCTTCAGTTGTCGGGATCTGGTCCTTCAGTTTGTGAGCAGCTTTGTTCTTGAAACACTTGGAGAATCTTGTGGCGACTGACTTACACAAGTGATTTTTGAGTTTTCAAGTAATGTGTAAAACCTTGTAACATGTTGTATATATATTGGGAAGCATGTGGGATGAGATAGGGACTATTCATTCCTTAATTTGACCACCAACACACTGCAACAATGCTGTTGTACTTCTGCCAATGAACAATGTAGCTTTACAGTTGTAATTGTTGACTGTACGATAACCAATAGAACAGATGGCAGACCAGGTCCCTATCTGGTTCTTCGAAAGTTTGACAAATCATCAAAACACAAGATGACATACTTATCAATTTCCCCCCTTTTGATGATGACAAACATATAATTTATATTCCCCCATGAGAACCAAGTTACACACTTGTTCCCCCTGTGAATCAGACTTATCTTTCAAGCATAACAACATGTTAATCAAGGAAACCTAATTTCATCCATTAACTTCCCCCTCAGTCACAGCAAGCATATCACATCATATCCAATTTCCCTTTATTTCCCCCTTTTGGCATCATTGAAAAGAACAATTAGAGTAGTACAAGCAAAAAAAATTCAGTAGCATTAACTTAGAGCTACTGGGGCAACACAACACGAGCAGAAACATGAACAAACAAGCTAGTAACAAAGCATAAGACAGAGTAATTACCCGAAAAGATTATCATTAAACAAAATTATAGTAGTCACAATAGTACAATCATGACAATTAAAATTGTCATTAGTGCCAAAATCATTAGGCAGACAAAACAAGGATCACAAGAACGATACTTAAGAAGGATGAAGGACCAAGTCTTAGAAGCAGGGATTGAAGAGACTAGATGGGAAACTAAGGACCAGAGGCCAGCGGTTTGAGAAGTCTATCCATTCTCTCGATGTTAGTGCTGGTCTTGGAGTATCTGATCTCTAAGCTCATCTACCTTCAGTCACAACTTTTTATTTTCGGCTCACAACTTATTAATCTCAGCATTTGCCTCCTCCAAATCACCACACGAATTAGGTTCATATGTCTGCTTAGACAACCAGACTCGGAGGAGAGCATTCTCAGCTTTAAGCCTTCGAATCTCAGCAGTTGCTACCTCTTGCGCCTTAATCAGAGTGGAAATAGTAGAATTGTTGCCGACACCGCCTTTCTTTGACATGCACTCATATTTATCCAAAGTCGCCATGGTGAACATGTGTTTCTTAGAGCCTATAGTAGCTGTTCCAGTTTTGACTTGGAAGTGCACAAGTACCTTGGTCAAGAGGAACCCATATGGAAGCCCATGTATGCCTTCCCTTGCATTCACCACTTTGATAATGTGCTCGATCATGATGGCTGGTAAACTGATGGGTTTGAAAGTTGACAAAGCCTCAAAAAGAACCAGGTCTGCCATATAGGCAATAGAGCGATATTCAGCCCGTGGCAGCAGTACCTTGTCGATAAGTGCAAATACAAGCTGGTACTCTGATTTGAGCTCTTTCTTGAAGAGCCTGGCTCTAGTGGCAGACTCATGCCTTTTAACAATCATACATTTGAATGCCTCAGAGGCCTCCCCAACTACAGTCTTAATCTCATCAGTTGGGACCCCTAAAATATCTCTAAGTGTTTTCTCATCTAACTCAAAATCAGTCCCATTTACTGACACCACAAGAGTGCAATCATCTATGTAACAGAGATTTGCATAAAACCCGACCATTTTTTCTTCATAAACACTTGATGCTGGTTGAACAAACAGTTGACTCCACTTTTGGAACTCAACGATCTCAATCAATTCTTTCATCCCAAACTTCTCAGCAATTTCAGTGTCAAACACCCTCCCTAACAACAACTTTTGACTCCTTAACATCTCATTTCTTTCATTTTCAGTCTGAGCGACACTTTTCCCAACTCTTTATTTCTTTGAGGAGCCATGTTCCTTACTAGTGCTAGTTTTCATTTTCTTTGAAGGACGGGGTCTAGTTTCACTCTTCTCTTTGGCAGACTTGTCACTTTTATCATCAGTGACAACCTGCTCCACACTTTTCTTATTCTCCTCATTTTTTTTCTTCTTAAAATTTTTCTTTTCAAGTGGAGAATGATCCACTTCCTGTACCACAACATCATCATCATCATTTATCTCAACATCCGCATCAATCAAGACATCCTCATCGATCAACCTGGTTGTCCCTAATTGATTTCTAGTTCTATTTGTACCCTTTGCTTTACTAGCCTTCAAGGCAGAGTCCAAAACAACCTTTTCAACCCTTTTACCCCGTCTGGTTCTAGGGGCTGTTTGGGGAATGCTTTTTCTAATGGTGGGAACAATATTTTCCCTAGGCTTTTCAACAACAGTAGCCTTTAGACACCTAAAACACAGAAGCAGTTCATCCTCGTCAAACTCAACAGTAGGGCCAGAATGACCAGGTTCTTCCTCAGGTAACAACTCATCCAATGGTACATCAATAATAGACACTAGTTCAGGATTAACAGCTAGAACCAAATTTACCCTAGAGGAACCTGGTCTCTTATCCAAGACAAGAGTTATCTTGAGTATTGATGACTCAAGATCTCCCTGGGCTGAGGGACCAGGTCCCTCTTTTATTTCCCCTGCTGACTTCACAAACCCAAACCCCAACTCACCAACAATTTCCTCACTTTTTTTCATAGTTCTTATGGCATTAGCAAAATTATCCATAATTTTAACCTCACTATCCAAAATGTCTGACCTACCCTTGCTCGCTTCAAATATAGACCCATCCAACTCCATAGATGACTCATCTACTTCTTTACCACTATCATATGGAGGAGGATTACATTTTTAAGCCAATGTGTCTTTCACACTATCCTTGTTAACACTCTCATCTTGTTCATTTGCAACAACTGCCTCCTTACTCCCATGCAAATTATCAAAGACAATGTTTTCAGTTCTCTGATCTTGTACCCCTACTTCTTCAGTCGGTTGACTAGTGACCTTTGTGTCTTCATCATTTTCCTCTAGTTCCTCCGTGTTCTAAAAGAATTTCGATATAGACATGGTTTAACCACTACCAACAGAGTCTTGTTTTTCAATCGGGCTAGAAATTGAGGATAGAGGGATGAATTTTCTAGGGGTTTGGATTTTACGAGTTCTGGGAGGTTCGATAATGGAGGATTTTAGGGAAGTGACTGTAGGGTTTTGATTGGTGGAGATTGGAAGTTTTGTGGGTGAAGTAGGAAGAATAGATTCAGATGGTGTTGGTGCGTCGGATGATGATGAAATAAGATTTGGTTCAGCGGTTGATTCTTTGTTAGACATGGCAAATTTTTGATTTGGAAATGGAGCGTAGAAGGTTGAGAGAACGAGTATGTGTGTGAGAGAAGGAGAGAGAGTAAAGTTAGATTTTTTAATTTAAGTGAGGAGAGAGATGAGATAATAAGTATTTAAGAGGGGATTATAAGGTTGGATCGGGTTGTAGCTTAAATGGTTGGGTCAGTTGAGAGAAGGTGTATCGTTTAGAAAAGAGAATTTGTATTTCAGAAGGGAACAATTTTAATAACTTGGCACCTTAACAATTTCAAGTTCATACAAGTACTGAAGAGACTACTAACCTGAGTCACAGAGACCAGGTCCCTTGACATTTTTGAAAACTTCAGGCAGAAACTCTGAATGATGCAATGTCACCTAAGTCTGTGTTTTCCTGAGACCGCCATGTGTGTATACTTGTAACAGTATAGGAGTGAGTTAGATTCCACCAAAAAATACATTTTAGCATTGTACATTTCCTCTTAACATAGCCAATCATTGAGGGAATGACTAGTTGAGCTTGATCAAGCCCAACTCCAAGCGATTCTTCTCAAAGTGCTCCATGTTCAGTGCCTTGGTGAAAATATCAAGAACCTATTCCTCTTTCTTACAGAACTTTATGCAAATCAAACCCTTTTAAACGTCATCCCTTAGGAAATGATGTCTGACATCAATGTGATTGGTCCTTTTATATTGCACTAGATTCTTTGTCATGTTAAGTGCACTTGTATTATCACATAAAAAGGGCACACAATCAATAAACACACCAAATCCTCAAGATGTTGTTTGATCCATAACAGTTGAGCATAACAGGAAGCAATAACCATATATTCAACTTCAGCAGTAGAAAGTGCCACGAAGTTTTGTTTCTTCGTACCCCAAGAGATCAAGCAGGATCCCAGAAAATGTGCCATTCCTGAAGTACTCTTCCTATCCACCAAATACCCAGCATAATCGGCATCAACATATCCAACCAAGTCAAAATTATCTCCTAAGGGATAGAGAAGGACCAGGTCCGGAGTTTCCTTACGATACCTCAAAATTCTCTTTGCAACTTTCAGATGAGATTCTTTGGGACTTGATTGGAATCTTGCACACAACCCAACGCTGAAAACAATGTCAAGTCTGCTAGCAGTTAAATACAGTAGAGACCCAATGATACCTCTATATATGGTTTCATTGATAGGAGAACCAGGTTCGTCCATGTGCAAGCGTATTGCAGTGGCTATAGATGTATCAATATGATTAGCATTCTCCATCTCAAACCTCTTAATCAATTCCTTGATATACTTTTGTTGACTGACCATGGTGTCTTTTGGGGTTTGCTTCACTTGCAACCCAAGGAAAAAGTTTAGCTCACCCATCATGCTCATCTCAAATTCACTTCTCATGAGCTTAGCAAACTCTTCACAGAGGGAATCATTAGTAGCACCAAAAATGATATCATCAACATAGACCTACACAATCAATAAATTTCTCCCTATCCTTTTCAGAAATAGAGTGTTATCAATTTTTCTTCTTGTAAAGCCATTTTCAAGAAGAAACGTTCATAATCTTTCATATCATGCCAGAAGAGCTTGCTTAAAACCATATAGAACCTTGTCAAGATTGACCATATGTTCAGGGTGTTCATGACTTTCAAAACCAGGGGATTTGCTTGACAAAGACTCCCTCCATATCCATTCAGAAATGCACTCTTGACATCCATTTGGAATAATTTGAATTACATATGGGATGCAAAGGCAATAAGAATCATGATAGCCTCCATTCTAGTAATAGGAGAAAATGTATCATCATAGTCTATCCCTTCTTCTTGATTGTAACCTTGAACCACCAGCCTTGCCTTATTCCTGGTAGTGTTTCTGAACTCATCGAGCATGTTGCAAAATACCCACCTAGTCTCAATTACTATTATGTCTGAGGGCCTAAGGACAGGTGCCACTCTTTTTTTCTTTTAAATTGATGAAACTCTTCTTGCATAGCAATTATCCAATCAGCATCTTTCAATATTTCCTTGATATTCTTGGGTTCAATTTGAGATAGAAAGGCTGAAAAGGCAAATATATTTCTCGCCTTAGATCTAGTTTGAATACTAGAGTCTAATAAAGTGATCATATTTTGAAGTAGATGAGATCCCTTGTGCTTCCAGTTGGATACTTGAACTGCAGGAGCAGAGGGACCAAATTCTTTTATGTTGGATCCATCGTTGCCATCAATAGAAGCATGACTTCCGCTTCATTGTCCAGCTTCAAGGGTGCATGATACAACATTTGCTACTCTATGTTTAGCTTCTAGTGGAGTAACAACAGGACCAGGTTCCTCGGTACCCTCTAAAGACTCTGCTGCATCTTCTTCATTGCTCTTCTTTATTTAACTCATCAACTCAGTCATTCCATTTGAGGTTTTAATAGCTTCATTAGGAACTTTTAAAAATACTCTATCATCAGCTTTATCAACATGTGACTCCTTATTACTCAGTGTATTGGATTCATCAAATAGCACATGCACATTTTCCTCCACTCACTGAGTTCTTTTGTTGTAGACCTTGTATGCTTTGCTATGAGATGAGTAGCTAATGAAGATTCATTCATCACTTTTAGCATTAATTTTTTCCAAAGCTTCCTTACCATTATTGAGAACAAAGATTTGCAGTCAAATGCTCTTAGATAAGTCAGCTTGGGCTTTCTCCCATTGAGAAATTCATAGGGGGTCTTCTCAAGCAGGGACCTGATCATGCATATGTTTATCACATGAAAAGCAGTGTTAAAAGCTTCAGCCCAAAAACTTTTAGAGACACTACTTGCTATCAACATTGTTCGAGCCATATCTTCAAGAGTTCTATTTTTCCTCTCCAAAATAGCATTTTGTTGAGGTGTTCTGGGGGCAGAAAAATTGTGACATACCATTTTCAGCACAAAATTCTTCAAACTTGGCATTTTCAAACTCAATACCATAATCAGATCTAATACTCACAATGTGATTTCCTAGTTTCACCTGAATCTGTTTCACAAAGGCATAGAACATTTGAATCTAGTTTCCTAGTTCTTCAGTTGATTTTCTAACATGATATTTTCTTGTGTCACTCTATCAACTTGTTCCTTTAAATCTACAATGGAAACTACCATACCACCCCTCTCTTGTTCAAAATCACAGATTTCTTCATTTAGAGCATTTTTTCATTTACAATAGCATGATAGGCATCAATTAATACATTCGTCAATGATATGAGTTTATTTTGAGCATAAATTTTTAATTATTTTTGAACATCAAGAAAGTTTACCTCTTCTTGCTTATCATTATCATCGGCATCTGATTTGGTCATGAGTGCAAAGATTGACTCATATTCTGAGGGTTTATTGTTAATCGTCATCATTGATCTGTCACCTTGGTCGTCATCATCTTCAGATTCACTTGAGGAGTCTCCCCAAGCAGTAAGAGCTTGCTTTACCAAGTCATCAACTGCATCTTTCCTTATGAACTTCTTATCAGTGACTTGGTTCCGTTTGGCAGTCTTGTCTTTCTGATTTTTCTGCTTGTGAAGAGGACACTCTTTGATGAAGTGACCAGGTTTACCATACTTGTGGCAACAATTGTCATTTCCTTTGAAGTTCCTGCTGGAGCTTTATATTCTTGGGACCCCACTATTTTTCTGAACCATCTTTTGAAATCTGCGAGTGAGGTATGCCATATCAGATTCATCACTGCTTGAATCACTTTTGCCAGCCTTGAGAACCAGGTTCTTCTCATTCTTTGCCTCACTCTTTTCTAGTTTCTTTTTGGCTATCTTTATCTCATAAGTCTTGAGATTTCCAATCAGCTCATCCATGGTCAGCGTTTTCAGATTCTTGGCTTCATATATGACATTCACCTTGCTATCCCAAGAGTCTAGCAAGACACCAATCAATTTTCTAACCAATTTGGTGGTTGAGATGCCTTCTCCCAAGGAATGAAGCTCATTGATTATAGAGGTGAACTTCGTATGCATATCTCGAATAGACTCGTCCTCTCTTATCTTAAACAGCTCATACTCTGTGGTGAACATATCAATCTTGGAATCCTTAACTTGAGTGGTTCCTTCATGAGCCGTTTGGAGAGCTTCCCAGATCTGCTTAGCAGTTACACAAGGTGAGACCCGATTGTACTCATATGGTCCAATACCACAAACAAGAATCTTCTTGGCGTTGTAGTTTTTCTCAACAACCGTCTTGTCCACCTCATTGTACTGCTTCTCTGCCTTTGGAGTAGTTATAAGACCAGCTGAGTCTGTGTTCATGGGAACATAGGGACCATCACAGATGATGTCCCACAACTCAGAATCTTCAGCCATGATGAAATCGTGCATCCTTGTCTTCCACCACCCATAGTACTTTTCGTTGAACCTTGGTGATCTTGTGGTAGATTGTCCTTCCCCTAAGTTTGGTGGAGCAGCCATGAGAGAGATTCTTTCTAGGTGTTAACCTTTTAGAAAGCACCTGCTCTGATACCAATTGATAGAAACTAAGAGTCCACCAAACAGTATAGAGAACCAGGTTCTCTATCTGTTACTTTAAGAAAAACATAAAGTAAATAACACACGATATTTACGTGAAAAACTCCTTGCTCAATGGATTAAAAACGATAACCTACCAAGTAAGATTCCTAACTTCACTAACTGAGCAACTTCAGATTACAACCGATTGCAATCTAGGAATTAAACTATTAATCTCTCACCCTTTACAATACCTATATTGTAAGCCCTTTACAATAACTCTATTGCAAAGCTACAAACCTTGACTAACTCTAGCCAAGAACGCAAAAACAACAATAGTGAAATTTTTCCTACAGTAACACTTCTTAAAAGTAGTGTATGATTACAATAAAGAGCAAAATGACAAAGACTTAAAACAAACTAAAGGACATAGACATCTTCAGTTGTCTAGATCTGGTCCTTTAGTTTGTGAGCAACTTTGTTCTTGAAACACTTAGAGAATCTTGTGGCGGCTGACTTACACAAGTGATTTTTAGGTTTTCAAGTGATGTGTAAAACCTTGTAACATGTTGTATATATTTTGGGAAGCATGTGGGATGAGATAGAGACTATTCATCCCTTGATTTGACCACCAGCACGCTGCAGCAATGTTGTTGTACTTCTGCTAATGAACAATGCAGTTTTACAGTTGTAACTGTTGACTGTACGATATGGCAGACCGGGTCCCTATCTGGTTTCTCAAAAGTTTGGTAAATCATCAAAACACAAGATGACATATTATTAGGTTTTATCTATTAATCACCATACTCAGTGATAGAATTTAGGTAATACTTTCAAAGCCAAAATCACCAGCTAAGCCTCCTAAATAACCGCCCAAAGGAGGTAGCGACGCAAATACCTCTAGTTTCTGAGTAAAAAATGGCTCGTAAGGAATGTATTCCCAGGGCATGGAGGATAATGTTTGGGCCAAGATTCAAATCTGAAATCTTCAAGTCATGGGCGAGAATCGTGTCATTCACCTGTCACGTGTTGCTCATTTATGATTCATGTTTGTAATACTTTTTCTCCACATGGGAAGTGAATAGATTTCCTTTGTCTATATTAGTCTAATTTTTGTTGAAACAAATAAGTTAAATATTATTAGTGATGGATAAATAGGACAATGTAATATAAACATATAATAATGCTAAGAGGGGTTACTCTCCAACTTTGTCACTTTCCTCATTAGTTTTGGTTAGTATAAAGTAGGGTGGTCAAGTGGGCCGGGTCAACCTGATCCCGGCCCGGCCCGGCCTCGCTACCCACCCCGCCTCGATCCCCAAAAAAAAATTATCGGTGTCGGGGTTCGAACTCGGGATGGGACTTGGGATCGTCCCGATCCCGATCCCGATCCCGATCCCGATCCCGATCCCGACCCGACCCAACCCACCCCAATACGACCCTGTCCCGACCTCGCCCCGCCAACCCCCTCCCCCTTTGTAAAAATAACCGTTGCAACAACATCCAAATTTTGATTTTGGTCATTGTGCGACAGCTATAACAATCATTTTTGGCCCCCTATCCCATAAACCCCCTACCTCCTTAATATTTATTTTAACCCCTAAATTAATATATTTACACTTTAATCCTATTTCTCAACTATAAATACCTCGTTTTCCTCTTTATTTTTCTCACAAATTTTCCTACAATTTTTCAATTTATCTCTCTACAATTCTAAATTGCCTACTAAATATTATATTGTTTTGCTCATTTATATCAAAGTTAAAAAATTGGGAGTGAAGTTGGCAACTAGCTTGAGGATATCCATCGAGCAAAGTTTTAATTTTTAACCTCGATTACACGTCGGCGTTTGGTACCTTCGTTCCTTCTTTAAACTATTATTTTTACTTAATTTTAATTATCGCACTTAATTTCATTTACTTTAATTATTTATTTACATAATTATAATGGAACGCTTTGGACGTATGATTAATGATAAATGTAAGGATGCTTCTTCTAGTAGGGGTAACAAGGGTAATGATACTTCTTCTAGAATCATATTTCTAGTCCCGATGCTTTCATTGATTTCACTCATATAGATGAAACTGTTTTTTAAAATGATATAACATTAGACGATGAGGTAGATGAACCAAACTTTAATTTAGACGATAATCTAAATGACACACCCACTAGTGCACCTCAACCTCAGGCTCAGACTGAGTCTCAGCCTCAAACTGAAACTGAAATGCTTCATATTCCCCTAGTATAAGTCAAGGACCTACACAACGAAAATTAAAATCAGCTGTATGGAACTTTTTTTATAGGGACCAAGAGAATCAACTAGCTAGATGTAAAATTTGTAAAAATATTTATAAATTTAAAACCGGAAAAGGTCAAGGTGTGATGAGAGGTTTATTGATACATATAGAAGGCGAGCACACAGCTAGGTGGAATCAATACCAGGCTAAAAAATTGGGTGTGCCAAAGCCATCTGAGTCGGGACAAGGTTCACATAGTGTCCCCGACCAAGTACAGGGTCAAATTAATCCGACGACGGGGGAAATTTTTGGTCCTAAATATGATAAAAACAAAGATAGAGAAAATATGACAAAATTAGTTGACGTGGTGGGTTTGCCTTTTTCATTTCCTTCCTCTCCTGATTTTATTAATTACATTCGAGAACATATAATCTTGCTTTTAATTATTTTCCTAGATCAACTGTTAGAAGGGATGTTTTAAATTTGGAAGTGAATATCAACAATATTTACGTTATGCATTGTATCATTTTAATTGCAAAGTGCTATCACTTCTGACATAGGCCGTAGTACTAACGGTAATGATTATTTAACGGTAACATGTCATTGTATAGATAAAATTGGTCTATGCAAAAACATATTTTAGCATATAGATATATTGATGATCGGCACACTGGAAACTTTATTGCACAAAATATTAATGAAATTTGTGATTATTATGGAATAATTGATAAAATTATGACTATTACATTAGATAATGCTACTTCTAATGATTATGCTATAAGACGTTTAAAAGTTCGATTAACTTCATATTTTTCTGATCATTTTCATATAAGATGTGCGTGCCATATTTATAACTTAGTTGTAAAGGATGACTTAAACGTTTTTGAAAGAAATCTTGATAAAATACAATTTGCTATAAATTTTATTTTTAAAGGTAATAAAATACAAAGACACAGAGAGTATAAAAAAACTTGTCATAATTGTGGATTACCTTATAGAAAAATACCAGAAGAAGTTTCGACTTGGTGGAATTCTCTGTATGAGCAACTTGTTGCTTACGATTATAGACAACCTATAACTTTATTATTTAACGCCCATAATAAAAATTCAAGGGATATGCTTGTAGATAATAATTGAGAATTTTTTTTAGAACTTAATGGATTTCTAGAGAAATTTTTTCAAGCTACTAAAGAATTTTCCGGTATTTATTATCCTATTATTTTAAATATGTTATTTTATATAGCTCTAATATTTTTGTTTCTTAATGAATATATGAAAAAACTATCTTATGCTCCATCTATTAAAAAAATGTTTATAAAATTTTAAAAATACTTTTTTCCTATTCCAACTATTTATTTTATTGGTGCTGTATTAAATCCGACTATTAAAGTAGACGGTTGTAAAACATTTGTAGAAACAATTTATGATTGTATAGAAGTACTTCCAACAAACTCAACTGAAGAACCAACTCACAAACCAACTAAAGAAGAAGTTAAGTCTAGCATACACACTGAATGCAAACAAGTATATATGTATTACCAACAACAAAATGCAAATAATCAACCAACTTCTGTACCATCTTCTACTATTTCCCTGCAACCTTATAAAAGCACATGTGTTTTCTGCTGCTAGTATTCAATGCCTTAGAAATAAAATGTTTAGTGGTTCAACTTCTTCACAAGTTAGCGAATTTAATGTTTATGTTTTGCAGGGTGTTGTACCGTACAAATTAATTGTCAATGATGAAGGACATGAAGACTTGCTGAAATACTGGAGGCAGAATGAGAATACATTTCCGACACTAGCAAAGATGGCTCGAGATGTGTTGAACATTCAAGCGTTATCAACAGCGTCTGAAAGCATTTTTTCTGCTGGGAGATTTCAAATAGGAGAGCGCAGGCATTCATTGGCGGGAGACACGTTGGAGATTGCAGTTCTATTCAGAGATTGGATTTGAGCGAAGCGTAGAAGGTGCAATCAACCGGAGATCAACGAAGAAGAAGACTACAGCTACAATGAAATCTTGTATGAGGGAACATGAAGCGACGTCGAACAATTGACCAACATATTTCAATTCCAACCGAAGATCCTCAAGACATTGTGAGGAAATTAAAAAAAGTATGGTTAACTATGTAATTTTTTTAATTGCAATTTTATTATGTGATTTGAAACTTTTGAACAACACCACAGTTGCAATTTTGAAATTGTATTACAAAAAAATTATATTTCTATTAAATAATATAAGAGGCACAAAAACAGCATTGAGATGTTTTTATTACAATATCTTGTTCAATTATTGAAGTGTTTATATATATTATTTTTTAAAATTAAGTGACAAAAAAAATCCCAAATCCCGATCCCGACCCGTCTCGTCCCCCCAAATCCCGGTCCCTCTTCCGGCGGGATGTGAGACGGGATGAGACCTCTTCCCGTACCGCTTATCCCGGCTCGCTAATCTTGCTGGAGCCCGCGTCCCGACCCTCCCCGTCCCGTCGAGACCCGCCCCGCCCCATTGGACACCCCTAGTATAAAGTAAAGTATAGTACTATATCACAATATTTTATAAATTTATTATTGGCTATCCTTGTCAACGTACATAAATAAACAAAGAAGAAAAATGCCTAAAAACAAATACAAATAAAATTTGTTAAGAAAATCGATATGAGCAATTATTATATTGTTCTTCTAGATACGAAATCGCACGTAGATGACTCTTAAAGTGAGATTTTTCAACGCGTATTTGAATTAGTCGGATCTCAAAACGCTATCCCACACCAGATAGGAAACGAAAAAAGAAAACGGATGCTCTTATACTTGTTGCTTATTGAATTTGGGACACTTTTTTTTGGTTAAATAAAATATTTTATATATAGTTAAGGGGCAAAATACATATTGATCGTCTCGTTAGTACTACACCATCTAGCTGCATAGTATTACAACCCGGATTTTGGGACACTTCAAACTAACTTTATAATAACACATCTACTCTTAATATGTTAAACTTTTGTTAGAAAGCGCTTTACCCAAATGTGATATTCTCGGATTAGTGGGTTGATTATTTTTCAGCACCGTGATGCATTTGGACTACTAGCCAGCATGTCAATGTCTTCAAACAAGAGAAAGCACCTTTCACAAGCAGTATTTATATAAAGCACACAACGTCAACAATAACAACAAAAAAAACGCTTAATAATAATAAGAGCCTCGATGCCAAGCCATACGACATCAGCAACACAAACGTCACAATACCAAGAAGCTTTCATGTAAAGCATGCAACATCAACAACAACAAGAACGCCTCGATCCACAAGAGTTCTTTCAAACTTAAACCAATGAGAATATGACTTCTTTGTAGAACACAAAGGAAATAGTCATAGAACAAAATGGGATTTTCAAACATGATAGGGAAGTATCAGCTAGGAAGAACAATCGGACAAGGTACCTTTGCGAAGGTTAAACTCACCATTAAGGTAGCAATCCATCAACAAATAAAGTTAGCGGAAATGAAAGAAAATGAGAAAATATATTGCAAGAAAATTTTGTGAGGTTCTTGAAGATAAATTCACACGTGATATACATACAAGACAGAACAATTTGGAATGATTTGTGGCTATGCTTGCGACTAGGACTTAGCAAATGGGGTACTATAGGCGTTACTGATAAGTAAAAGGAGCTATCACCTAGACAGCCAATCCTTGATGATGGAAAATTAGAGAAGGAAGTTATCTATCATATGTTCAATCACATCTGCGCCATCTGAATTTAGCCAATAAGTCTTCACCTAAATTAAAAAAATTAAAAAAAATAAGCAAAATAGAACACTAGAAAAAAACTTGGAGAAGATAATAATACAAAGGCATAGTATTTACAGTTGAAGCTAACAGTTTCCAACGGAAGTCTTGAACAATCTACTAGGACTCAAAACTTCAAAAATTTAAGAGATAAGGGTCAAAAGCTCACCTCAAGTATTTTTTTTAGTTTCCTACCTGAACTATCTAGTTAGCAAAACACACATAAATTATCATTTGTTCACTTTTCCTACCTCAACAACTGATAGTTGAGTGTGTTTTGCTAACTAGTTGGTGATAGTGTAGGTAGGAAATTCTCACACCTGATAGTTCAGGTAGGAAACTCAAAAAAAAAGTGATACTTGAGGTGTGTTTGTTACCCTTAACACAATTTAATACAGAAGTCTAAGGAAAAAAAATGTTACAGTACACGGGCTGGACTAGAAAATACCAGCAAGAATAATGAATCTAAAGCTTGCCTGAATAGTATTGTGTGCAACATATCGTTGTCTGCTTTCATGAAAGCTAACATCAATTCGTTCCCATGGTACTTGTGTAAGGCCTTCAATCATCTCCTCTAGATGAGCAAAAGAAAGGTTCTATTAGAATCCCATGACGCAAAAAGTCGTGCAGCAAATAACAACATAACAGACTATTACCAAAAGAAGAAAAAGGAAGGATAAAAGAAGAGCTGAATACTGAACAAAATGTATTATTTGTCAATAAGGTGCTAGTAATCAACGAAGTCCTCTTCTAAAACCTCCGGAGCAGCATGCCAAAAGAATGAATAGCTTTAGTACCTAATTTTGCTACTCCCTCCGTTTCAATTTGTTTGTCTTAGTTTGACTTGACACGGAATTTAAGAAAGTAAAGAAGACTTGAATCTCGTGGTCTTAAACTAAAGATATGTATAATGTACCAAAATACCCTTTAATCTTGTGGTCTTAAACATGTCACATGGATGCTGAAATTAATTAAAAGTTGTCAAATTAGGAAAGAGACATTCTCATCTTTTTTTCTTTTTTCTTTTATCAGTTTAACAAGTCATTCTAATTAGAAAATTTTCAATATAAAGTATTCTCAGAAGTTAAAACAGATATAGATAGTGTTGCTGACATCCTACTGCTAGAAATTCTGTATATATCAGGATTTACTTCTAAAGGTTTCTTTTTTTCTTTTTAATGAAATAACATTAAGGGAAATTAGCACTTTTAGTCCCTCAAATATTGACAAATTCTAGTTTTAATCCTTCTGAATTTTGGTTAAGCACATTTAACCTTCAATTAATTGATATGTGCACTTTTCACCCTTTTGACTTTGAATCTTTACAAATTTAACGAATTATTAAGTGCTAAACCATTCAATTATCGGTGAATTGTATTAAATTTGTACTGTTAATCTGTTACTCCATATTCGAGGGAAATATAATTCTAAAATAGTCTAAATATCACATATTTCTTATATAAAGGGACTACAAATACACGTTTTAGTTAATTGAAGGTTAAATGAGCTTAGCCAAGTATTACAACGATGCAAAATAGAATACATCAATAATTAAGGTACCAAAAGTACAATTACTTAAGGATGACTTAAATGATATCAAATAATTTCTCTGCCTGCAGGACCAGAAAGCATTACTGATCTTCAGTAAGAAAAAATAATAGTATATCATAACCTAATGGAGTTAAAGTTAAAGATGGAGTAAGTTGTCTTTATTATTACTTTGTTTTCATTTTATTTCTTTTGAATGGAGGCTGGGGCATGCTTCAAAAATAGAAGTAAAGGGTTTACAAACCTTCTAAATCATCCATTTTCTTTGCTTCCAGTGAAGATACTTTATCGTAAACCTTCTCAACATTTACGATATGTGGGTATTTCTGATCCTTTATTTGAAGGTTAGACTGGAGAAGAATGAAAAGAAATCCATTTACATATACAAGAAGAACAAATTAACCAATTGGGAGAGAATCAATAGATTCCAAGTACTCTTAACAGATAACGCAGATCAGTCGACTGAATACCAACCTTTGGAAGTTCATTCTGACGGCGGATTGACGATGTTCTCCATCCAACAACATCTTAGAGATGAGTTAAGGATAAAAATAATTCCAGTTCCAGTAAATTCCATATAATCATATGTCATGTAAATTCTCGTGGTTTGGGATGTCCATTTGATTGGTGTTGCAACTATAAGTTAAATGAACTATCTTTCCTGATCTTAATCAGTTTGAAATCTTTTAATGACGTTATCTACCCCATATTTAACTATTGTGAGGTTTCCATTCTGAAATATTTGCAGACTACACGAGCTGTACTTGTGTGCTTAAAGCATTTATTTTACAAAGAGACCTAAAAATCAAAATTGAATTCATAGGATACGGTCATAGTTTGCGTTTGCATATGCCACTCGACGCTTAAATGAGCATAATCCTGACCTACACAGAAAGCCAAAGATAATGTTACGAGATAATGCATTTGCCACTTCCCTCTAATAGAGAAAAAAATATTAAAGTTGATACTAACATGAACTTGAGATCATCTGAATCATTGACCATCCTAAGGAGGAGGGGAGGTTTCCCATTATCTTTATCAGTGAGGAATAGGTGCTTTCCAGATCTCCCGACAATCCAGTGAGCAGTTTGTGATGCACCTTTCTCCAGCAAAGGAAGACCGCAGAGAAGTGGTAGCTGGATAAAACAGAGAAAAATTACAAAGAAAAGGACAATCAGTATGGTCTTTGAAGTGATCTGGGAAATAGACTTTATTTAGAGATCAAAGTTAACTGATGTATTGAGATACGCAAGCTTTTGATGAAAATTTAAACAACAATAACTGCTTCAAGCCTCAGTCCTAAAAAATGATAACAATTTAAAACATAAAATTACAAAATAAAACAAGAATCACCGAAATAGAGGATTGTTATGGGTAAGCTATCCCATATGAGGGGACAAAACAAAGTAAAGGGCAACAACGTACCCAGTGAAATCCCACAATGTGGGGTCTGGGGAGGGTAGAGTGTACGCAGACCTTACCCCTCCCTTGGAAGGTATGGATCATATGAATATCCATATTATCAATACCCATTTGTCTGCTTTTTACTTTCATAAGTTCTTGCTTTTGGGGAGTATAAGCTTATTTTGGCTTTTAGCTCGTGTTCTTACCCTGACTATTCTTGAACCCATAGCTAATAATGATATCCATATCCATATTATCCGCCAGTTAACCCATTTTTTATCCGTGTTAAATATGGGTGGGCAGATATTTTATCCGTTTTTAACCCGCCCATTGCCAGTCCTAATAATGAAGTTTGAAATCCAGATAGTAATAGCTAAGGTTACAGAAAAAATCGACCACTGAAGAAACTGTTAGATAAAGGAATTACCTGCTTATTCCCTCTTGAGCCCAAATGTGGAGTTGCAACTGTTATGAAGTTCACAGGTTCCAATCCAGCAACAGTTTCTTCAGAAGAAACATTCTCTTCCCTGACCAAGCAGGAGCCATTAAGATCAACTATTTCTGTTTTAGTTGGACGATCGTACAGCCTCCCAATAGCATACCTTGCTACAAGGCCACCCAAGGAGTGAGCAACAAAAGAGATCTTGCGTACCCCAGGCCACCGTTTGATCACATCCTCCACCTGCACTATAAAGCAGCAGGTTTTTTCCAAGCCTCAAATTACTTATTCTAACAGATTTACATTTGCTAAGAAACAGTATACATTCCATAAGAACGAGAAAATGACAAAAATGGTCCCTTATATTTGGGAGTAGGTTCAAAATAGTCCCTAATGTATGCTCTGAACAGTTTTGGTCATTTAAGTTTGTCAAATATTAACACTTTAGGTTTCTGTCAAATATTTAACGAACTCTGTTTGTTAGATTTGACAGAAACTGTGAAAAAACTATTTAATCAAAACCATTAGGAAAATCCCATCAA
Source organism: Anisodus acutangulus (assembly GCA_029783415.1). Taxonomy (NCBI): domain Eukaryota; kingdom Viridiplantae; phylum Streptophyta; class Magnoliopsida; order Solanales; family Solanaceae; genus Anisodus; species Anisodus acutangulus. Next base: position 44,739,734 of record CM056494.1, read on the forward strand.
ATCCTAGAAACTGCAACACAAAAAACTATACTAGACAACAAATAATAGACCAAAAATAACAAAAAATTGCACCGAGAAAACTGCACCAAACTCTAGAAAGAGACCAAAAATAGCAAAATTTTGTACCTCCAATTGTGAGTTCCCGCTAAATCCTTTTTTTTCCACAGTTCGCTTCAAATCTATAGGATAGAGTCCGTAAATATTTAACGGAGACCAAAAGTGTTAACTTTTGACAAACTTAAAGGACCAAAACCATTCAGAGCATACTTTAGGGACTATTTTGAACCTACTCCCAAACATAAGGGACTAATTCTTCCATTTTCTCCCGTAAGAACCTATTAAAATCAGAAAGCCATAGCGAAGTACCTCTTTTGCAAGTCTCTCGCCCATCCGGTCAACACCATCAAAGGTCAACCTTGAAGAATTGCACTCACTACCTGGCAAGTCACAAGGTGTTATCGTCAGTTCAAACAATTTTAGTTCATCTCAATGGCTAAGATATGCAACGATCAATTGCCATCACAAAATAGATAGAAAGGAAAAAAATGAAAATCTTGGACAGCATTATCAAAGGCACAGCTGTACTTCAGCTTTAAAAAGTGACAATGTGTAACAATGTTTCTACTATAGATCTCCGATATAGCAAGATATAAGCTATATGCATAACCTACTAGTTTGTTACAGCCAAAAGATAGTTCAACTGTAAAGTTATGTAAACCAATTGATAACTTCCAACTTCACATTTTCCTTGAGATTGATGTCCAAAGTCCACTTAACTGCCAAATTATATTGACCAAGGAACTTACATATTATCTGAACTGATGCCAATTCATGAGATCGTATGGACGAAATTTTCAAAAGTTCCTACAAACATTACCATATTCATCTCATCTACGTAGACCTAATGTATCAAATATTTTCCAAGTTTCGTTAAGCTTTTCTGCCATCTGAAAGTGATTATCACTAAAGTTGAACTTACAGTGAACAACAATTTTATCAGGGAGCCTTTTGACAAATTGCTCAGCAGCATATCTCCAATCTGCAGAACTGCAAAGGCAGCAGAAATAAACTATTAAGAAATGTGGATTATTGGAATTAACTCAAAAAGAGGATGCTAATCCACTTGATACCTGCTGTACTTTGAGGCATATGCATGAGTGTTCTGATAAGATTTTCTTGGTTTCTTATTACTCTCTAGTTTCAGCACTAGTAAGAAATGGCAAGACACCAGCGACTTTTTGGTAGGTTTTGCCAGTAAACTATTCATTGCTACTCACTATTCTATGTTTTCAAATAGTTAACTCAAGTTGGCTTCCCCAACTTACTTTCTCAAAAAAGGTTGGCATCCCCAACTTACGTTCAAGAAAACATCTAATAATATTAAGTTGTGCCTGACACTTATAAATGCATGTGCAAATGCACCTTTCTTTTCTTTTATTATTTTCTCACTCTACCTCAAGAAAAATGTCACTAATTTTATCAATGTTTGTTGAACGTAATGAAGTATGATTGAAGAAAGCTGGTCCAAGATCATTACAAACTCATTCCTATTCCATGAGCAACAACAACAACAACATAACCAGTGAAATCCCAGTCCTATTCCATGAGAAAAGCAACATAAATATGATATCTACCACTCCAGCACGAATGGCGCTAAAAAGGGCAGCCCAGTGCACAAAGCATCCCGCATTAGCAAGGTCTGGGGAAGGGCCGCACCTAAGGGGTGTGATGTAGACAGCCTACCTAGTGTAAGCATTAGAGGTGACTTCCACGACTCGAACCCTTAACCAATAGCTCACATGGAGACAACTTTACCGTTGCTCCACGGCTCCCTTCCCAACACGAATGGCACTAAAACATGTAATTTAAGTACCAAAGAGAAACAAATAAGTGGGTAAAAGAAAGAAACTTTACTTCCAGCTAACCATCATTGTCACTAAAATCCTTAATACAAATGTAAACAATGATGCCAAAACAAAAGAATCAAGGAAATCACATATGTCAAAATCATACTATTTCACAATTTAACAAATTCCTATAACAACCACACAGTATTACTACATTAGTAAACACAAACATATCCACAAAGATATCAACATGCTCCCTAATCCCACGCCATAAATTGATAGTAGATGAAAAAAATCAATCTTTTTACCTCCCAATGAATACAATCCTCTTTTTCTTTTTGTAAAAGAAAGGACACACTTCAACACAAATGCACAAAAGCATCTGTTTAAGTACCAAAGAGAAACAAAAAATGGAAAAAAAGAAAGAAACTTTAGTTCTAGCTAACCATCATTATCACTAAAATCCTTAATACAACTGTAAACAATAATGCCAAAACAAAAGATTCAAGAAAATCACATATGTCGAGATCATACTACTCCCTCCGTTTCAATTTGTTGTCTTACTTTCTTCTTTAGTTTGCTTCAAAAAGAATGTCTCTTTCCTAATTTGGCAACTCTCTAATTTCAATATCCCACATGGGATGTTTATATCCACAAGATTAAAGCGCATTTTGATATATTATGCATATCTTTAATTTAAGACCACAAGATTCAAAAGTCTTGCATATTTTCTTAAACTCCGTGTCTAGTTAAACTAAGACAAACAAATTGAAACGGAGGAAGTATCTCACAATTAAACAAATTCCTATAACAACCACATAGTATTACTAGATTAATAAACATTGAGTAATAAACACAAACCTATCCTCAAATACATCAAATTGAGAGTAAATGAAAAAAAGATTTAATCTTTTTACCTCCCAATGAGACCATTGACCATAATAACAAGATGCTCAGGCTGCAACTCTGCCTTAGCAGAAGCAGCATCAAATACATCTTCAGCATCATTAACTGACTCAATTTCAACCTTCTGACCCTTTTTTAAACTATTCCTAAAACACCCTCTACTCAATTTCCTCAACAATTCCATTTTCCCACTCTCATCTACCCACAATAGCATACAATTATTGCCACCCTTATAAATGTCAGATCTTGATTTTATCTTACTTTCCTTTTTAGTCTGCTAAAAAAAGAATGCACAACTCTTTAATTTTAACATCACATGTGACATGTTTAAGACCACAAGATTAAAGGGCATTCTGGTATATTATGCATATCTTTAGTTTAAAACCACAAGATTCAAAAGTCTTCCTTACTTTCTTAATCTCCGTGCGTAGTTAAACTAAGACAAATAAATTGAAACGAAGGGAGTATTTCATAATTTAACAAATTCCCACAACAACCACATAGTATGACAACATTAATAAACACAGACATATCCATAAAGACATCAACATAGATGGAAAAAAATTCAATCTTTTTACCTCCCAATGAGACCATTGACCATAATAACAAGATGCTCAGGCTGCAACTTTGCCTTAGCAGAAGCAGCATCAAACACATCTTCACCATCATTAACTGACTCAATTTCAACCTTCTGACCCTTTTTAAAACTATTCCTAAAACACCCTCTACTTAATTTCCTCAACAATTCCATTTTCCTAGTTTCATCAACCCACAATAGCCTACAATTATTGCTACCCTTTTGGTCAAATATTGATTTTGACTTTGTGGGGAAACTCAAAAATGAGTTAGAAAATTGTGGGACTGATATTATTGGGATCTTGGGCTTAAAAGGTTTCTTAATTTTGGTGATCATAAGTGAAAGATTGAGAAAAAAATGTGCATCAAGAAAAGGTACTTTTTTGTTAAAAGTACAAAAATTAGATTTCGTAGCAAAAATTATGAGAATTATAATAAGTTAAAGGGATTAAATTATTGATTGAAAAGAAAAAAGAGTCATTTATTTGAGAGATTTTTCATTTTTGTGGAATATGAGTGATGGTGAAGAGGGTACAAAGAGGAGCGGGAATTATGGATGTTGAAGGAAAAATGGAGGGGCATTAGTGATGATGGATGATTTTGATGGGGCTAATTTGTAAGGATTTTATGTTTGTGAGAAATTAAATGGAGTTCATTGCTTCTTTTTTTCTTTTTTTTGTTTCTTTGTTCTTTTTATCATTACGCTAGAGATCTGAAAAAGGAAGGGAATGATGAAAATCGAATTTACATTGGTTGAGTTGCATACTATTGCTGATAATATAGGCGTATGCAGATTTTTTTATAAATGGTGTTACATTTAATAATGTAAAACAAGTAAAGGAGTACGTCGCGAAAAAATAATTTAGATCATATCAATAAATACTATTCAAGTATTTTGTGTTAATGTATTCATTAATAAATTCATCATTATTAAGGGATTATAAGCCATAAATAGAATTTTGGCCCGATGATTCAAGATTTAATAAGTCACATGTTTCAATCATACAAACTCTCTCTACTTCTCGATAATTACTGCACAAAAACTTTTTAAAATAAGACATACCTATTTGGAGTTGGGGTTTGAAACTCCGTATCTTAACTCGGTTATTATTTAAAACGCTATATCATTGTATCATATAGTACAGATTAATAAAGTATTATCATTTATATTACACATACTAATTATGTGAAATATCGATGAATTGATATCACATAACACTGCTTAGCCTAAAAAAAAATCGCCCCAAATTATTGATATCATTAGAGTATGAACCTTAGTAAAGTTTATTACCAAATTAGTTCGTCGAGTATGATTTTTTGTCCTATTTTTGTGGTAGATGGACCTAAAGACAAGAAAGAGACCATCAAACTGTACAGTGTAGTTGTAATCACTAATTGCAACTGAAGTCTCGATATATAACTAAGATATAACTATTATTACTTGGTATTATCTTTTGTTCTCATTTAATTTAAACTAATTTTTAATTTAGCCACTTGCCATTGACGCATTTAAAACTCATCATTGACTCTGAAAGTATGTCTACATGCAGCCAACGTCAAGTTCTTTCAAATTTCAATTATGAATTATTTGATTGATCGCATAAAAAAATAATTTAATATAAAAATATTGTTTGAATAATGTATAACATTTGTTTATAACATAAATTATACAATAATAATGTAAAGGTTTGGCTTTTGAAATTGCAAATATCGACATTCACAATGGAGGAAGTCAATGTAATAAGAGGGTCATATATATTTTAAAATTAGAGAGAACATATAGTTCACTAATAGTAGAAAACAAGATGATTGACTCATGATCATTAGTCCTAATAAGAAAGGATTTTTCCTTTAATAATTTAATTAGTTGGTTTACGAGTCACCTAATATTTTTGTTTTATAGTAGAAAACTGTAGTTTGGCAAGTTACAAGGTGAAATTCAAGATGGAAAGAACTCAAATCTTGGCGTCCACGCAAAAATAATTTTTACGAGTATCCTTCCCATATATTTTTTCTTTTATAATTGAGAAACTAGTTGTTTTACACTACTTCAAAATCGATGAATAATTGATTATCTTTTTACCCTTCTTGTCCTAAATATTTATAATTGTGGAAGTGATATATTAATTAAGAGCATTAGAACAGTATACGTTTTACGAGTATGATTATATCATTTAAGGATGTGGTGGAATAGTAAATGTTCATTTACCTTAACCAAACATTTTGAGTTCGAGAACTAGAAATAGAGTTTTCTCCCTTAGAGAACGTCAAATTCCCCGGCTAAGCTTTCTACGCTGCGAATGCGGATGAAGATATAGTTAAACCAGTAAATTTGGGACACCAGATACTTAAGAGAGAGAAAAGTATCGTACGAGTGAGCCAATACTTGTACTTAATTAATCACTCATATTAACCAGATTTCTCGCATGCATTCGATCAAGTTTTGAAAATAGAATTTGTTACACCCCGTAATTTAGTATATTCAATATGTCGTAAGTCATGGAGCCTAAGACAAGGAAGAGGTTTCTCTTGGGGGGAAAAAGGGAGTGATCAAGTTAAATCCGGAATGAAGTCGTAAGAGTTTAAGGGTCGTTAAGCCTTTCGCGCCTGCGAACCTTACGTTGAGTACGTCGTGTCAAAACGATGGAATATGAAAGGAGTTATGATCTATGTAAGGGCAAGGAATGCTTTGGATCAAGGTTAAAAGTATATTAAAATATTCCGAGTTATACTCGTCGTTTCGTGTACGTTTGAGAGCATGGTTAATCAATTTGAGCTCCGACTACTCGAGCTCCATTTTGAGGGTCAGTTATGATATAAATGGATGTTAAGAAGGTTTATGGAAGGTTAGAAGTCATTTGGAACCATATCTCGATGAAGTTTGACGAAGATAGGGCGATACGCTAAGCATTTCACGTCACAAAACTCATTCCGCTTCTCGGATGGGACCACGTAATAGGGCCACCTCTTAGCCACCTTTCTGTCACCATCTGCGATGGGATATACGGCCGCAGATGGTGATCTGCGGCGCAGATCCTCCCGCAGAAGTGAGGGGATGAGAAGGTCTATAAAGGCCCAAAGTCGGTCATTCACTCAAAATCATTTCCCATTTCATCCCAACTCACCTTAGATGCTCTCAAACCCTCTCCCAAGGTTCTCACACCATTAAAGGATATCCCCACAAGCTTGTTATGCAAATCTTCCATTAAAAAGATTAGATTAGCTCGGAATTCCACCTTGGTTCTTGAAAGGAGTTTGGAAGTTAACTTGGTGGAGAGAATTCTTAACTGGATTGGAGGTAAGGTTCTTTCTATCTTTTAGGTTCTTAAGCACTCCTAGCTTAGAGTGATCTTTTAGTAAAGTAATCTATGGAAAGTAAGGGAAAAACTTCATAGTTGAACATGATAGTTGTTGTGTTGGTTGTTGGATGATTGTAATGAAGTCTCTGAATTAACCATGGCTAGATTTCATGGAGTATAGTTGTTATAATCTTAATACAACTGTACCTAACGTAAAGGAGATGAGAATAGCTTAAGTTGTTATGAAAATAAGATAGGAAAAGTATGCGCGCTAGGTGTTCGATGGAATGTCACAACGATGAATCCTTAAAGCTATTGGTTGGATCTTGACTTGGAGTATCTTTATTACTTAGGTCTACGATTGTAGAACAAGCGGGACATCATAGGAGTAACAATGGTCGACGATAAGGTATGTAGGGCTAAACTTCCTTCCTTGGCATGTTTTGATACAAACATTTTCTTGAAATGAATTTCCCTAGATAAGTTTAAGATCACTAAGCCCTTCTTGTCGAAGATATTCATGTCTCTTGCATATTCCTTATTAGTCGCACTTTCCATGCTCTGTATGTCTCTTGATAACTAGCTTAAGGTTGAAGAACATAGGGCTAATAACGATAGTCGGAGGATAACAGCCATAGGTCACTCCGACTCTGATTATGGTATTCTCTAAGACTTGTCTTGCATTGCACTTATATATATATATATATATATATATATATACACACACCTATTTTCTTACTGTGTCGCGCTATAGTCGGTCGGGCAGGTGATTATATGTGCATACCACTAATCAGTTGGATAAATATTACCGTGTCCTATATGGCTGGACAGTTTATGATGAGATCACCCCACAGAGGGATTGTATACTATATTGTATGACCCCATAGAGTGGCCCGATTTTACTTACATGCATATATTTATGGTTATAGCAGTTGGATGCTCTCAGCTGCCCTTTTTGAGTTTCAGATTGATTATATACTCTTTTCTCTGGCATTACATCTCGTATTTACATGTTTTACATGCCTTACATATTCAGTACATTCTTTCATACTTACGTCCCTTGCTGAGGCGCTGCGTTTCATGCCCGCATGTACAGATAAAGACACAGACTATCCCTCACAATAGGTGACTAGACTCAACTGCAGGTTGTCATGCTCCTTTCTTCCGGAGCTGTCTAGTGAGTTGATAGATATGGTTGTTGCATATATATGTATATAGTTTGGGTATGGCGGGGCCCTGTTCTGACCCGATGTTATTGATGTACTCTTTAGACACTTGTAGACAGTTGTCTTGTATATAGTGGTCAGGTACGGCCTTGCTGGCCTTTTGGTTAATCCGTTGTACTTATGTCGGCCTTGTTATATATATATATATATATATATATATATATATATATTTTGCGTGCATGCTGTTGTGTCATTCAATGGTATAATCCTTAACAGGAGGCCTTGTCGGCCCATGTATTGTTGACTATGCTATAGATATCACGACTGGTACGCTCGGGCCTTAAGGCACCGGGTGCCGGCCACACTCCCCAAGATTGGGGTGTGAGAGAATTCTCTTCGGTAGAGAATAAGATAGAGTTCCCCTTAAATGTTTTCTATGGTGCAAATGCAGATTATTAATTAGTTTAGTCAGTAAATTCTGTACACCAGATGCTTGAAGAAAAAAACAATATTGTATCATGTGAGTCGATGCTTGTACTTAATTAGTCACCCATCTCACAAACAAAAAAGTTATTATTACATATTATCAAATTTTGAATCAAGAATAATGTATAACCATGAAACATCATTTATCCAACATCAATATGGCTTTTCACCAATATAATTCCCAGGAGGAAAATCATTACAAGTCATGAAAACATCACCACTATCACAAACAACTCTAGCACATCCAACTCTGCTAGTACTCCTTCCATACAATTTGTGTATAATGCCCACAAAGTTCCCTCCAACACAAGAATTTGGCTCATAATCATAATATTTTTGTTCAATAGCTCAAGCATTAACTACGTCTATTGGAGTCCAAGTATTTTCTCCTATTTTAATATCAGCTTCTGGAAATGACAGCTTGTCTTCTTTGACTTGCCCACCATTTTTCATAATTTTCAAGATTACAATCCCATGTTAATATTAGCTTGCCCTTACTATAGGTTGTGATGAAATAAAAATTGAATGGTAAAGATTTTCAAAGAGTGGCGAGATAGATGAGATTCCTCCACCCTTAATCAGAAGTCTTATATTCGAACATTGAGAGTAAAAAACACTATTATTAGGGAGCGTTTCCCCCTTTAATGAGCCTTACATGATGCAATGAGTCGGTTAGGGTTTTGAAGACTAGATGAATATACAAGAAAAATAAGAAGGGTAAATGAATCGGGTTCGAGCTCAAGAAATAGAGTTCTCCTCGTAGAGAGCGCTAGAACTCCTCTGCTAGGCTTTCCATACAACACAAGTGCTAGTTATTAGTCAAGCCAGTAAGTTTTGAACACCAGATGCATGAAGAAAAAAAAGGTATCGTGCGATGTAACTTGATACTTGTATGGGGGAGCCAGAATATAGTTTATTGGGTCAGCCGAACCCAACAGCTTTAGTCCAAACTCTTTATATGTCTTAAACATTCATCGAATACGTACAAATTATTAATTTAAAACCTAATAACTTTAAATAGCTAAAATCTCAAAAATATAAGCTTCAAATCCTCACTTCGCCTCTATCACTCATATCACCAAAGAAAAGGGCATTACATATTATATATCAAATTGATTCAAGAATAATGTATAACCACAAAACATCATTTATCCAACATCAATAAGGGTTTTCACCAATATAATTTCCAGGAGGAAACTAATTACAAGTCATGAAAACATCACCACTATTACGAATAACTCTAGCACATCCAACTCTCCTTGTACTCTTCCACACATTTTGAGTATAATGCCCACAAAGTTGCCCTTCAACACAAGAATTTGATGCATAATCATAATACTTCTTTTCATCAGCCCAGGCATTAGCAACATGTGTTGGAGTCCAAGTATTTCCACTCCCCCAAGAAATATTTTCTCCTAATTTAAAATCACTTTCTGGAAATGAGTGCATAAGCCTTTCTCTTCTTTGACTTGCCCAGCATTCTGCATAATTTTCAAGATTTGAATCCCATGTTAAGGGTAGCTCCATTTTTGTTGCCCTTACTAGATTGTGATGAAACAATAGTTGAATGGTAAAGACTATCAAGGAGTGTAGTGGGATGGATGAGATTCGTTCATCCTTAACTAGAAGTCCCGCGTTTGATCCCTAATTATCGAAAACCCCTTATTAGGGACTGCTTCCCCTTTTAACGGGCCTTACGCGACACGAATCTGGATGAATCAGTCAGGATTTTCGAAGACAGCTAGAGATGATTATACAAAAAAAAGAATGGTAAAGGTTCATTTACCCTTAACTACTGGATGTCTCGGTTTCGAGCTCGAGAAATAGAGTTCTCCTCCGTAGAGAGCACTAGAATTCCCCTACTAGGCTTTCTACGACACGAACACGAACTATAGTCGAGCTAGATTTCAGATAATAAATATTTGTACATAAAAAAAGTGTCGTACCATGTGACTCGAGTACTTGTACTTATAATCACCCATATCACAAAACAAATTACATATTATCAATTAAAATCAAGAATAATAATGTATAACCATAAAACATCATTAATCCAACTTCAATATGGCTTTTCACCAATATAATTTCCAGGTGGATCATAATTACAAGTCATAAAAACATCACCACTATCACAAATAACCCTAGCACATCCAACTCTCCTAGTAGTCTTCCACACAATTTGAGTATAATGCCCACAAAGTTGCCCTTCAACACAAGAATTTGATGCATAATCATAATACTTCTTTTCATCAGCCCAAGCATTAACAGCATCTGTTGGTGTCCAAGTATTTCCACTACCCCAATATATATTTTCACCTAATTTAAAATCACCTTCTGGAAATGAATGCATAAGTCTACAATCTTCTCTTCTTGAACTTGCCCACCATTTTGCATAATTTTCAAGATTTAAATCCCATGTTAAGGGTAATTCCATTTTTGTTGCTCTCACTAAATTGTGATGAAACAAGAATTGAATTGCTTCTCCTAAGCAATTCCAACATAGTTGCTTTGAGATTTTGTAGATTGTGTCATTGTTAAGGTTTTTTAGGCTTGTTTGATTAAGTGGTGATAATGATTTTGAGGGGATTTTTAGGGTGTTGCTAGAGGTGATTAATGAAAGGAAAAATAGAAAGAGGAAGAGATGAAGCCTCATAGGTTTTTGGTTATAGAGAGACAGATTGATCGTTTAATTTCTTTGGAAGTGTAATACTGAATAATGTGGCTGATGTCTTTATTATATACTAAGAGTTTCAGGAATATTTTTGTTTTACATGAGATAATATCGATAAGTGTGTTTGGATTGAAGTCAATTTTCATGAAATTTATATTTTGCTGGAAAATGTTTTTTGGTGGTGTTTGGTTGGTGAATAGGAAACAGTTGTTACAAAAAAATATAAACATTAGGGATTGTTTATCATATTATGGAAAATCACATAGTGTTCTAATAAATATTTTTAGTATTGATAATATCTACTATATGTTAGTTGGAACAAGTGATATGAAGTAGAAAGTTAAAATAACGATAAGGAAAATTGATTTCCGTCCATAAGTACTGAAAAAAACAATTTTTCCTTAGCTCCTTTTAATAAAAATACTTTCTTTGAAAACTATTTTTTTTTAAAACCGAACACCATAAAATAGCATTTTCATAGAATTTTTTTTTCTAAGAAAATTAATGATTTTCATCATATCAATCATTTCTTCTTTTTCACTTTTGGAATTTAGGTATCTATTTCTTATTCTCCTGTTTTTAGTTAATTGTTGCATTTTGGTTTTCTTCCAAAATTTAGAGGTCAAGGCTTTGAATAAAACTGCTTTTACATTTTCAGAGGTATATAAAACACAACACGCGTAGTTTTAAAAAATGATAAAAATCCAAGAAGTTAAGGAAAACAAAATGTAAAGGAACTACGTACTATAACTATATGGATATTATTTGTACGTTTCACTATTTAGTTAGAAAGTATGTATAACATAAAATATCGTTACTATTTGAATTAAAAAAAAGGCGAAGTGAACATCAAATTGGAACAAGAAGTAAAACCTTAGAATTTTTACGGTTCCATATAGAATCTATATACAAGGTGAGTTGAGACAATAAACCGACATCATTTATAAAAACCTTATTTATATAAGCTGAGTTGAGACAATAAATATATTGTTTACACAAAACCTGAGTTGAGACATAAAAAAATTGTATATAAGCTGAGTTAAGACAATAAACCGATATCGCTTACACAAAAACTTGTGTACACTATTGGATAGGCTCCACTAGAGTATTGCATACGGGTTTGATTAAACTCAATAATTTTGGTTCAACTTTTTTATTTATCTTAAGAAATTTATTAAATATATAAAAATATTTAATTTTGTACCCAATAATTTAAAAGAACGTAAATCTCGAGTTCATAATCATCAAATTCGGTCTCCTCCTCTGTCAATACTGAATACTAAATTTATTTTCCTGTCCAAGCTTCAATTTAGTGGTCAATACTGTATAATACATAATATTATATAATTTTGGAGTTAGTGTTTCTTCAAATGAAAAAATGCATGTTATGTTGGCCGATCATACTAATAATCTGGTAATATTCTATGGTTGTAAAGATAGCAAAAGACTACATTTTGACAAATTATGCCAAGATAGGCCATTTTTTGTCATGACATTGAATAATTATTGTCAAGGCCTTGCTCGTGAGCTATTCCATCATGTTATATGTTGAACCCGTGAACTCCGTTTTTCTTTTTGTTGCTCTATCCGATGGTGACAACTTGGAATCAACGGTCCATTGAAAAGTTTCTACATGGCACTACTAGCAAATTGACACGTTTAGCAGGGTTAGAACAACTATCTGTTACTAGGCGTAGAATATCCCGACTTTACTAGGTAGAAAGAAATGAATGTACGAGTGATCGGTTATGATAACTCGCTCGATCAGATCGGGAAGAAGAGAAAGAAGTGTCAATATCGAAATTAAAGGCATTTGCCTAGCTGAGTAGCACATTTTTCTTCAAAAAAATATTATTTATCGTTTCGGTTTTTATATTAATTTGATTAGACATAAAATTTAATTTATATATAAAAAATATTTAAATCTTCTACTCTTAAACTTACAATGTGTATAACATACTAATTTATACCCGTTTGAATATTATGGCTTTAAGCATGTCATGTCAATCCTATATAAGATTAATGTCATTTGGGCTAAAATAAAAATATAATGTTGAAATTTAAAAGTTTTATAAAGAAAGAATACATTTCTTTTTAAAATAAACTAAAAAGGAAAATAAAAAAACATAATTTGAAATAGGGGGAGTGATAACTTTTTTTTAAAAGTAACAATCAAATCATGAATGAATAATGATAAAGTTCTAAAATAAATATTATGGGTGAAATAATAATAAAATATATAACTATTAAAATAAATATCATGAGTAAGTAGGTACACAAATAACTTATGCATGAAAATGATTATTTCACCTATGGTACGTCTTTCGAAATTTGCCACATGTAAAAGAAAGATTGTCAAAGATGTTATGAATGGTATTTTCTAAAATTTGAATAAGCCTTATTTTAAAATTGAGTTAGAACTCCAACATTAATAAAATGTTTCATACTCTAGTACACTATGCTAAAGTTTCACCTGCAGGAGATTTCGAACTCTAGCACAGTGCTATGGAGTTTCACTTATGCTAAACATTGAATAATATTGAGATGATGGCTAAAACTTTGATTTAGTGATTAAAATAGCGGCTATTTTGCCAATTTCTCCCATAATTGAGGTTCAAGCCCAGCTCAAACAGGACGCCCAATTTAAAGTGGACCGGTTCTAATCAGACTGGCCTATTTTTCAAGTCTAATTAGTCATTCTTCAGCTCTGAGTCGATAGCCTAAATGCTCCGACAAGACTTAAGATGTTGTAAGGTCAAATCTCAATAATTACATTTTTTGTTCAATTTCACGTTCGATGTCCGATATTTATTTTGGAGTCCCAAAAATTTAAATTTGCGCTGAAAAGTACCACTTTGGAGCAGGGGCGTAGCTAGTAAGGGCCGAGGGGATTCATCCGAACCCCCTTCGTCGAAAAACTGTTGGAAATTTGCCTTTGGCGGGGAGATGCGTCCACCCATCTTTGATGAATTAAACACTAGTGTTCCACATGTTGGAGACCTTGTCTCTTCGCACATGCATGATCTACGAAGTGAGTAGATGACCGTAGGGCCAAGAATCGTCAAATTTCATTGAGAAATGAAAGAGATATTGGTCTACGAAGTAAGGTCTTTGAGGCATGGAAATGTGGTGTGGGACAAATCTACCACATCGGTGGGAATATGAAGAATTGCTCTCTATATAAGTCTCTAATGTAGTAAAGGGTTTGGGACCCCAAGGGGTATCCCATGTGTTTAAAGGAGGGAAGACCTAGATGTGCTTGGGTTCATGGCTAAGCCCACGCGCGCCGCCGCGCGCCCGTCCGGTCTCGGGCTCGGGGACTTTCTTATATTATCTTTTGGACCAGAGAACTCTGCCAGATGTATAGTTTGATCCCTGAAGTTTTAATATTTACAGTTTGGTCTTCAGAGTTTCTGGAAAGTTGGTTCTGCCTCCGTTGGAACTGTTTTTTGAGGCATTAATCAGCCATTACTTGGCTGATTAACTCCTCCATTAACAGCCCATTAGTTGGGCAATTGAGCAGCCTCCTTCATGACCTTAATTCACCTCATTCATGGCATTAAAACCTGCCATTACAACCCTCCCTTAATGGCCATTACAACCTTGTTTGTGGCTGTTGAGCAGCCCCTCCTCATGCTATATATTGATGCCTCATTTGGCTCAATTGGAGACTGCACAGAAGGCAGAAAAACAGCACTGGAAATCACTGAAAAACAATGAACAAAACGACACAAAACAGTGAGCAGAAACGCTGCAAACCAGTGACGAAAATCACTGACCAAACACCCTCATATACACAAGATATACACAACAGAGACACACTATATACACAGAGACAAACGAGAAGAGGACATAGAATCTCTTCCTTCCTTTTCCATATCTTCAGCAAGTCGATTCATATTTGTTTTATTCGGCAGGCTCAACCTATTGGCTTTGTAGTGTTGAGATTAAAGTGTTGTTTTATCTTGGGAGACTATTGCCCGCTAACGTAAAAGCATATATACGGGGCAATCTTGTCTTAAGGATAGAGGGCTATCCTCGACTCAACACACAACGCTGTAACCATCCAGATTTAGTTATTTCTTGATTTCAGGATATCAACATTCAAGACACAACAAATTTGCGGCAGTTCTCAACATTGGCTTTGCAAGGTGATCAAGATTCAAGAGACAACACACATGCGGCAATTTTTGAAGATTGACCATTTATTTATCCTTTCGAACATTTGTAATAGTTATTACTTCCCGTACTGCTCTATAAAGTACAATAGAGTAACCAACAGTTTAAGACAAGATTGTATTGTATTACTATTAGTGTTCGAAAGATGTCTGTCAAAAGTTGTGTGACCAAATCTGGATATGGCAATGGTTTTCTGGTAGAAGAGAGTGATGATGATGAACGTGTTCATGGTGTCACCACTACCAAGACTGGTGGGAACAAGCGCTCTCGAGAGCCTGAGGATGTCAACTGGGACAAGAGGAGAAGACTGAAGATGTTATTCTATCTTGCAGCAGAAGGCCTATATCTGTCCCAGACAAAAGATCCGAATAATGGTAAGAAGGAAATGGACACTCAGTCTGCTGAAGTGACTGAAGTGAGCCAGAATCCAAAATTGGGATAAGTAGTTTTTCTTACTTGTCAAGAATAAAGATTAAATGATGTCTGATTAAAAATGGATTAAAGTAAGGAGGAATATGAAAATAATTTATATTCCTTACGCTTTAAAAATCAGAAGTTTAATCTCATCTTCTTTCCCGTTTAAAGATTGGATTTTGTAAACGACTTAAAAAGATCCGTTCTTTTAAGTGTAATTATTAAAAGTGTGTAAAGTATGTTCGCACATACGAGGGAGTAAGATCCACTGACTGTGCGAAAACTGTTACCACTCTTAAGTAAGCGCCAAGAATTATCTGGGCACCAATCTTAACGGAAGGAGTCTAAAAGCTAAAGACGTTGAACCTGTCATACTATTTGGCAGAAGATCCTTCATAGGATGATATTGGACACTCAGTCATACAAAGCCTCCGGGCGACTTGAGTGGACCAAAATTCCTTTGATATGATGATATTGGACACTCAGTCATACAAAGCCTCCGGGCGATTGGAGTGGGGCCAGAAT
Organism: Anisodus acutangulus; assembly: GCA_029783415.1. Taxonomy (NCBI): domain Eukaryota; kingdom Viridiplantae; phylum Streptophyta; class Magnoliopsida; order Solanales; family Solanaceae; genus Anisodus; species Anisodus acutangulus. The sequence continues at coordinate 44,755,803 of CM056494.1, forward strand.
TCATTTCATAGGAAAAGTAATGGACACCTAGTAATGTGTGCCAGAGTTTCCAGGTCTTAAATGATCTGAAGGCCTAATGAAAGGTAGAAAAGAAATTAGACACTCAGTCTGCCAAAGCAACTGGAGTGGGCCAGAGTATCGCGATCACATATGATCCGGTTACACCCTAACCACGGGCAAGAGGTTGTTCATGTGAAGCAACGCCACCTCTAAAATTAAAGGGGCTGGAGAGGTTGTCCTCAATAGGACTTCAAGGAATGGGATCACTCTAAAAAGAGGTGATACATGTTCCTAACTTGGTTTAAGGGACGCTGTTGGTCAAGCTGGTTTGAGACTACTCCAACAGGTCTATAATAACTAAGAATGGTACAGTATGTTTGTAGCCAAATGAATGATATATTTGTAATCCGTGCATCTATGCCATAATAGATTAAGACACGTTAAATAGAAAGTCATTCAAAAGCTAACGATGTTGAGATTGTTGCCTACTGTCGACATAAACCCTCAAAATGAATGTGAGGTAGACGAAGAGGCAAAATCACCTTTCCAAATTCCGTCAAGGGAATAGCGAAAGAAGCACCGCTCCTCTAGAACTTAGTCACACCTTTATGGGTAATTTAAAGTTTATACAAAATAGAGGGGGGAGACAAGTACGTTCCGACCTTCATTGATGATGGTACAACGTATGTAATCCTTTGTTTGTTGAAAAGCAAAGATGAAGTTATTGAAGCGGATAAGCGCTACAATGCAGAAATTGGAAATCAACTAAGCCTATGGATTATGAAATTCGTAGTGATAGAGGGGGAGAACGTGAAGCATCGTTCATTAAACGACTGTTCATTTCTCACCTCAGTCCAACGGTGTTAGCCAAGCGCAAAGTCGTATGCCCAAATTATGTGGGGTGGCTTGGTAAAAGTTGGAATACCGAAACAGGTCAAGTTGTACCTAAGACTGTAGATTGCATATCCACTGAATCTGCAAATAACAGTAGTGATTATCGCCTCTTGGCGTCAAAGAATGTTGAATTCTTAGAAGATAACTTTCCTTGAAAAGGAAAAAGATGTAATTGCTCAAGGTTAATAAGAACCCGCGAGGGCCTGACTGTCCGGAACTAGACGTTCCGTATCTACAGGACTCGAAAGTTGCTGGCTATCCGGAACTTAATATTCCAGATCTGCAGAACTCAGGGATTCTAGATGTTGAACCGAGACGGAGCAAAGAAGGGGACAAAGACTTGTTCCAGTCCTTCTAGCTTGTATGGTTGAGAATGAACCATGGACAATTAACAAATAATTGTCATCTCCAAAAGCACTGCTTTGGAAAGAAGCTACAAAGAGAGAAATAAATTCCCTCATATAGAACCATACTTGCGTAATGGTTGATCTTCCTCCGGGAAAAGAACCTTTGGGTTGTGAAAAAGGATACTCAAAAGTGAGTACAAAGTAGATGGATCTACTGACGAGTTCAAAGCCTCAGCTACTTGTATATGTGCTCCCCTGGGAGTAGCTTAACATCATGGGCCATTGCAGTCTTGCGTGGCATGGATGTTGAAACAGCCTTCCCAATCGGAGAGTTGGAAGAAGAGAATCAGAGTTGGTTTACTGGACTGTTGGGCTTCTTCCTGAACTTTCATATTGGTCCCTGAAATGTTTACGTTTTGGTCCTGAAAGTTTCAGATAAAATAGAAACAATGAATCTGACCACAGAAATATTGACTCTGAAATTAGAAAGCCAACAGTTGGAGAATCAACAGTCTGAAAGTAAAAGTCATATTGAAACAAAGTCTTGATATGAAAGATATGGGTATCACAGATGACATCTTAGGAATTGGATTTCTAAGACATCTAACGGACTGGTCGATAGTTGACAGTCTCGTTGAAGCCACCAATGGATATGAATCATAGAACTGACTGGAATTATGGTGCAGCCATAGACAAGGAGCGATATGCACAGGTCATGTGTAGTTCAATCTATTGTACACACTACACCCGACCTGATATCGTCCTACAAACATATCAGTTGAACTAAGGTTCACTGATGATCTTAATACATGATCAATAGAAGACATTAAGTCGGATATGACGATATCTGAATTATTCACTTATCTACGGATTATAGTATTCTGGATGTCCAGCGGTTCTGGGACAACACTGTGATGCAAACTGGATATCAGATCTGAAGAACACCAAAGCCACAAGTAAATGTGTACGGTGGGTCTTGGAAAATCCTCTAAGCAAACTTGCATCGACCGATTCATAATGGTATCGGAGTTTATCGCTTTATACAAAGCATGAAAGAAGTTGAGTAACTTCATGACTCCTTAGAGGACGTCCCTTATTGGGAGAAACCCGTGCCTTCAGCAGTTATACACTGTGGCTAGCCGGTCGGCTTCAGAAAGGACACGGATGACGGCGTCTGGACATATCTGTCGGAGACATAAGACCGTATGGCAGTTGATCATCACATGTGTCACTTCCTTATTTACTAACTAAAGGACTACCCGGAGATCAAGTGTTCTGCCTGTCTAGGGGAATGAGCTGAAAACCCAAATAATACGAACCTTTGCGGTGGAAATCCAACCATACTGATTGGAGATCCCAAGAATTTGGTTCAATGGGAAAACTAAGCGGCAAAAGGTTCAGTTGAGCGCTTCGATGGAAGCAAGAAGCACATCGGATGATGGTTTCTGTACGGAAACATGAATCCAAAGCTGTTCCCGCGATAGACATTAAAGTGCTACCTGCATGGTGGGTAAAGGTTAAGCTTCCAAACCTTTAAACGATCCTCAATCGGTTGAGGTTAAGGTTGGAGAAACTTTTAATGATTACTAACACTTGTGAAGTGGGGTATATCAGGATACCTTGTAGGAGATCACCTATTTAAGTGCGAGGATGGCCGTCTCAAATGAACGCACTTAAGAATCCAAGTGTGTCCAAGGCCACAATGGAACAAAAACGTAAGAATGAAAATGAATAAGAAGAGTTATTGTGTTGTTATCATTGTCTTGGCTTACACTAAACACTGATGGTTCAAGACATCGCGTTCACCGCGCAGTAAGTAAGTCCGATGGTTTCAACTAGGGAAGGTTCAAAGCGAAAGCTACCTCTCCTGATGCAATATCTTTTCGCTGAAAGATTGCTGAAATGTAGGCACCTTTTGTGTGCGCCATAATCTCTCTTTCATAGAGGGGATTGTTGGAAATTTGCGTTTGGCGGGGAGATGCGTCCACCCATCTTTGATGAATTAAACACTAGTGTCCGCATGTTGGAGACCTTGTCTCTTTGCACATGCATGATCTACGAAGTGAGTAGATGACCGTAGGGCCAAGAATCGTCAAATTTCATTGAGAAATGAAAGAGATATTGGTCTACGAAGTAAGGTGTTTGAGGCATGAAAATGTGGTGTGGGACAAATCTACCACATCGGTGGAAATATGAAGAATTGCTCTCTATATAAGTCTCTAATGTGGTAAAGGGTTTGAGACCCGAAGGGGTATCCCATGTGTTTAAAGGAGGAAAGACCTAGATGTGCTAGGGTTCATGGCTAAGCCCACGCGCGCCGCCGCCCGCTCGTCCGGTCCGGTCTCGGGTCACGGGTCACGGGTCACGGGTCACGGGCTGTGGGCTGTGGGGACTTTCTGATATTATCTTTTTGGACCAGAGAACTCTGCCAGATGTACAGTTTGATCCCTGAAGTTTTATATGTACAGTTTGGACCAGAATTCTTTCATATGTACAGTTTGGTCCCTAAAGTTTCAATATTTATACTTTGGTCCCAGAGTTTCTGGAAAGTTGGTTCTACCTCCGTTGGAACTATTTTTTGAGGCATTAATCAACCATTACTTGGCTGATTAACTCCTCCATTAACAACCCATTAGTTGGGCAATTGAGCAGCCTCCTTTATGACCTTAATTCACCTCATTCATGGCATTAAAACCTGCCATTACAGCCCTCCCTTAATGGCCATTACAGCCTTATTTGTGGCTGTTGGGCAGCCCCTCCTTATGCTATATATTGATGCCTCATTTGGCTCAATTGGAGACTGCACAGAAGGCAGAAAAATAGCACTGGAAATCACTGAAAAATAGTAAACAAAAATGACACAAAACAGTGAGCAGAAACGCTGCAAACCAGTGACGAAAATCACTAACCAAACACCCTCATATACACAAGATATACACAACAGAGACACACTATATACACAGAGACAAACGAGAAGAGGACATAGAATCTCTTCCTTCCTTTTCCATATCTTCAGCAAGTCGATTCATATTTATTTTATTCGGCAGACTCAACCTATTGGCTTTGTAGTGTTGAGATTAAAGTGTTGTTTTATCTTGGGAGACTATTGCCAGCTAACGTAAAAGCATATATACGGGGCAATCTTGTCTTAAGGATAGAGGGCTATCCTCGACTCAACACACAACGCTGTAACCATTCAGATTTAGTTATTTCTTGATTTCAGGATATCAACATTCAAGACACAACAAACTTGCGGCAGTTCTCAACATTGGCTTTGCAAGGTGATCAAGATTCAAGACACAACACACATGCGGCAATTTTTGAAGATTGACCATTTATTTATCCTTTCGAACATTTGTAATAGTTATTACTTCCCGTACTGCTCTATAAAGTACAATAGAGTAACCAACAAAAACTACATTATATATACAAGATTAAAATTATATTTTATGTGTATATAATAGATGTTGAAACCCCTTAACTTCTTTATTTGTTTATTTCTTTACGTTTTTAACCCCCTAAGTAAAAATCCTGTATCAAGCCACTATTTTAGAAGATAAAGGCACTCTACCAAAAATGATCAATTTTCAAGGATCAAACTCAAAATCTCTAATAAAAAATGAAGCGATACTTATCGTCCCCCACAACTTTTGGTGGTTCAATTATTACTAGTTACAATGATTCATAATGACCAATTTGATTGCACAGGGACTATATAACTATCCATTCATAAATTGTTTTTTCTAAAATAATTAATTACGTTTCCTGCACCAAAATTATGGAAAATGATTATATTCCTTACCTAATTATAGTAGTGTAGCAAGTGCAATTGTGGTATGGTTCTCAAAAGTTAGACATATGTATAACAATAACATCATCCTTAATTGGACTCGATAAAATACTATAAAAGAATTGAGATTAATGGTAAACATCATCGCTAATTTATCATTTAATTGCTTATAGCAGCAGCAGCAAAATCCCACAACAACAACAGTGAAATCTCACACCGTGGGGTCTGGGAGGGTAGAGTGTACACAGACTTTACCTCCACCTTGGTAGGTAGAGCGGCTGTTTCCACGAGACCCTCGGCTCAAGACAAAGCATAATCACAAGCAAGACAATCAAAACAAAGCAAGAGTAGAGCAAGAATAAAGAGTAAATAGTAAAGCAAAAGAAACAGTCAGACTCAGATAAGGAATTAAAGCAGTATAAATTGCATTCGAACAAAAGGGAGTAATAGCTAACACAACGAAAAAAGCTAAACAAAATACCCTAAAGAACACATAGCAACAGAAATCAAACTACAGTGAATTATAAAGCAATAATGTGCTTATAAGTGTGATAGGCTAATCGGGCCTACAGTAATAACACAACAACTATCAATTTGTAAGCATAAGTAGGACTACGCTCGAATACCTACTACTCTTCCACCCTAATCTGTGTCCTCCACAACCCTCTATCTAAGGTCATGTCCTCAGTAAGTTGCACCTGCGTCATATCCCGTCTAATCACCTCTCCCCAATACTTCTTCAGCCTACCTCTACTCCTCATGAACCCGTCCATAGTCAACCTCTCACACCTCCGCACTGGGGCATTTGTGTCTCTCCTGTGCACATGCCCGAACCATCTCAACCTCGCTTCCCGCATCTTGTCATTCACCGAGGCCACTCCCACTTTCTCCCGGATATCATCATTTCTAATCTCATCTCTCCTTGTATGCCCACCATCCATCTTTGCTAATTGCTTATTAGCAAATCATTTTTTTTTAGAATTTGTCGCTCATTCCTCACTAATAGGATTAATGATGAATTTATTGTTTAACTATAGAATTTATCCATCAATAATTTATGTTTTCTAATAGTAAATTACTGCATTTTTAAGATCCAATACAAGTACGTTAACATTTTTAAAGAGTCTTAGATAACAATTCAATAAACAACGCAAACCACTAATTGGATTCTTGTTGTAGGACATCCATAAAAAATGACCAATTAATATTTGACGATTAATAAGTTGTCCTCCAATCTATGTCCCGTAATGTTAAAAGGTAGTAGATACTCGATAAAGTAATTAAGATGTATAATTTTTCAACAACTTTAGAAATTGGAAACATCAATCTTAGCTTCTAGTTGGATTTATTTTGCAGGATGAGAGAGGGAAGTATATGTGGATAGTGGAGAAGCTATATGGGTTGAAAGAGAGATAATGAAAGATGTGTGAGAAATAAAAATCGAGTAGTACTTATCTCTACCACAAAACTAAGTTCCCACTTTGTCTTTTTTGGGTCTATACAATAATCATGAAGATGAAATGACAATCAATAAAAAAACAAAATATAAAAGGAGAAGCATAATTTCTATGGAATAACCATGTGAAATTCGATACTTGTGTTGGTACTCTATTGTATTTTATAAAGCAGTACGGGAAGTAAATAACTATTACAAGTGTTCGAAAGGATAAATAAATGGTCAATCTTCAAAACTGCCGCAAGCTTCTGTGTCTTGAATGTTGATAACCTTGCAAGGCCAATGTTGAGAACTGTCGCAAGCTTGTTGTGTCTTGAATCTTGATATCATGAAATCAAGAAACAACTAAATCTGGATGGTTACAACGTTGTGTTTTGAGTCAAGGGATTTCCCTCTGTCCTTAAGACAAGATCGCCCCGTATATATGCTTTTACGTTAGCGGGCAATAGTCTCCCAAGATAAAACAACACTTTAATCTCAACGCTACAAAGCCAATAGGTTGAGCCTGCCGAATAAAATAAATATGAATCGACTTGCTGAAGATATGGAAAAGGAAGGAAGAGTTTCTATCTTCTCTTCTGTTTTATCTCAGTGTATATAGTGTCTCTGTTGTGTATATCTCGTGTATATCACACTGTTTTTGTGGTATTTTCGTGTGTTTTTCTCACTATTTTGTGCACTGTTTCGTCACTGAAATGTGCTGCTATTTTTCGTGTATATCTCTCACTGTTTCTGTCTCTTATTCAGTCACGAATTGAGCCAAAAAACAACTCAATATATAGCATCATGAGAGGGCTGTTCAACTGCCCAAAACACTGTTGTAAATAACCATTAGGAGGGCTGTAAATGGCTGGTTTAAGGCCATTAGTGTGGCATGTTAAAGGTTATAAGTGAGGCTGTTCATGGCCATTGAAGGAGGGTGTTTATAGAGGAGTTAATCAGCCAAGTAATGGTTGATTAATGCCCCAAAAAATAGTCCAACGGTTGGCAGAAAGTACTTTAGGGACCAAACTGTAAATATTAAGCAATCTGGGGTCCAAAAAGTTAATATCAGAGAGTCCCCACAGCCCACAGCCCACAGCCCACAGCCCACAGCCCACGACCCGTGACCCGTGACCCGTGACCCGAGCCCGAGCCCGAGCCCGAGACCGGACAGGCGGGCGGCGGCGCGCGTGTGGGCTTAGCCTTGAACGTAAGCACATCTAGGTCCTCCCTCCTTTAAACACATGGGATACCCCTTGGGGTCCCAAACCCTTTACCACATTAGAGACTTATATAGAGAGCAATTCTTCCTATTCCCACCGATGTGGTAGATTTGTCCCACACCATATTTTCATGCCTCAAACACCTTACTTCGTGGACCAATATCTCTTTCATTTCTCAACGAAATTTGACGATTCTTGGCCCTACGGTCTTCTACTCACTTCGTAGATCATGCATGTGCGAAGAGACAAAGCCTCCAACATGCAGAACACTAGTGCTTAATTCGTTAAATATGGGTGGACGCACCTCCCCGTCAAAGGCAAATTTCCAACAATCCCCTCTATGAAAGAGAGATTGTGGCGCACACACAAGGTGCCTACTTTCAGCGAAAAGATATTGCATCAGGAGAGGTAGCTTTTGCTTTGAACCTTCCCTAGTTGAAACCACCGGACTTACTTACTGCGCGGTGAACGTGATGTCTTGAACCGTCAGTGTTTAGTGTAAGCCAAGACAATGATAACAACACAATAACTCTTCTTATTTGTTTTCATTCTTACGTTTTTGTCCGTTGTGGCCGTGGACACACTTGGATTCTTAAGTGCGTTCATTTGAGGCGGTCATCCTCGCACTTAAATAGATGATCTCCTACAAGGTATCATGATATACCCCACTTCACAAGTGTTAGGAATCATTAAAAGTTTCCCCAACGTTAACCTCAACCGTTTGAGGATTGTTTAATGGTTTGAAAGCTTAACATTTACCCACCATGCAGGTAGCACTTTAATGTCTAACACAGGAACAGCTTTGGATTCATGTTTCCGTACAGAAATCATCATCCGAAGTGCTTCTTGCTTCCACCGAAGCGCTCAACTGGACCTTTTGCCGCTTAGTTTTCCATTGAACCAAATTTTTGGGATCTCCAATCAGTATGGTTGGGTTACCACCGCAAAGGTTCGTATTGTTTGGGTTTTAAGCCTACTCCCTTAGACAGGCAGAACACTTGATCTCCGGGTAGTCCCTTAGTTAGTAAACAAGGAAGTGATACCCGAGATGATCAACTGCCATACGGTCTTATGTCTCCGATGTCGCGCCCGTTTTTAACCGACCCGCGAGTGGTCGAAGCGGAGCACAACTTTTCGGTGATTCTTGGGTAAATTGAATTGACGAGTCGCCACCTAATTATTCTAAGGTGAATTAGGGCACCTAAATGTGAACTATAAATGCTGCAATATAACTCCAATTTTAAGGTCTGCGAAACTAGTGAGATTCTAGGTAAGGGTTCTTTATTATCCTAAAGGGAAGGGGTTAGACATCCTTTAAGATCCGCTAACTTGCGGTTATCCGGTCAAACTCAGGTTAATTATTACTAGGAAAAATGCACGTTTTACAAGTATAATAGATTTAAAGATGTTTGCAAATAATTAGTAAATGATGCATTTTAAAAAGAAAGATACATGTAAAGTTTGAAAAATATGCATTTGTAACAATAAATTATTTATAATGCCAAAAAAGTAAAATTTTGGAAATCATTGAATTGTAAATTGACAAAAGATAAACTTATTCGTACGATTAATAAAGCGAATAAAAAGATGGCAAAAGTTGTTTTTGAAAATCTTGAATACGCGTGACGAGCATAAAATAAATAACTAGCGGAGGGTTTCTAAGTTTGAATTAACCGAGCCTACAAATAAATAAGCTAGCGACGGATTTTCAGTTTTAGACTACCCTATTATTAATTCTAAGTCTACCTATTCTAAGCATTTCAATAATTACATAAGTACAATAAATAATATTACAATACAGAGCGAGATAAAGCTGAATTTAAAAAAAGACAACAAAATAAATAAACTCCGAGGAGTATATGCCTTCATTGACTTTGTTCCTTGCAAGCTGTCAAGAACAAACAGTTAGAACAGTTAAATACAAATAACTTCAGATTCGTATTCAAAACAGTGAATGTTTTGGTCACGGATGGCTCAGACTTAAATTTTGAAAAGACCATTCCAATCACGTCGTGGCTGCAAACGTGTGACTCGGTAGTCATTTTGATTGCCTCGCCTACTAAACATGTTGGTCTCTCGGATGAAAAGAAAAGATCATTATAATCACGCCGTTGCTGCGAACATATAACTTGTTGGTTATTTTAATCGCCTTGCCTACTAAACATGTTGATCCCTCGGATGACGTAAAAAGGTTTAAGCCTCATCCTTGCACAGAAGTTATATTTCCGTCTTTACGACTGTGGAGGCCTCAAAATCGACGGATATTTTTCATCGGCCAATGTAGTATCGTGTTCAAATCAGCAACAGTAAGCAGTAAGCATAAAAAACAGAGAGGCAAATTTCGAAAAGACGCGATGTTTAGTTTAAAACAGTAAAACAGTAAAACAGTAAATATCCGTTGCACAGATATTTAAATGCCAAAACAGTGGACTGAAATGGGAAAGCAATGCCCGAAAGGTGCGGCCTCGAATTCAATTTCATTGGCCTAAATGCGGTATTTGGTTCAAAACAGTAAAACAGTAAGATATCCGTTGCACGGATGTTTAAAACAGTAAACTGAAAAACAGAGAAACGAAAAAAGTGCGACCTCGAATTCAATTTCATCGGCCCAAATGCGATAGTAATAAAAAATGATAAAACAGTAAGACATCTGTTGCACGGATGCTTAAAACAGTACTGAAAAAAACTGAGAAACGAAATGAAAAAAGAGCTGCCTCAAATTCAATTTCATCGGCCAATGTAGTATTAGTTCAAATCAGAAGACGAACAAAAAAATAGTAAAAACAGAAACCGAGAAGCATTTCCCGAAAAGACGCGGCCTCGAATTTAATTTCAATGGTATAAATGCGGTATTAGTTCAATAAAAAATAACAGTGCCAAAGAAACGAGCAGTGAGCAATTAAAGTATCCAACCCGAATTCTGAAATTTTGGAACCGAAACAAGATTAAGAAGTATTTATGAAAAATCAGACCCGAATTATGAACAGTGACCCGAATGGGTGACCCAATTCTGAAAACAGATTTTTCAGATTACCAACAAATAAGATACGAAATGCAAGAATTCTGGAAAATATCCAAACCAGGTCGACCCGATCCAGATCAGTGACCCGACCCGAATCAAGTATCAAACCCGAATCAAATTTTTACCAATTTTCATATAACCAATCAAATAAGATACGAAATGCGATAATTCTAAAAATATCCAAATAGGGTCAACCCGACCCGAATCAATGATTCAAATCCGAATCAGATTTTCACCAATTTTCAGATAACCAACCAAATAAGATACGAAATGCAAGAATTCTGGAAAATATCCAAACCGGGTCGACCCGACCCGAATCAAGTATCAAACCCGAATTAGATTTTTGCACCAATTTCAGATAACCAACATGCAAAATGCGAAATGCAATAACTTTGGAAAATATCCAAATTGGGTCGACCCGACCCGGGTCAGTGACCCGACCCGGATCAGGTGTTCAACCCGAAATCAGTGAAGAAAAACAACAAAACAAGCAGATTTTCAGATTCGACTCACGAGACCGAAATAGAAGTATTTAAAAACCAAAGTTCAAGAACGAAACTCACCTTTTTTTTCTTTTGATTTTGGGCTTGTTTTCGGACTTATTTCTCGGATAATAAGGAAGTCCAATGCTAAAAATTAAGAACACAATAAGTATTTTTATATATGAAAACGTCTTCCGAAAAATCCCCTCAATGTAGAACAAAAAAAGGGGGTATTTATAGGTGGATTCGCACCCCCTTGGTGTTCAAAACGAGTTCGAATTTCAAAATAAAGGAGCCAAAAATCGCGGATTTGAGGGGCATGGGTTGCGGATTTTTGGGGTATGGGTCGAAAGGTTGGTGGTGGCAGCGTAACAGAGGGGGGTTGGTGGTGGCAGGGGTGAGGTGACCGACGACGTGGGGTACGAGTGTGGGGGCGTGGCACCGATTTGGGGGGTTAGGGGTGTTAGGGTTTTGAATTTTTTTTGTTTTAAGTTTATGTTTGGTTGGGGGATAAAAGGGATGGGTTTGGGCTTCGGGTTGGATGGTGGCCGGTTGGGCCTGGGGGAATTGGTCGGTTGGGCTTGGTAAGGGCTTGGGTTTGGCCGATTGGGCCTCTCGGGTGGGCCGACTTGGAGGGGTGTGGAATAAAAAATGTTTTGGGTTTTTGGGTTTGGGTTAAGATATAAAAAAGGATTGAAATGGGTTATGGATTAAATATAAAAAGGGGTTTAAAATATAAAAAGGGATTTAATATTAAAAATATATTGAAGAAAAAATGTAAATTATTAAATAAAAATATAACGATGCGATAATAATATAATATTTGCAAAATGTTTAATGTTTAATAAAAAATGGAAATGCGATGCCATTTTGCGAAAATGAAATAACATAGAATATTATGGATAAAACTATGATTATGATAAAAAATGCAAATGACAGTAAAAAATGCGAATAATAATAATAATAAGAGAATAATATATATATATATATATATATATATATATATATATATATATATATATATATATATATATACGCATGTATGTATATAGATTAAAATAGTTTTGAGGTGTTAAAAATATTTAAAATTGCAAATAAAAATCAGAAACGGTGGGACAAAATTGGGTGTCAACAGATGCCCCTCTTTGGCCGGAGATGATGAAAGAGTTTTCAGATAAAGAAGTTGACTGAGTAGCCGATTTTGTTCTGATCATCGGGCTTTGAACGAGGAGTAGGGATGCGTGGGATGAAATAGAATCCCGAGAGGGGTTTGCAAAAGATGGCGCAGATTCAAGCAGCATTGCCCCAGTGTCGAGTTATGATGACACTGGTTTTAAATGTGGTGAAATACCCTGGAAGGGTGGAACAACGTTCGAAGTACTTCCCTGATGCAGATGACGATGTCGCAGCATATGCGTAATGAGACAACGCCGTTTGCTCAGATGTTATGCAGATGGCGCCGTTGCATAGACGTGATTTAAATTAAAATACTCGCATTAGAAGGTGGGCGCCTGACTGAAATTAAATACCCGCATTATGAGGTGGGCGCCTGAAATGTCATCGTTGTGTCGATGTAATGTTGTTGATGTGGTAAATGATAGATGTTGAACTGAAGATGTTGTTGTAATGCTGTTGACGTCGTTGTAATGCTGTTTTCTGTAAAAGATAGTTGGTGATGACGTCGTTGTATGGACGTTATGCAGATTACGTCGTTGTATGGATGTCGCTGATGTCGTCGTTGTATAGACGTTGCTGATGTCGTTGTTGTATAGACGTTGCTGATGTCGTTGTTGTATAAACATTGCTGATGTCGTCGTTGTTTAGACGTTGCTGATGTCGTCATTGTATAGACGTTGCTGATGTCGTTGTTGTATAGACGTTGCTGATGTCGTCGTTGTATAGACATTGTTGTTTGTGACATGTATCCAAAGAAAGCTTGTGATTTTTAGGGGGGGTCGATTCGTATTGACTTTTGTAGCTTTGGCCCTCGATAGTTGGATGTCCTGCTGATTCGGACCTGCTGCCCCTGTCTGGTTCCCAGTCTTGGCTAATCGTTAATGAAAACATTTGTTGAAAATAATTTGTGCTATAAGAAAGTATGCAAATCGATAAAATTCTAGTTGAATTCTAATGAAAATATTTGTTGAAAATAATTTGTGCTATAAGAAAGTATGCAAATCGATAAAATTCTAGTTGAATTCTAATGAAAATATTTGTTGAAAATAATTTGCTTATAAAAAATGTATGCATATATGTAAATGTCTGTCGAGCAGTGATATGCGGTGAAACAAAGCAAACGTCTTATCCAAAATCCTTCTTCTGGCTGAAGATTTAGCCTGCCGATGCTTTTTCATGTTTATCGGCGTCCTCTGGCAGTGAACCTTTAAATTTGCCCTGGTTTCTGAATGCGAGGATACTGAACTTTCAGTTGGACGAGACCGAGTGGCATGGGTTGCTTGCTTGTCCTATCAGGGTGATCAGATGGGTGTATTTTGTCATATGGGAGATAAAGAAAAAAGATTTCCTAATGGTGGGATCGAAGACGATTTAGGCCGCCTACGTATCTCCATGAGGGAATCAGGTCATAACGTAGTTCATTACAATCAAAGGGGGTTGTAAGGGTTTTCTGAAAATGGGACCGAAGCCGATGTGGCCGCCTACGTATCCCACCGAGGGAATCAGGTCATAACGTAGTTCATATTACAATCAAATTGGATTTTATGTCTTGAAGAGACGAAACCCTATGTGGGTTCTATGCGTATCCCGCCGAGGGAACACAACTTTTATATCATAGAAAATGTATTACATTGAGAATAATAAACCCTAGATATAGTATCTCTTTACTGCATCTGCATTGATAGGTTTTGGCCACACTTCACCGTCCATCTCAGCCAAGGTTAACGCTCTTCCAGGTAATACACGATGAATCGTGTAAGGCCCTTGCCAGTTAGGCGCGAATTTTTCTTTAGCTTCACTTTGGTGTGGGAATATGCGTTTCAACACCAGCTGCCCTGGTTTGAACATCCTTGGTCTCACTTTCTTGTTGAAAGCTCTAGCCATCCTGTTTTGATAAAGTTGTCCGTGACAGACTGCGTTCATTCGCTTTTCAGCAATCAACATTAATTGCTCATACCGATTCTGTGTCCACTTGACCTCATTGGACTCGGCCTCCTGGATAATTCTTAAGGATGGTATTTCTACCTCTGCCAACAACACATCTTCCGTTCCATAGACCAGAAGGTACGGGGTCGCCCCAGTAGAAGTACTGATTATAGTGCAATATCCCAACAGGGCAAAGGGCAAATGCTCGTGCCAGTGCTTGTAATTATCAATCGTTTTTCGCAGTATTCTCTTGATGTTTTTGTTGGCTGCTTCGACTGCTCCATTCATCTGAGGTCGGTATGGAGTGGAATTGCGGTGAATGATCTTGAACTTCTCACATGTCTCATGCATCAAACCGCTGTTGAGGTTGGCTCCATTGTCTGTTACAATCGACTCAGGGATTCCAAATCGACAGATGATGTTATTGCGAACAAAGTTGACCACCACCTTCTTTGTCACTGACTTGTATAATGATGCCTCTACCCATTTCGTGAAATAATCGATTGCTACTAAAATGAATCTGTGCCCGTTCGATGCTGCGGGTTCGATCGGGCCAATGACATCCATGCCCTAAGCTGAAAATGGCCAAGGAGAACTCGTCACATTGAGTTCGTTTGGAGGCACTCGGATCAAATCGCCGTGAATCTGGCACTGGTGGCATTTTTGCACAAAGCGAATGCAATTTGTCTCCATGGTCATCCAAAAATACCCTGCTCTCAGAGTCTTTTTTGCTAAAGTGAAATCATTCATATGAGGCATACCCCGTACGTGCCCCCGTGTATCTCTTCAATTAACTTGCTCGCTTCTTGGGCGTCAACACATCTTAACAAACCTAAGTCCGGAGTCCTTCGATAAAAAATTTCTCCGTTTAGGAAGAAATGGTTTGCTAACCTCCGTAGTGTCTTCTTTTGAGTGCTGGTTATGTCTTTTGGATATTCGATTGCCTTGAGATAACTCTTAATGTCATGGTACCAGGGCTTTCCGTCTGGTTCTTTGTCTACGTGGAAACAGTAGGCTGGTTGATCCAACAAATCCACCTTTGATAGGATCAATGTAATTCTTATCTGGATGTTGAATCATGGAGGACAGAGTTGCCAAAGCATCCGCAAATTCGTTCTGTGTTCGTGGGATATGCTTGAATTCTATCTCCCTGAACTTCTTGCACAACTCCTTCACACAATGCAGGTATGGAAGTATCTTCCTGTTCCTAGTGGCCCATTCGCCCTGCACTTGATGTATCAATAGGTCTGAATAGCCGATAACCAATAATTCTTGTACGTTCATGTCAACAGCCATTCTGAGTCCAAGTATACATGCTTCGTACTCTGCCATATTGTTGGTTCATGGGAATCTGAGCTTCGTCGAAATTGGGTAGTGTTGACCCGATTCTGAAACCAAGATCGCTCCGATACCAACCCCTTTAAAGTTTGCAGCTCCGTCGAAGAACATTCTCCAACCCGGGCATGCTTATGAGATATCCTCCCCAACAAACAATACTTCCTCGTCCGAAAAATAAGTCCGAAGAGGGATGTATTCTTCATCCACGAGATTTTCGGCAAGATGATCAGCTAGTGCTTGTCCTTTGATGGCCTTCTGGGTGACGTATATGATGTCGAACTCGCTTAGCAGGATTTGCCATTTTGCTAGCTTACCAGTAGGCATGGACTTCTGAAGGATGTACTTGAGCGGGTCCATTCTTGAGATGAGATAGGTGGTATATGCTGACAGGTAATGTCTAAATTTTTGAGCGACCCAAGTCAAAGCGCAGCAAGTGCGTTCTATCAAAGTATATCGGGCTTCATAAGGTGTGAACTTCTTACTCAAGTAGTATATAGCTTGTTCTCTTCTTCCTGTTTCGTCGTGTTGCCCCAACACGCATCCAAATGCATTTTCCAACACTGACATATATAGTAACAAAGGCCTTCCGGGCTCTGGAGGCACCAAAACTGGCGGATTAGACAGATATTCCTTGATTATGTCAAAAGCATGTTGGCAATCTGCTGTCCAGTTGGCAGCAACATCCTTCTTCAGTAATTTGAATATCGACTCACATATTACCGTCGACTGTGCTATGAACCTGCTGATGTAATTGAGACGACCGAGAAAACTCATCACGTCCTTTCGGGTCTTCGGATGAGGCAAGTTTTGAATAGCTTTTATCTTTGAAGGGTCCAATTCAATGCCCCTTCTACTCACGATGAAACCTAACAACTTCCCAGCAGGGACACCAAATGCACATTTTGCGGGATTCAGCTTCAGATTGTACTGCCTCAGTCGGTCAAAGAATTTCTTCAAATCTGACAAATGGTCTAAAGTCCTTCGTGAATTCTTCTGGCTGCGAGCCTTCCTCATATTCTTTGAAGTCATGTTCGTTGTTTGGATTTTGTTTCTTTGTTTCGCTGCATGTCGCATTCACATTATCGACAAATTTATTAGTTTGCATGCTGAAAGAGAGAATAAAATTATGCAATGACACGAATTATTTTTTTTTATTTTTTTTTAAATAACAAAAGTGTAAGGATTTGTCATTTAGGCTTTCAAAAGATGGAGGCAAAACATATTAAATGCATAAATGAGATTCAGGCCTTAATCTGAATCGCATTGTTTCATTAAATATTAATGCAATTTGGGTAGGTATGAAAAAGATGGGGTGCCCCGCCAGTTTTAGTCAATACGAATCAACCTTTGGGGGAAATAAATTAGACAAAATAAACCTTTGGGGGAAATAAATTAGACAAAATAAACCTTTGGGGGAAATAAATTAGACAAAATAAACCTCCTGAAAAATGAAGAGAACCAAGTTAGTATACATCAAGTAATTATTGCTTCAAATAATATGCACAAAGTGGAAAGTAGCAAAAAAAAAAAAACAGATTGTATGAAAATTAAATGCGCGTCCTAATATGCATGGGGCCTCTCTTATGCCAGAGGTGGGCCTAAACGCCAGATATGCAAGATTATGACAGATTGATCCAAGCTGTTAACTGTAATGCTTTTGTCGGAAATGAGACAAAATGAATGTACATTTTCCAATTTCGGCATGTCATGATTAGACTTGGATTTGTCTATCATTATCACGCTACACGTAATATGCTGATTGGTCGTTGGGTTGCGAGACCCGTTGACAATTGTTGGTAGATTTCTTAATTGTGGAGTCCATACCAAGGATCGACCCACCTGAGGTATATGCATGCATGACTTAAGATAAAGGGTGGTATAACTCTATCCTAAATTTTCTAAGATTTGGCTGACTAGACTCAAGGTTCCCGAGCGGACTGCTCGAGTGAGAAGGCTACGCGGCCAACCGGATGGTCCGGACGCTCCGCGCATATACCAACTCTCCTAAAAATTTGGAAATTTGAAAGAAGTTTGCGGGTGCGCAAAATACACCTCGCGTGTAGTGTGTGATAGTGTCAATTTTCCGAAGCGGAAGAAATATGAGCGGAATGCCAATTTAAGGAAAGCAGTAAAAGAAAGTAGCAATTAAAACAGTTATGCATACAAAATTTCAAAAAGGAAACAATTTGAAGCAGTAGAACAAACTGAATTTGCTATGGTTAGAACCTGAAATCCCCAGCGGAGTCGCCATGCTGTCGCGCCCGTTTTTAACCGACCAACGAGTGGTCGAAGCGGAGCATAACTTTTCGGTGATTCCTGGGTAAATTGAATTGAGGAGTCGCCACCTAATTATTCTAAGGTGAATTAGGGCACCTAAATGTGAACTATAAATGCTGCAATATAACTCCAATTTTAAGGTCTGCGAAACTAGTGAGATTCTAGGTAAGGGTTCTTTATTATCCTAAAGGGAAGGGGTTAGACATCCTTTAAGATCCGCTAACTTGCGGTTATCCGGTCAAACTCAGGTTAATTATTACTAGAAAAAATGCATGTTTTACAAGTATAATAGATTTAAAGATGTTTGCAAATAATTAGTAAATGATGCATTTTAAAAAGAAAGATACATGTAAAGTTTGAAAAATATGCATTTGTAACAATAAATTATTTATAATGCAAAAAAGTAAAATTTTGGAAATAATTGAATTGTAAATTGACAAAAGATAAACTTATTCGTACGATTAATAAAGCGAATAAAAAGATGGCAAAAGTTATTTTTGAGAATCTTGAATACGCGTGACGAGCCTAAAATAAATAACTAGCGGAGGGTTTCTAAGTTTGAATTAACCGAGCCTACAAATAAATAAGCTAGCGACGGATTTTTAGTTTTAGACTACCCTATTATTAATTCTAAGTCTACCTATTCTAAGCATTTCAATAATTACATAAGTACAATAAATAATATTACAATACAGAGCGAGATAAAGTTGAATTTAAAAAAAGACAACAAAATAAATAAACTCCGAGGAGTATATGCCTTCATTGACTTTGTTCCTTGCAAGCTGTCAAGAACAAACAGTTAGAACAGTTAAATATAAATAACTTCAGATTCGTATTCAAAACAGTGAATGTTTTGGTCACGGATGGCTCAGACTTAAATTTTGAAAAGACCATTCCAATCACGTCGTGGCTGCAAACGTGTGACTCGGTAGTCATTTTGATTGCCTCGCCTACTAAACATGTTGGTCTCTCGGATGAAAAGAAAAGATCATTATAATCACGCCGTTGCTGCGAACATATAACTTGTTGGTTATTTTAATCGCCTTGCCTACTAAACATGTTGATCCCTCGGATGACGTAAAAAGGTTTAAGCCTCATCCTTGCCCAGAAGTTATATTTCTGTCTTTACGACTGTGGAGGCCTCAAAATCGACGAATATTTTTCATCGGCCAATGTAGTATCGTGTTCAAATCAGCAACAGTAAGCAGTAAGCATAAAAAACAGAGAGGCAATTTTCGAAAAGACGCGATGTTTAGTTTAAAACAGTAAAACAGTAAAACAGTAAAACAGTAAATATCCGTTGCACAGATATTTAAATGCCAAAATAGTGGACTGAAACGGGAAAGCAATGCCCGAAAGGTGCGGCCTCGAATTCAATTTCATTGGCCTAAATGCGGTATTTGGTTCAAAACAGTAAAACAGTAAGATATCCGTTGCACAGATGTTTAAAATAGTAAACTGAAAACAGAGAAACGAAAAAAAGTGCGGCCTCGAATTCAATTTCATTGGCCCAAATGCGATATTAATAAAAAAATGATAAAACAGTAAGACATCCGTTGCAAGGATGCTTAAAACAGTACTGAAAAAAACTGAGAAACGAAACGAAAAAAGCGCGGCCTCGAATTCAATTTCATCGGCCAATGTAATATTAGTTCAAATCAGAAGACGAACAAAAAAACAGCAAAAACAGAAATCGAGAAGCATTTCCCGAAAAGACGCGGCCTCGAATTTAATTTTATTGGCCTAAATGCGGTATTAGTTCAATCAATAATAACAGTGCCAAAGAAACGAGCAGTGGGCAATTAAAGTATCCAACCCGAATTCTGAAATTTTGGAACCGAAACAGGATTAAGAAGTATTTATGAAAAATCAGACCCGAATTATGAACAGTGACCCGAATGGGTGACCCAATTCTGAAAACAGATTTTTCAGATAACCAACAAATAAGATACGAAATGCAAGAATTCTGGAAAATATCCAAATCGGGTCGACCCGACCCAGATCAGTGACCCGACCCGAATCAAGTATCAAACCCGAATCAGATTTTTACCAATTTTCAGATAACCAATCAAATAAGATACGAAATGCGATAATTCTAAAAATATCCAAATCGGGTCAACCCGACCCGAATCAGTGATTCAAACCCGAATAAGATTTTCACCAATTTTCAGATAACCAACCAAATAAGATACGAAATGCAAGAATTCTAGAAAATATCCAAACCGGGTCGACCCGACCCAGATCAGTGACCCGACCCGAATCAAGTATCAAACCCGAATCAGATTTTTGCACCAATTTCAGATAACCAACATGCAAAATGCGAAATGCAATAATTTTGGAAAATATCCAAATCGGGTCGACCCGACCCGGGTCAGTGACCCGACCCGAATCAGGTGTTCAACCCGAAATCAGTGAAGAAAAACAACAAAACAAGCAGATTTTCAGATTCGACTCACGAGACCGAAATAGAAGTATTTAAAAACCAAAGTTCAAGAACGAAACTCACCTTTTTTTTTCTTTTGATTTTGGGCTTGTTTTCGGACTTATTTCTAGGATAATAAGGAAGGCCAACGCTAAAAATCAAGAACACAATAAGTATTTTTATATATGAAAACGTCTTCCGAAAAATCCCCCTCAATGTAGAACAAAAAAAGGGGGTATTTATAGGTGGATTCGCACCCCCCTTGGTGTTCAAAACGAGCTCGAATTTCAAAATAAAGGAGCCAAAAATCGCGGATTTGAGGGGCATGGGTTGCGGATTTTTGGGGTATGGGTCGAAAGGTTGGTGGTTTCAGCGTAACAGAGGGGGGTTGGTGGTGGCAGGGGAGAGGTGACCGGCGACGTGGGGTACGAGTGTGGGGGCAGCGACGCCGATTTAGGGGGTTAGGGGTGTTAGGGTTTTGGATTTTTTTTGTTTTAAGTTTATGTTTGGTTGTGGGATAAAAAGGATGGGTTTGGGCTTATGGTTGGATGGTGGCTGGTTGGGTCTGGGGGAATTGGTCGGTTGGGCTTGGTAAGGGCTTGGGTTTGGCCGATTGGGCCTCTCGGGTGGGCCGACTTGGAGGGGTGTGGAATAAAAAATGTTTTGGGTTTTTGGGTTTGGGTTAAGATATAAAAAATGATTGAAATGGGTTATGGGTTAAATATAAAAAGGGGTTTAAAATATAGAAAGCGATTTAATATTAAAAATGTATTGAAGAAAAAATGTAAATTATTAAATAAAAACATAACGATGCGATAATAATATAATATTTGCAAAATGTTTAATGTTTAATAAAAAATGGAAATGTGATGCCATTTTGCGAAAATGAAATAACATAGAATATTATGGATAAAACTATGATTATGATAAAAAATGCAAATGACAGTAAAAAATGCGAATAATAATAATAATAATATATACATATACACATGTATGTATATAGAATAAAATTATTTTGAGGTGTTAAAAATATTTAAAATTGTAAATAAAAATCAGAAACGGTGGGACAAAATTGGGTGTCAACATCTGACAGATCCTGACAGATATGTCCAGACGCCGTCATCCGTGTCCTTCCTGAAGCCGACCGGCTATCCATAGTGTATAACTGCTGAAGACACGAGTTTCTCCCAGTAAGAGACGTCCTCTAAGGAGTCATGAATTACTCAACTTCTTTCATGCTTTGTATAAAGCGATAAACTCCAATCCCATCATGAATCAGTCGATGCAAGTTTGCTTAGAGGATTTTCTAAGACCCACCATACACATTTACTTGTGGCTTTGGTGTTCTTCAGATCTGATGTCCAGTTTGCATCACTGTGTTCTCCCAGAACCGCTAGACATCCAGAATACTATAATCCGTAGATAAGCGAATAATTCAGATATCGTCATATCCGACTTAACGCCTTCTATTGATCATGTATTAAGATCATCAGTGAACCTTTGTTCAACTGATCTGTTTGTAGGAAGATACCAGGTCGGTTGCAGTGTGTACAATACATTGAACTACACATGACCTGAGCATATCGCTCCTTGTCTATGGGTGCACCATGATTCCAATCAGTTCTATGATTCATATTAATTGGTGGCTTCAACGAGACTGTCAACTATGGACCAGTCCGTTAGATGTCTTAGAAATCCAATTCCTAAGATGTCATCTGTGATACTCATATCTTTCATATCGAGACTTTGTTTCAATATGACTTTTACTTTCAGACTGTTGATTCTCCAACTGTTGACTTTCTAACTTCAGAGTCAATGTTTCTGTGGTCAGATTCATTATTTCTGTTTTATCTGAAACTTTCAGGACCAAAATGTAAATATTTCAGGGACCAAAATGAAAGTTCAAGAAGAAGCCCAATAGGCCAACAAACCAACTCTGATTCTCTTCTTCCAACTTTCCGGTTGGGAAGGTTGTTTCAACATCCATGCCACGCAAGAATGCAATGGCCCTGGATGTTAAGCTACTCACAGGGGAGCACATTTTACAATCCAAAGGTTCTTTTTTTCCCGGAGGAAGATCAACCATTACACAAGTATGGTTCTATATGATGGAATTTATTTCTCTCTTTGTAGCTTCTTTCCAAAGCAGCGCTTTTGGAGATTACAATTATTTGTTAATTGTCCATGGTTCATTCTCAACCATACACGCTAGAAGGACTGGAACAAGTCTTTGTCCCCTTCTTTGCTCTGTCTCGGTTCAACATCTATAATCCCTGAGTTCTGCAGATCTGGAATATTAAGTTCCGGATAGCCAGCAACTTTCGAGTCCTGTATATACGGAACGTCTAGTTCCGGACAGTCAGGCCCTCGCGGGTTCTTATTAACCTTGAGCAATTACTTATTTTTCCTTTTCAAGGAAAGTTATCTTCTAAGAATTCAACATTCTTTGACGCCAAGAGGCGATAATCACTATTGTTATTTGCAGATCCAGTGGATATGCAATCTACAGTCTTAGGTACAACTTGACCTGTTTCGGTATTCCAACTTTTACCAAGCCACCCAACATAATTTGGGCGTACGACTTTGCGCTTGGCTAACACCGTTGGACTGAGGTAAGAAATGAACAGTCGTTTAATGAACGATGCTTCACGTTCTCCCCCTCTATCACTACGAATTTCGCAATCCATAGGCTTAGTTGATTTCCAACTTCTGCATTGTAGCGCTTATCCGCTTCAACAACTTCATCTTTGCTTTTCAACAAACAAAGGATTGCATACGTTGTACCATCATCAATGAAGGTCGGAACGTACTTGTCTCCCCCCTCTATTTTGTATAAACTTTAAATCACCCATAAAGGTGTGACTAAGTTCTAGAGGAGCGGTGCTTCTTTCGCTATTCCCTTGACGGAATTTGGAAAGGTGATTTTGCCTCTTCGTCTACCTCACATTCATTTTGAGGGTTTATGTCGACAGTAGGCAAAAATCTCAACATCGTTAGCTTTTGAATGACTTTCTATTTAACGTGTCTTAATCTATGATGGCATAGATGCACGGATTACAAATATATCATTCATTTGGCTACAGACATACTGTACCATTCTTAGTTATTACAGACCTACTAGACTAGTCTCAAACCAGCTTGACCAACATCGTCCCTTAAACCAAGTTTGGGACATGTATCACCTCATTTTAGAGTGATCCCATTCCCTGAAGTCCTATTGAGGACAACCTCTCCAGCCCCTTTGATTTTAGAGGTGGCGTTGCTTCACATGAACAACCTCTTGCCCGTGGTTAGGGCGTAACCGGATCATTTGTGATCTCGATACTCGGGCCCACTCCAGTTGCTTTGGCAGACTGAGTGTCTAAATTCTATTCTGCCTTTTTTAGGCCTTTAGATCATTTAAGACCTGGAAACTCTGGCCCACCTTACTAGGTGTCCATTACTTTTCCTATGAAATGAATTCTGGCCCCACTCCAGTCATCCGGAGGCTTTGTATGACTGAGTGTTCAATATCATCATATCAAAGGAATTTTGGCCCACTCCAGTCGCCCGGAGGCTTTTTATGACTGAGTGTCCAATATCATCATATGAAGGATCTTCTGCCAAATAGTATGACAGGCTCAACGTCTTTAGCTTTTAGTCTTCTTCCGTTATGATTGGTGCCCAGATAATTCTTGACGCTTACTTAAGAGTGGTAACAGTTTTCGCACAGTTAGTGGATCTTTCTCCATCGTATGTGCGAACATACTTTACACACTTTAATAATTGCACTTAAAAGAACGGATCTTTTTAAGTCGTTTACAAAATCCAATCTTTAAACGGGAAAGAAGATGGGATTAAACTTCTGATTTTAAAGCGTAAGGAATATAAATTATTTTCATATTCCTCTTTACTTTAATCAATTTTTAACCAGACATCATTTAATCTTTATTCTTGACAAGTAAGAAAAACTACTTATCCCAATTTCGGATTCTGGCCCACTTCAGTCACTTCATCAGACTGAGTGACCATTTTCTTCTTACCATTATTCGGATCCTTTGTCTGGGACAGATATAGGCCTTCTGCTGCAAGATAGAAGAACATTTTCAGCCTTCTCCTCTTGTCCCAGTTGACATCCTCAGTCTCTCGTGAGCGCTTGTTCCCACCATTCTTGGTAGCGGTGACACCATGAACACGTTCATCATCATCACTCTCTTCTACCAGAAAACCATTGCCATATCCAGATTTGGTCACACAACTTTTGACCGACATCTTTCGAACACTAATAGTAATACAATACAATCTTGTCTTAAATTGTTGGTACTCTATTGTACTTTATAAAGCAGTACGGGAAGTAAATAACTATTACAAGTGTTCGAAAGGATAAATAAATGGTCAATCTTCAAAACTGCCGCAAGCTTTTGTGTCTTGAATGTTGATAACCTTGCAAGGCCAATGTTGAGAACTGTCGCAAGCTTGTTGTGTCTTGAATCTTGATATCCTGAAATCAAGAAACAACTAAATCTGGATGGTTACAACGTTGTGTGTTGAGTCGAGGGATTGCCCTCTGTCCTTAAGACAAGATTTCCCCGTATATATGCTTTTATGTTAGCGGGCAATAGTCTCCCAAGATAAAACAACGCTTTAATCTCAACGCTACAAAGCCAATAGGTTGAGCCTACCGAATAAAACAAATATGAATCGACTTGCTCCTTTAAACACATGTGATACCCCTTGGGGTCCCAAACCCTTTACCACATTAGAGAGTTATATAGAGAGCAATTCTTCCTATTCCCACCGATGTGGTAGATTTGTCCCACACCATATTTCCATGCCTCAAACACCTTACTTCGTGGACCAATATCTCTTTCATTTCTCAACGAAATTTGACGATTCTTGGCCCTACCGTCATCTACTCACTTCGTAGATCATGCGTGTGCGAAGAGACAAAGCCTCCAACATGCGGAACACTAGTGTTTAATTCGTTAAATATGGGTGGACGCACCTCCCCGCCAAAGGCAAATTTCCAACAACTTGTTAGCTCGACTAATTTAAATTATTGTCGTTGAGGTTTTATATCAGAAAAAACATTCCTTAATAGGAGTTTCTTCATTTTAGGGATCGAACTGGAGCAGAATCATCAAAATGAAATTGCAATCAATCAAAAAAATTGAAGAGAAGAACATAATTTTTTTTGTACAATCATCTAATAGTATTTGATGTCCATTGGTTGCTTAATTCGTCTGATTTGTGCCATATAGGAAACATTAAAAGGGGAGACACATAAATGTTCCATATATAGAGTTAAAGATTCAAACCCGATGCTTTTAGTTAAAAGCGAAGAAATTATTAGTTTAGAAATGAGCTTTTAAGCTCAAAAGTTGGAAATATTATTAATATTTTTCTTTTATTAGAAAGGAGCATAGCCTTCAAGAAGTCTGTTCTTAATGAAGTTGGCATTTGGTCGGTTTTATTGTCAGATTATTGTGTTTTAGATAACAATATTAAACAAAGATATCTTAATACTAATTTTAAAATGATTTATAATAATCAATGTTCTACTTTAGATTTTTATAAACAAATATTCATTTGTAAAACCTATGACTACGTTATGATTCTGCTAATTGAGCCCCAAATATTCCTTTTCTACTTCTCCTTCCTCTTTCTTTTTCTCTTTATGATTTTTAATGATGATTTCCCCTTATATTAGAAAAGATCAGGTCCCAAAAATGTTAATTGAAGCAAGATCGAGATACATGCATGATTCACAAAATCAGAGAAATAAGAAAATTTATGAAAACAAAAATCAAAAAATTTTGAAATAAGAAAAAGGAATTGATGAACACAAAGGAAAATAACACTACTTTTTGCAAAGAACAGTTGTTGATGTGTATGGCTTTCCTGAGTGAAGTTATAAAGGCTCATCTTCTCAAATTATAGGACATAAGTTAGTACCACATAGTTTCTGTGAGTATTTTTGTGTGGTTGGGAGTTATAAAACTTAAAAGGCTTGAACATCTGATTGCTTTAAATATGTATACATTATATCAACATGAACAAGTGTTGATACCACAAATCAAACTCTTGCCAGTTGATTAGTTTGGACATGCCATGTGCTAGAAAGCAGAATATATATATCTAGTCAAAATAAGATTGTTATATATGACATTTTGATTTGGATCTTTTAAAAGCATTTTCATGAATCAATTGACACTTCAAGAAATATACTCCTTAATTATGGAATTTGACTTTTCATATTAAGACATTTCAAACTCACCTCCAATTTATTAAAAATTGTGAAACATTTCAAGTTCTATAAACCGTTAGTGCGAGCTACTTTTTACACCATTAAGTCATTTAAAGGATATTAATATATAGGTAAGCCTTCTCAAAATGTGAGATTTAAAATTTTAAAAATAAGATATAATATTTGCTGCAATAAATAAAGATGACCGGTTAGTGTAAAATTGTCTACACTAACAATACATTACTTAAACTCATGGTGAATTTGACTTTTCATGCAAGATTAACCCCAAATTACAGTTGCAACCTCATGAATGCATCACATAATCCTTGTAGTTACTGAACCTCATGATTCAGTTCGAGTAGAAATTGAATTTCACAGGTCATGTGATAGGAAAAGGAATTGGTTTCAAATTGTAATTATGGGACTTACTGTCTTCTTTTTTCAGATTTTTTATGAATACAATTAACTTAGTAATTAGTGAATTTTGATACAGTAACATATTTGTCATTAACTGCCAATTCGTTTGAAATAAGAGAGCATATGCTCTTTTTGTAGGATGACGATAGTTATTGTTTTTTTGTGAAATATGCTAATGAAGAGACTAGGGTTCTATATTATGAAGGTGTTTGAATTGGCTTAAAAGCTGGTCCAACTAGCTTAAAAGCATTTTTTGGCTTGTTTTAGTGTTTAATTAACAATAAATATGCTTAAAAGACTTGTTGGATATGTTTTTTCTCTCTTTCAAGTCCTAATAAGACATTTCTTTCTTTACCATAATACCAACCTTACTTCGTGTAGGACAATATTTTGCTCAGACTTTTTGGCTTTGATATAAATGAAGTTTTAGTCCTAGAAAATTATTAGCATTGCAGATATATATTTGTCACTTTGGTTGTAATTAGGTGTAAGTTGGACCACTCTTTTGTATAGTTGTTAATACAGAAGTTGCATATGACAAGTATTTGGTTCTCATTTGATTTTCTTATAGGGTCTACTTACTATTATCATTATACTCAGAATCTACATAGCATCATATTGCCATGTTTGGTTTGAAACAACTTTATAGAAAGTCTAAAGTTAAATTGTTTTTAGGTATCATCCTTTTTGGAACGACTAATAAGGAAGCAGTGCCACTAAAAATGGAACAGAGGGAGTCGTACCTTAGACAAATATTGAAGAGACATATATTAATATTCATACATCTAAAAGAGGCGGATGTAGCATATATTAAACTGCTTCTCTAGTAGATCTTCTTGAAACATAGCAATGAGAAACTTGTGTTTCCAAAAGTTTGGACGAACCTGAAAGTACAGATTGAATACCATCTAAGAAATGGGATCCTGCTATCAAGACTAGCATTTTTGCTACATATCCCGCTACTTCTTCCTCAGTGCTATAACAGTAGCCCCACAGTTTACGAACCCAAATCAAAATTATTGCTGCAACAACACCTTCTGTACCCACCAAGAATACTGCTGTGCAAGCTGCTAAACGAGCTGCTTGAGGTCGTCCAGCACCTAGTTCATTTGAAACTCTTACGCTGATGAAAAAGACAGAATACACCAAACTTGTGACGAAGCATATAAAGGAAAATGTGATAAAAGGGGTCGGATTTAAAGATGTTAGAAATTCACCTCGTGGCACCACTTAGTCCTAGAGGTATCATATACACCATCCAACATGTATTAAGGCTAAAATATTTTTCAAAATTATCAACTTTTTGATGAAATAAGATATCCAGGTTGATATTAGCATGTTTGAGAAGTCCAACCTGATAGAAAGAACAGATGTCTCTAGCTTCGGATTTGGAAGAAGTCCGGACAACAGAACCATCGTTTCGTAAGACCAAATCTCTAAGCTGTGTCAATAAAAGTAAAATGGTTTCATCCATTTGTTCATTTTGTAAGGATGAATATCAAAGGCGGATCAAGGATTTAAATTTGATGGATTCAACCTTTTTGTTTATTAATTTTTTACATATATATCTATGCAAAAAATATTGGGTTTAGTTGAACCTATTGATTGTACATTAATCCGTCTCTAATGAATATGAGTATACAAAGACTAAGAACACTACCAGAACATAGCAGCTGAAGGAATGGCAAGTTTCAGATATTTCCAAGTATCATGAAACGCCTCTGTTGAAAATCCGGTCCAAGTGCTTTTGCAGGAGGGCGATATTCTGACATATGCAGCTAGCAACAAGAGATTAATCCAGTATGATATCGCGTTAGCCAGAGCAGCACCTTTGTTGCCTAAGCCAGATTTAAAGACCAGAATCCAACAAGTGAAGATATGCACCAAATTAGTGATTCCGGCACTAAACATCATCGGTAGCACAATGTTTTGGGCTTGTAAAAACCTAATATGACACTGGAGAAACCCGTAGGCATAGATAGTTGGAATCATATATCGTGCGTAACTTCCTGCTTCAGCTGCTATTTCCGGATCTTGGCCCAATAATACGAGGATTCTCCCTGCATAGGCCCAAATGCAGGCAAGCGGAACACTGACAAGTAGAAGAACAAACATCGCCCTTTGCATATGGATACCGACCATATGATACTGTTTTGCACCGTATGATTGCCCACATAATGTGTCCAATGCATTTGCCAATCCCATCTGCCAAGAAAAACATAGCTCGAAATGTAGTGACGACAAAGCACTCTTTTAAGTTTGTATCAAAAACTAAAGAGGTAAATTTTATGAACTCCAAATTCCAATTACAAATCAAAATCTATCCTACATGTATTTAGTTACATATGTATCAGGTACTGATGCAGGTAAAGTATCTTCTTTTTTCATTGGGCTCGACTAAATTCGGATTCGTGCCGGAAGTCCCACATTGAGGGGTAAAGTGCTCCCTAACAAAGGCAGCTCCGTACTCAGCAGAACTCGAACCCGAGACCTGCAGTTAAGGATGAAAAAGTACTTACCACTCCACCATAAGGGGATGACTAGGTGGTTGAGAGTGACCATCTGGAGATTCCAAGTTCGAATCCTAGCTACAACACTGTGTTAGCTCATTCTCGGTAGGCATGATTACCTGACACATGTTTGTTGACTGATGCAGGCTGGTTTTTTAATTAGTCGAGGAGCATGCAAATTGATACAGAAACAATCTTATTAAAGGAAAAAGGACATCTAGTACAAGCACGTTCACTTTTTGTGTATTTTGAAGGATCTACATAGTACTCTCGCTGACTCTGTTCAACATGGTGGATTAAGGTAAATGACTGTCCATGTAGCATTTATCAAACAACCATTTCTTCAAGCATCAGGAGCACGTTTCCCAAATTGTTTTGACCTTTTTTATTTTCCCAGTTCTCTACTTGTCTCATGCTATAGAATCATCACTATGGAACTATTGGGGAACTTCATTTCAATACACAAAAGGGTTTAACTTGTATGCATATAATATTTTTACACTATCAGGTCACATTCAAGCGAATCCAGTAGCTTTGGCTCAAACTCTTTATATATGTTGAAAAACCGCTAAAAATAATAGAATTTGAACCCGGTAAATCAAGTGAGTTGTAGTAGAAAGGATGTGGCCTAGTGGGCAATGAAGTGGAATCAAAACTATGTTATCTCAAGTTCAAAATCCAGCGAAGAAAAAAAAATACTAGGTGATTTCTTCCATCTGTCCAAACGTTGATAGACAGAGTTACTCAATACCTTTACTGGTGGGAGAAAACAGGTAACCCATGAAATTAGTTGAGATGCGCACAAGCTGGCATGGACACCACGGTATAAAAAAATTCCAAACTAAAACGTGTAATGTTCAAATTCTGGACCCACCTCTGAATTTATAGGTTAACTATCCATAACCAATGTAGTTAATAACATGAATCACAAATAGTATCCAAGAAATTTATGGAAAATGAAAGTAAGAAATTTGCTAACATTAAAGGAGGAAAAAAATGACTAACCAACAAGCTGAGACCAGTTATAGAGGCAAAAGAAGTAGCCATAGAAGCACCAGAAAGAGATAACTCTCCAAGAAGACCAACAAACATGACAGATATAACCTGTAAGGCAAATAGTGAAAAATTGACAGACATAAGTGGCCCTGCTAATACCAACAATTTCTTCACTTCTGTCAAAATTTCATCACTTCTTCCCCTATTCTTACGCTCTAACTTCAGTTTCTGCAATTAATGGATACTCATGATCTTGTGTACCCATTTTCCCTCTCTAAAATTTAACTACACAAAGAAAACTACCTGAAATGTTGAATTTCATATATAAGATGATATGTGGATAGTGTAATGGCACTCATGGTTCACTAAACAAATCTTTATTTGGTAAAAACTATAAATTCTGAGGTTATGGTTTTTGAATTAAGATAATGGTAAAAAATGTACATGAAGTATCACTTTTTGTATTCTTATCTAAACTATCAACTGTTTGCAGTATTTTCTATCTCCACTAATTATTTATCAAAACACACCTTAACTATTATCTGATGGTGCGTGGTGTACATTTTTTTAAATTTAAAAATGGTGTCAAATGGCACCTCACACGCATAATTAAAGGAATTTAGTAGAAAATAAAAAAATAATGGTCAAAAACACACCCAAAATATCATATTTTTTTGATTTTTCTACCTAAACTATCAGGTGTTTGCGTTTCATACCTGAATTATCACCAACTATTTATAAAAAAAAGTGACACTTCTGGATAAGTTATTTAGGGATGTGCTATAACCGAAACATACAAAATATACTACTCTCTCTGTCCCAATCTATGTGACACTTTTCGCTTTCCGAGATTCAAACTGCATGAACTTTGACCAACATTTTAAGATGTATTTTTCACCAAATTGATATGAGAAAAGCTGCAACTTATAGTATTTTTCATGTAGTTTTCAAATATATAAATTTTAATGTTAAAAGATTGAGTTAATCTAATTCTATTTAGCTTTGAAATTTAATCAAATTGACTCTCAAAAAGCGAAAAGTATCACGTAAATTGAGATGGAGAGAGTAGTAAATATTGTCAAGACAGATATAGTACAGGTTGCAAACTGAACGGTATACAACTTAATTCTAAATGATATAATACTTACAGTTGTTGGTTGTCTTTCATATCGAGTCATTGAAACAACGTCTTGGTGTAATCAAACACTTCCATCATGCTATGAGCGGACAACTCTTAGGAACTCTATTGTACTCCATGCAACTATGGTGATTGATCCTGTAAAGTCAATCAAAAGGTTCAAACTAGATTGTCAATTTCTTAACACAAATACGATGTGTTGACTAAAACTAGTGAATTATGCCAAACCTGTAGCTCCGACTTTCTCTCTAGCTTCACCCAGTATATATTACTGCATCAAAATACAACTTTATATATTTTTTAACAAAATAGTACCTTTTATGTCTGAATTAAAATATTCTAATACAAAATTGGGAAGGAGTATCAAAAAGCAGAAAAATCATCTTGTCCATTGTGCATGTCTTGGAATATGAAGTTTCTAAAAGAAGTTAAAATGAGACAATGGGAATCATGTGCGAAATATTGTATTCCTAATGGATTCCACCAATGGAAAGGCACATATGTTAATCTATCTAAAGATTTGGAGACATATTCTTTTATCAACTTGAACCTTTTGAATGTGGATCAAATAAGAGCATATTTTAAAGTATATGAAATATGATAGGCCAAAATTATCATAAATTTATACTTTATATTGATTTATTTTAACCACAAAGGCTTAGGTAGTGGTTTAGACCAATTTTTTTACTAATTGAAGGAATGAAATCTTATTGTATGTGGATGTGGATCATTTAAATATCAGCCTAAGAAATAAGAGATACTTTTAACTTAGTGGCGAATTCAGAAATTCCAACAACAGAATTCAAAAGAATGCTAGAGTGTCACGGCTAGGATGTGAACCTATAATCTAAAGTAATTTTTGAACTATCTTTATAGCTACACTTGAATCTTCCCTCATGTTAAGGGAATTTTTGTTGTACAATTTTTCACAAAGAAAGGAAGACAATGTTACATGAACAGGAATTAATGATCCATTCAAGATCTTTAATGATTTATTAAAACGGAATTAATTTCATACAAATACATAGTAATAAATCATTGAATTCCCTTTCACAGGGGATCATAATCTCAGCCAATTTCTTGAATTTTTGTGTTGTGCTCCCAGTTGGTCCAACAGCCTTTAGAGCAAGCTCTTTGTACATTCCAATTTGTTCCTTCAATTCTTCTTTATTTTTGTTCAGAACCAAGTCAAGTGCAAATATTGTATTATTCTTAGTAAAAACCCCACCTTCAATTTTCACTCCAATTTTCCACACTTTCTCAACCATCCAAGAATTCAAATGATGATCTCCAAAAAATGGCCTACAAATTATAGGCACGTCTGAAGCTATCCTCTCAAGAACCGAATTCCATCCAGAGTGATTTATAAAAAACCCGACTAAACTATGTTCAAGAACTTGTACTTGTGGTGCCCATGGCACAATTTTACCATACTAACTTGTATTTTCCATGAACCCTTTTGGAAAATGTCACATAAAATTCTCCTTAATTGACCAAAGAAATGGGATTTTGCTTTCTTCAAGTGCTTCAGCCATAGCTTTTAAATCATTAGGTGGTGGTGTCGCAACAGTGCCAAATCCTATGTATGCCACAGAGTTTGGTTCTTGATTATATAGCCACTCAATGCAATGATTTGTGTCTATAATATTTGCTGAGAGTGGTGGTGAAGTTAAATTAAAAGGGCCAACATTGAGGAAATTGTTGAATTTGGCTTGAGATCTTGGACAATTGGAGGGTCTAATTCTTCAAATGAATTTATTGGTATGGCTGTGCCTTTTCCTATTGTTTTGCCCATTTTGTGAAGCATGACAAAAAATGGAGATTTTAGGTCTCCCGCAACAACTCCACCAGGCAAATCACCAAGCCTTAATTCAGAAAATCCAGGAATAAATTCCAAAATTTCTTCTTCACGTCCAGTAATTCCTGTGAAAAAATAATAATAGTTCCGTTATAATAATACATAAATGTAAGAATTGAATCCCTTGATTAATTCTATTCCAATAGTACAATATATATACAAACATAATATGCTTGTTAAAAGGAAGACTAATCTATATTACCTAAAATATAAGATGCTAATTCCAATCATCCTAATTACAATAATTAATTGGAGGTAATTATGGAATTTGTCCCATAATTACTCTAACAGTCCCCCGCAGTCTTAGCGGGAGGTTCTCGTATGCTGAGAATGTCTCTGAAATCATCAAAAAGGACGCGCGGAAAACCTTTTGTGAAGATGTTAGCAATCTGATAACGGGACGGTACATGAAGAACACGGACTTGTCCACGGGCAACCTTCTCGCGGACAAATAAGATATCCATTTCAAATTGTTTTGTGCGCTGATGCTGAACAGGATTGCCAGATAAGTATATCGCACTCACATTGTCACAATATACCAATGTTGCATTTTCAATCGGACAATGTAGCTCCAATAGTAGATTACAAAGCCAACATGATTTAGCGACCACATTGGCGACCCTTCGGTATTCTGCCTCAGCATTGGACCGAGATAGTGTGGATTGTCGTTTGGACGACCATGAAATAAGGTTGTCCCCCAAGAACACACAATAACCGAAAGTGGAACGACGTGTGTCCGGAAATCCACCCCAGTCTGCACCTGTGTAGGATGAAAGACTCGAGATGGACGACTTATACATATGTAGGTCAAAATGGAGAGTACCCTTAACATACCGCAAAATCCTTTTGATAGCCCCCATATGTTCTTCTTTCGGATCATGCATGTGTAAGCAAACCTGCTGAACCGCATATGAAATATCTGGTCTTGTAAAAGTCAGTTACTGCAAGGCGTCGACGAGGCTGCGGTAATGTGTAGGATCACTGTATGGTATTCCGACATCATTACTTAGTTTCACCTTAGTGTCAACCGGAGTATGTGATGATTTGCATGAAGACATCCCGGCTTTGTCAATTATCTCTTCGGCATATTTCTTTTGACTAAGAAAAAATCCACCTGCATATTGGGTGACAACAATGCCAAGAAAATAATTTAACGGACCCAAGTCCTTCATTGCAAATTCTGCTGCAAGAAGGGACATAAAAGACTGGCGAAGCTAAGTGGATGATACTATGAGAATAATATCATTGACATACGGAAGTATATATGCCATGTCAGTGTCGTTCCGATAAATGAACAATGATTGATCACACTTGTTGTGAGAGAACCCTAATTTTGAAACAAATCCTGCAAAACGGTTATACCATGCCCTAGGAGCTTGTTTCAAACCATATAAAGATTTGTTCAATAGGCAAACATGATCTGAACGTGTATAATCTCGAAAACCCAACGGCTGATGCATGTACACAGTCTCATGTAAGTGGCCATGTAAGAATGCATTTTTAACATACAGATGAATAGACCAAGATTTGGAAAGAGTCAGGTTGAGAACAATCCTGATAGTTGCTGGCTTAACTGTCGGACTGAATGTTTCACCACAATTGACTCCAACCTACTGAGACCTACCATCACTAACAAGACGAGCTTTCTATCTCAGAAAAAAACCATCAGAATTCTTTTTATGATAAAAACCCCACACAGACCGAATGACATTCACATTAGACAGACGTGTTACTAACTCCCACGTCTTATTTTTAATAAGAGCAGTAAATTTGTCTAACATTGCAGCTTTCCAATTCGGGTCGAACAAGGCGACCTTGGGATTTTTTGGTAGAGGTGATGGTTGAAATGAGGATAGTAGGTTAAACTGATGTTTGGGCTGAAAAATCCCGTGCATGGCACGGGTTTCAATGGTCCGAGGTTGTTCCGTCATTGGTTGGGTAGTAGAGGTCTCTAGTATGGTAGTGGGCCGAGGAGGTGTATTGAGGACCAAACCTGTGTTGGGTTGGAATTCAGGTTCATGTGAGGGAGCAGTGGGCTCCCCCACTTGGACCTTCTCGAC
This sequence comes from Anisodus acutangulus, assembly GCA_029783415.1. Taxonomy (NCBI): domain Eukaryota; kingdom Viridiplantae; phylum Streptophyta; class Magnoliopsida; order Solanales; family Solanaceae; genus Anisodus; species Anisodus acutangulus. Next base: position 44,791,343 of record CM056494.1, read on the forward strand.
ACGGAAAGAGGACTGGGTCGAGACCAGCGGTAATGTGATCGCCGGTCCAGTCCTATTTTGTGGTTGGGCCGGAAAAGGTTGGGTGGTACCGTCGAGAAAGTGACAGGATTTAGAGTTTTTAAATCGTGAGTAGTATATATAAAAAAAAAATTGAGTTTTTTGAGGGGGGCCACAGCTCCCCTCCGCTCCTACCATAATCTGCCACTGGTTGCAACAATTAATTTAGAAGTACTGAGCTTTGACCGGTACCAGAATTGCGGTTTCAGAAGAATAAGGCTCGACCGGTAACAACTGACTCCGAAGGTAGGAGAGCTACGTCTAGATATGAGAGTTATGCCTGGACTTTAATCCGGAAGCATGAATTTTTAGGGTAAGTTCAAAAATAGAAAAATAATATTTTGCAAAACTGAAATTGAATTAAGCTTCACGTATACCTCGCGGAGGGGGGGGGGGGGGAATCGACCCGTTTTGCCTATGAAACCCAACTCTCATGTGACCCCTCTCTTATTCTAGTCCATTTATCAACTCAGCAATGCACATTTCAATATAAGATGAAAGAAAGTACTTTCCACCACATATGTGGTACAAAGAACATTTTACAAGAATCAAGAAAGAGTTAATGAAAAGAGACCCTCAAAAATTTTTTGGCTTTGCATTACTTGAAATAAAAAAGTAATGTAAATAGAAGTTCAACAAAAAGTAGCTCATGACATTAGGCTTGTCGAGATAAACCAAGAATAGAGATAGTTTGACATTGATACAATTTCAAAAAAGATGATTATTAGCTCGAATTTAACTTGATCTTAAAAATTGGCTCACTAGTTAAAAATTACTACCAAATATCAGACAAGTGAAAAGCAGAGTATGATGATAAATACAAGAACTTCATTGGTTAACTATTTCGTAGACACTTTCTATTATCTCAGGCCACTATATGATTCATTTGACCAGTCAAAGAATGAAAATTAGTTCGGGCTTGGTTTATTAGATTTTAATCAATTACTTGTCGTATTTTCTATCTAATTTACTAGTCTGCTTATTATATGAGCAGATAATTTTTATTCAGGGAGTTCGAATACAAAAAGTAAATATTCGAAAAAGCTTACAGTTTTTATTAAGATAGTTTTTTTTTCAAATATTAAAAGAATTTTATACCTTTTATTACTATTACACTAATTACTAATCCTATTTCTACTGACATACGGACTTTTTAAAAAAAAATTGAACTGACCCCTTTTATTAAAAAACACAAATTAGGTACAGTGAGTTGAGGAACTACAATCCCTAATTAGGAAATGAGAGACCAACAGCCTAGTCTCTGTTCACTTTTTTCCCTAACCATTTGAGAAAATGAAGATTTGAACAACAAACATTAAGCTGGATCTAATGGGTTTTCCTCTTCTCATGGAGGATCAAATTGAATAGCAAGGGAGTTCGAATATAAAGAAGTAAATATACGAATAAGCTATAAAAATAAAATAATTTTGACCTTATATATCATGTAATTTTTCTAAAGGACAGATGTAGGGAGGAGGTTACTGGACCCCGGTAATCTTGAAAATTTCTTGTATAATATTATTTGTATATACGGATGAATATATATTTGATTTGGCACCTTAATACGGAAAAGCTGCCGCTTAAGTTGTGCTTGTGTTTGATAACCGTAATTTGATTCCTAATTCTAGTAATACCTAAAAAAAATATTTAGTGGTGCCCCGTCACCTTCAAACCCTAATAGTAATTTATGTAATTTGATAGTGTAAAATTTATATATAATGTTAGTAGATAGACGTTAAACTTAAACTTAATATACCAACAAAAAATATTTCAAATTTTATACACTGACAAATGTAGAAAAATAAGACGGATAACATGATACAATAGGTTAAATTATTACTAGAATTATCCTTTTGTAAAAAAATAATGTACCTAAGTCTTGGTTGGGTTGTTTCATTTTAAATTTTTTTGTAACACCAATTCTGCTAACGCGGGATGTTTTGTGCACCGATCTGCCTTTTGTAACAAACTTCATGTCCAAGACATCAATATTTTATTAAATTTGTTTATAACAAACTTTATGTCCAAGACATCCATTTATTATTTAATACCTTGAACCTTTGATTTTATGAAGGAAATATTGAGACTTGAGAATTAAAATGAATATATAAGATATTGAGAGCCCATTGATAAACCGGAAAGGAAGAGTGTTATAAGAACAAGAAAAATGATATTTTGGTAGAAGTGAAGAGGCTATAGATATTAGCAGGGCCTCTTATGTCAGTTAATTTTTTATTATGTTGCTTACAGGTTACATCGTCATCGTGGAGAGCTCTCTCTTTCTGGTGCTTCTATGGCTACTTCTTTTGCCTCTTTAACTGGTCTCAGCTTGTTGGTTATGTAGGGTTCTGTTGGGTTCAAAACAAATAAGTAAGACACAACCAAAGTTTAAAATTTTATTTCTTACTTACCCCAACAATTATTTCTGGCATGGTTATATGACAATAAAAAACCTGTAACATAAAGCATGAACACTTACATGTTGTATTATCTGGAGTCTTTACTAAAGGGTGGACACACAATTATCCCTTCGACTGCAAGCACTATGCTACGGTGTATTCCTATGTCAGAAAAGCCAGGAAATCTTGACAGAGGTTTGAGAGAGTTCCGTCCTAGACTCTAAGTCTAGAATTAGTTTATAGAAATTGGTGTAATTCTTGTGTGTTAATAACTATGGTTTAGTGCTGTATTTATAGTTGTAATTAGGTTAGAAAACATTTTAGGGTTGGGCTTAAACCTGGCCCAAAACCCGAGGTGTAGTGGGCCAGTCCGACTGAGCTCACTGCCGGGTCGGCGCCGCAGCGCAGCCTAGCAGGCGCCGCGGCGCCCTACGTAAAAATTTGTTTCTGTTTTCATATATATATATATATATATATATATATATTCAGCACATTAAATTCAAAATTCAATTTTGATTTAATTAAATAATTTCCATCTAATAGAAATTATCTCATAGTTATTATCAATTTAAATATCTCGGTTTCAAATCGAATATTTAATATTCTCTCAATACACTCTTAGACCGAAAAGACAATCGACATAGTATGACCCCATAGGCCTTCACATATCGACACTAATCCAATTAAGATCCATACGGAACTCCTAGACTGCGTCGTATGACGAACTCAATATGTGAAGTACGTTTACATGAATCCAACAAACATAACATTTATGTGAGATGATAAATTTCTTTCATTCGTGACACACTCGATCAAGCTTAGGATTTGCCATGTGTCTATCCAAATGGCTTGATCACTTTATCTCATCCATATTAGTCGACAACTAGACCATATTCTAAATATGTCCCTTGCATTGGCCAATGACTTGGTCGACCTAATATCACTGAGAAGTTGATTGTTCTCTCGAATATCCAATCGAGGAATGAATCCTATTCTTGGCTCAAGTACCACCTTAATTTACATTATAATGCACCCAACACAAGCCGTATCTTATCATATAGGGAGTTTAAGCTTAGGACAGGGTCAAAGTACATTACTCTGTAAACAAGATGCGTATTGACCTCAAGTCAAAGGACCTTCATCTCCCACACGCTGATAACACTCTAAACATATCTAACAAATAGTTTATCAGCAGGGTATACCAATACTTTCCAAAAATATCCATGTGTCCATCACTAGTAACCATTACTAGTAGCAGGTGAGACATACGACATTCTCTAATATTGTGATGCAGACCACATGTCGACTTATAACATATCATCGATATCCCATTCTCGATGATAATTGGTCGAGGCTATTTTAGAGTTACGCTTTATCATCAATATCTCACTCTATTAATGACAATGTAAGCTCAAGGGATGCACATTAATGAATATTTACAAACAATCAAATAATAATTCAATAATCGCAAATGCCATAAATATTAATCTTGTTAATAATACGAATGTGTTCAAGTACATTTGTCCCTAATAATGATTGTCTCTAGGACATACATACTTTCAATCTCCCACTTTGCCTAGAGCCACACCATATCTAATAAGGTTCGGTTTCTCCTTTCGGCAACACCATTCATCTGTGGTGTTCCTGGATGTGTCCACTCTGATTGGACTCCATGTAGCTTTAAGTAATCTAGAAAATCCTTGATCAAGTATTCATCTCCTCGATCCGATCAAAGGGCCTTGATACTTATTGCAAGTTGCTTCTCTACTTCCGACTTGTACTCTTTGAACTTCTCAAAAGTCTCGGATTTGTGTCTCATAAGATACACATATCCATACATTGTGAAGTCGTCAGTAAAAGTGATGAAGTATGGGAAGTCTCCTTTAGCTTGAGTCAAAAATGGCCCACATACATCAGTGTGGACCAACTCAAGCACCTCATTGGCTCGCACACCTTTCCCAGAAAGTGGCTTATTGGTCATCTTTCCTCTCAAGCAAGATTCACAGTTACCATAAGACTCCAAGTCAAATGGTTCGAGGTAGTCTAACTTCCCAACCTTGCTATCCTTGATTCGTTGATATGACCAAGTTTGCAATGCCATAGGTAGGTAGAGTTTCTATTACTTATCTTAGCTCATTTATTTTGTACATTGAATATTTCTCGACTACAGTTTAGTGTATATAATCCATCCACAAGAGGAGCAGTTCCATATATAACATTATCAAAAGACAGTACTTGACTGCCATTATAAATATATGAGGAAAAACCCTCCATGTCCAAAACAGGGATAGAAATGATATTCCTCGTTAACGAGGGTACATATTAACAATCATTTAACACTAGACAATAGCCAGAAGGAAAATTTAATCTATAAGTTCCTACGCACTCAGCATCCACTCGTGCTCCATTTCCAACGCGTAGGTCTACCTCTCTTGGTCCAACCTTCCTGCTATCAGTTAGCCCCTCCACATTTGTACAAATGTGTGAGCCACAAGCGGTATCCAATACCCAGGAATGAGAGTTATTTATAGACATATTTATTTCAATGACGTACATACCTTGTCCACCAGAGGTAGAAACACCTGGTGCTTTTCCTCCTCCTGGTGCAGTGCAGTCCTTCTTCCAATGCCCCTTCTGGTTGTAGTTGAGGCATACATCCTTAGCCGGATTCACCTTCTTTTTCTTCACACCTCCCTTAGGCTTAATAACTGAGGGCGCAGCGACTGCTTTACACTTCTTCTTCTGCCATTCCTTACCTTACGACTTGGGTCGGCCAATAAAGCTTACCATGAGCACAACTTTGTCTTTGGAAGTGGAAGACTCAAAGGTCTTGAGCATGTTGTGCAGTTCCGGAAGACTCGTCTTCGTTCCATTCATATTGTAATTCACTATGAAGTTTTCAAAGGAACGAGGGAGAGGGTTCAGGATGAGGGTGGTAGCGATATTCTTTTGCAGCTTCGTTCCAATTGAAGCAAGTCTCTCTATCAGCCCTATCACCTTCAACACATACTGCGAGACCTGGCCCCCTTCATTGAGCTTACACTTAAAACGTTCTATCAGTAACTCATATTCTATAGTCTGGGATTGTGAGTCATAGAGACTCTTCAAGTGTTCGAACATCTCATTGGGACCCATGTTCTTATGTTGTCTCTGAAGTTTCATAGACATGGAAGACAACAACACGCATTGTGCTTAAGTGGAATCATCTAGGTATTTTTGGTAAGCATCCTTATCAAAAGAGACATATTCAGCAGAGTCTGTCGCAGGGACTGTTGGGAACACCGTGTCCAACACGTATTCTAATTTCTCTTGTCTCAGCACTATTCGCAAATTTCTTAGCCAGTCAAGGTAGTTAGGTCCAGTAAGTTTGTTCATTTCAATCAATATTTTCAATGATAAGCTCGACATCTTTGATAATCTGAAGAATTAGATAGACTGAAAATCAAACTCAAAATTTATTTCCTATTTTACACATTCATTTAGGCTAATCAACATGGTCTTTTGTTTAATTAGCTCCCACTATTTTAATATACTTCTACGACCCCATGGTAGGATATGGACCTATATTAATTGAGGTCATAATGGGCCAAGATCCAAGCCTATGTTACCTCCGCGTTTGCTTTGGTTGATAACTTTAATAACACATCTTGGTAGGTTCTAAACCAATTGCAAAACTTATTTGCAACTCTTGGTTGATCAAATATTATATTTAATCTTGCGTTCTTAGATTAGTCCGACACTTTGGCCCCAAGATTTGTCTAAGCAAGTCAACCCCATTACACAACTACGTTTATGTATCTAAGTAAATTTGGCCATTGTGAGCAAACACTTTGGTGTAAATATCCACAAAAGTTTATCGTTTACCTTTACATTTAAAACACATCTATGAAAGAGTCTGGGTCCTCATAGACTTAGAGAAAATGCTTTGGCATAAATACTCATATCGCCAAAAAGGATTTTGCACTCTAACAATTATAATGGACAACACGTTTTAATTTGTATTTAAAATTTTAGGGAATATTTTAATTTAGGGTTTTAATCAAGATTAACTCTTTTACGTCATATCCAATATGACATCTTAATATCATGCAAAACTAATGACACATATAGTTGGGAACCGTCAACCCAATATGCATGATATAATATGGTTTAATCAAATAATGGGTGTTGCATGCCCATACAGTTATAGCGGATGTTATTCTAGTAATTTGAATGACAAACAATTTGATATTTAGCACATAAACAATATACTTATCAAATAATATACTATATTATAATAATCTTGGGTCAAACATTCTGATCTCTGAAGATTTTTTTTTCTTTTTGTTTCTAGACAGGTGGGGCAACGACCCTAATCATTAGGGCCACGGCGCCATTGAGGCAGAAGCCTTTCTGCTTCTGCAAATGCATTAGCGCCGCGACGCTCCACCATGGAGCAGCGGCGCTGCAAGAGCAGAAAAATTTCAGCTTCTGCAAATGCATTAGCGCCGTGGCGCCTACTGTCCAGTAAGTCCAAAAATTTGAAACGAATCATTAGCGCCGCGACACTCCACCATGGAGGGGCGGCGCTGCCTTGAAAACCCTAGCAAGCACCGCGACGCCGACGTTCTGACAAAACATTTAGGTGTTGATTTTTCAAAATCGTTCGAGCCTTAAATCCAATTTAGGGATCAAATCACAGATCCTTTATCATAACCCACCATTATCAATAACGCACATATCGACCATCATCCGTTCTTATCCGTTCTTTGTCGTGCACCGTGCAATGAGCCGGATATCGCACTTTTGGCTTAGTTCGAGTTGGAGTGGAATGCCTTCCTCGAGTTAGCGTAGAAGATAATTTAGGGTGATATCAAAAGGTTAACATTCAATCAAGACATGTAGGATTTCAAGAAGCTTTGTTTTAATCTAATTTTATGTTTAACCCATATTGTTATGTTATTCAATTGTTATATAACCATTGAACCAGCCTGAACTCTGAAACCACTGTAGGGTTTTGTTGGGTTCAAAACAAATAAGTAAGGCACGTCGGAAGTTTAAAATTTTATTTCTTACTTACCCCAACAATTACTTCTGAGTTGGTTATATGACAATAAAAAACATGTAACATAAAGCATGAATACTTACATGTTGTATTATCTGGAGTCTTTACTAAAGGATGAACACGCGATTATCCCTTCGACTGCAAGCACTATGCTACGGTGTATTCCTCTGTTAGGAAAACCAGGAAATCTTGACAGAGCTTTGAGAGAGTTTCGTCCTAGACTCTAAGTCTAGAATTAGTTTATAGAAATTGGTATATTTCTTGTGTGTTAATAACTATGGTTTAGTGTTGTATTTATAGTTGTAATTAGGTTAGAAAATGTTTTAGGGTTGGGCTTAAACCTGGCCCAAATCCCGAGGTGCAATGGGCCAGTCCGACTGAGCTCACTGCCGGGTCGGCGCCGCGGCGCCCTACGTAAAAATTTGTTTTCGTTTTCATCTAATATATATATATATATATATATATATATATATATATATATATATATATTCAGCACATTAAATCCAAAATTCAATTTTGATTTAATTAAATAATTTCTATCTAATAGAAATTATCCCATAGTTATTATCAATTTAAATATCTCGGTTCCAAATCGAATATTTAATATTCTCTCAATACACTCTTAGACCGAAAAGACAATCGACATAGTGTGACCCTATATGCCTTCACATATCGACACTAATCCAATTAAGATCCATACGGAACTCCTAGACTACGCCATATGACGAACTCAATATGTGAAGTACGTTTACATGAATCCAACAAACATAACCTTTATGTGAGATGATAAATTCCTTTCATTCGCGACACACTCGATCAAGCTTAGGATTTGCCATGTGTCTATCCAAATGGCTTGATCACTTTATCTCATCCATATTAGTCGACAACTAGACCATATTCTAAATATGTCCCTTGCATTGGCCAACGACTTGGTCGACCTAATATCACTGAGAAGTTGAGTGTTCTCTCGAATATCCAATCGAGGAATGAATCATATTCTTGGCTCAACTACCACCTTAATTTACATTATAATGCACCCAACACAAGCTGTATCTTATCCTATAAGGAGTTTACGCTTAGGACAGGGTCAAAGTACATTACTCTGTAAACAAGGTGTGTATTGACCTCAAGTCAAAGGACCTTCATCTCCCACACGCTAATAACACTCTAGACATATCTAACAAATAGTTTATCAGCAGCATATACCAATACTTTCCAAAAATATCCATGTGTCCATCACTAGTAACCATTACTAGTAGCAGATGAGACATACTACATTCTCTAAGATTGTGATACAGACCACATGTCGACTTATAACATATCATCGATATCTCATTCTAGATGATCATTGGTCGAGTCTATTTTAGAGTTACGCTTTATCATCAATATCTCACTCTATTAATGACAACGTAAGCTCAAGGGATGCATATTAATGAATATTTACAAATAATCAAATAATAATTCAATAATCGCAAATGCCATAAATATTAATCTTATTAATAATACGAATGTGTTCAAGTACATTTGTCTCTAATAATAATTGTCTCTAGGACATACATACTTTCAGGTTAGTCATTTTTTTTCCTTATTGTTATCTCTTACTGTGCTCTTGGTGCTTGAAGAAATGCATGTTCCACTAGTTAAACCTCATGTTACTAAGGTGATTTGTTACTTATTAAAATGGTTATATTGATAAGTGTTAAATGGACTTTTACCATATCGAACAAGGTCATTGAGCGTCGGGTTCATCTGAATCTAGTACTTGCAACGATGAATATAAATTTATGTGTAAAAGTTCATTAAAGCTACGACAAATAGTAGATATGAATTCTTAACTTTAAAAATACAATGGAACAAATCATAAAAGTTGAATCCGTAGAGTTTAAATCCTGGATCCGTCTTTGATGTAGATCCTTCAAAATACACTAAAACCTAGGGGGTGCTCGTAAAAGGTGGCGCTTTTTGCTTAACAATGGTTGTTCCCTAGATTAGTGTTGTCAAAGGCTCATTTGAGACGCGCTTAAGTTATGAAACTCATAGAAGCTTAGGGTTGGCACTTCACGTCACTTAGGCTGCGCCTTCAGTGTAGGCAAGGCACCAAGGCATGTGTTTCATTGCTTGTAAGTTCTATCTTGAATAGAACATTACTAAACAATAAATACGATTAACAGAAAAATATATACTATTAAGGAATCATTATGAATTAAGTTGTTACTTTTATCTTGCATTACATACATTTTTTTATTTGTTTCTTTATTGCGCCTTTTTAACTAAAAATCAAACTTTATTTGCGCTTTGTACTTAAAGCCCTGATAGACCTGAGCACTTTTTATAGCTTTTCGCCTTTGACAACATCGGTCTAGATCAACCTGTGCATACCTTGACAAATCAATTGAACCGCGTGCTACAGTCCATAAACATGTCTCAGGTAATCGTACCACCTAGGTTGGAGAAGCTAGTAGTCGAACTTAAAATACTGAGGTTATTCTATGACCCATAATGGAGTTCATTGAAATTTTCCTTTTTAAGGGTGATTTATCATTTCTGAATTTCTAATGGCATCTTGCTAGAGCATGGGAATGGGAAGTGTATTGGACACTGTCACGATCCCTTTTCGGAATCGTAGTGGCATTTACATAATCTCACCAATAGTCGAACCACTCCCAATATCGGATCCTCCAAAAATGCACTACTTCTGGAGGATCCAACACACACCCAGCGACATTTTTAAAGAGTCAGAGAAGCATATGCTATAACAGATGATTGGCCAAATTGAATTTGAGAATAACTAATGTAGCAGTTTGATTTGTTCAATTGCTTGCTTAGCTAGGATGAGCAATATTGCTTCATGGTTTGTCTAGGAGGCCAGTATTTGTAATCTTGAAGAAGAGTTAAATAGTGACAGATCCAGAATTTATCGAGAGAGTGGGTTTTGAAATGCATATTTAACTCTATCTGCACTCGTTTTTCACACACACATACACATATATTTTGACCCCGGAACTCAGAGTTCTATCGAACTCATGAACCCATTCTATACTTGTTTTCACACATATTATATGGTTCGACCATGGGAGGAGACTCGAAGCACTTCCCTGTGACGATGGGGCTGCACCAGGGTTCATCTCTTATCCCATTCTTATTCGCCTTGGTGATGGATGGACTGACGCGATAAATTCAAGGGGAGGTGTCATGGTGTATGTTATTCACAGACGACGTAGTCCTGATTGATGAGACTCGCAGCGCGTGAACGCTAAGTTGGAGGTTTGGAGACAGACTCTGGAGTCTAAAGGGTTCAGGCTGAGTAGGACCAAGACAGAATACTTGTTATGTAAGTTCAGCAACGGGAGCGACCGTGAGATAGGCGTGGAGGTGAGTCTTGAGACTCAGGTCATTCCAAAGAAAGGAAGCTTCAAGTACCTCAGGTCTATTATTCAAGGAAATGGAGAGATTGATGACGATGTCACACATCGTATTGGGGCAGGGTGGATGAAATAGAGGCTTGCATCTGGAGTCTTGTACGACAAAAAGGTGCCACCAAAACTAAAAGCCAAGTTCTATAGAGTGGTGGTTAGATCGACTATGTTGTATGGTGTGAGTGTTAGCCAGTCAAGACGTCGCACACCCAAAGGATGAAAGTGGCGGAGATGAGGATGCTGAGATGGATGTGTGGGCATACAAGGAGGGATAGGATTAGAAATGATGATATCCGGGGCAGAGTAGGAGTGGCATCGGTAGATGATAAGATGAGGGAAGCGAGGTTGAAATGGTTTGGACATGTGCGGAGGAGAGACACAAATGCCCCAATGCGGAAGTGTGAGAGGTTGGCTATGAACGGGTTCAAGAGGGGTAGAGGTAGGCCGAAGAAATATTGGGGAGAGGTGATTAGACGGGATATGGAGCAGGCGCAACTTATTGAGGACATGACCTTAGATAGGGGGTTGTGGATGACACATATTAGGATAGACGGGTAGTAGGTAGTCGGGCGTAGTCCTACCTACGCTTACAAATTGGTAGTTGTAGTGTTCTTTCCTTATGCTCACTTAGCATATCATACGAATAGATGTAGTATTACTTTATAGTTCTCTGTAGTTTTATTTCTTCTGCTATGCGTTCTTTAATGTACTTGGTTTATCTCTTTTATCTGCAATAGTCACTGCACCTTTTTTTTTCTTTTTCATATTGCTTTAACCTTTTAACCGGGTCTGACTGTTTTTCTTCTGTTTTGCTTGTCCTGAGCCGAGGGTCTGGCGGAAACAACCGCTCTACCTACCAAGGTAGAGGTAAGGTCCGTATACACTCTACCCTTCCCAGACTCCACGTTGTGGGACTGCACTGGGTATGTTGTTTTTGTTGTATTATATGGTTCGACCCTGAAACACTGAGTTCTATCGAACTTGCGAACCCATGGTTGGATCCACTACTGGACTAGATGACCTTATCACCTACTGAAATTCAGGTACTGCGAGAGGCTGGGCTGGCAAAAAAAAGGGCCAGTTGTCAACTTGGGAGCTTATTACCTTTTCGGAATACCTGCTGGTATTATATTAGCTTTTGTCTACCATTTTTTGGTGGAAAGGTACCTATTCCTTCAAGCTTCTCATTTTCTTCGCATTTCCGTCTTCGGAACTATGGAAAAACATGATGATATGATTTTCAGGGACTATGGTTGGGTATCACTCTTTCCCTCTTTGCACAAGCACTACTTTTAATAATTACTTTGCGGACAAATTGGGAAAAAGAGGTAAATTTATGTTTTCAACTCTTATATGACTCGTCTATCTCAATCTAATCCTTTAGTAATTTCCGCATGAACTCTTTGGTAACTCAGCCAGATTGTTAGAATCATATTACCAACTTATCTAAAAGTTTAAACTGTTAGGGAGAACTGATCACTTTTAGCTACTTAATTATATTATGTCTCAACAAGCTATAATTATATTATGTCTCAACACAGATCTCTGGTGTTTGACATATTTCTTCTTCGAAAGGTCGAGTTCTATGAAGTATAGTAATAATGCTAGTCTCGTCTGAGTTTTGTAGGGAAAGAAGGCAGTGGATAGGGTGACTCCAGAGCTAGCTAGCATAGAAGAAAATGCAGAATGACTCTGGACGTGCAAGGTGAAAAGTTTTTCATCCAAATAATACGGCAAGATTCTCATAGTTGTAAGGCAGAATAGACATTTAAACTTGGCTCCAACTATCAGTTTAACACTTCAACTTTCCTAGTGACCAAGTAGAATAATTATTCTTGGTATGCATGATGGGAGAAAACTAATGGATATCGGAAAATTGACCACACTGGATCCTAATTTAAAAGAATTTCTGGTTTTCCTTTTGCTCCTAAAAACATGCTATTGACTGCACAGTGAAAACATCTTCAGGTTAAATAGATGAGAGAGATTCTGTATCTGATAGTCTAACACTCTTTGTTATTGAAACACTAATTGGATATCAAATCCAGATATTGTTCATAAAAGGAGCAGTGTTATAAGAACCAACCCGGGAAGGCTGAAGGAAATTGAGAAGTAATCTCTCAACCCCGCAAGAACACCATGAAATTGGCGAAGAAAACAGTAAAACATAGAGGAATAGGGATTAAAGTAGGGGAAATAACAAGAACGTAGCTAAACCGTTGAAATCCTTACAATAATATTAATCACTAATCAAAGATTGATACGGCGAAAAGAGTAAAACAAGTATTGGATGCAATTCATAAATCCTTAGTAGCTATATTAAGTAGAATAAACGAATTAACTTCAAATACATTAGCCTAATATTCTTCATCAGAGCAAGCTAAGGAAACTAACCATAATCTTTACTACGTGTAGTAGCTATTAGCCTATTACAATGTTAGCATAAATGAGCCCTCTCTAGTCTTGCAATTTGGGCCTAGTTGGATGTCTGGCAAGGATCTCCATAGCAGACAGCTCTTCGCGAAAGCGGGTCCTATTACGAAGATATCCTTTCTGCTGCTTTCATTGCCTACAAAACACATAGCAGACTTTAATTATCTACAGTAATTCCTTGATCTTGAGAAGAACATAAACAGAGAAAGTTACCTGTTTGTCCCAATTTGTCCGCAGAATAACAACTAAATAAATCAGTGCTTGTGCAGAAAGAGCCAGAATGATTGCCAACCAATGTCCCTTTAGTACGTTCGGAAAAGTATGAGTTGATAGAGAAATGAGAGAATTTCAGAACAGTTTTCTTGCTTTATTCGATAGTACAATAAGAATATTTATAGCTATACAGCTGTAGGGTTAAAGTCTTATTCTAAGGAGTATATATTGTAATAACTACACAATCACTAATTAAGTCCTATTCTAGGAAAGAGTATAATTAAGTCCCATTCTATGAAATAATATATTTTGTGATAACTATACAATTATAGCATTGCCTAACATCCCCCTCAAATTAATACTGTGATCAAACAGTAGCAATTTGGACATAAGATAGTGATGTCGTGCGCGTGTCATCACCTTTGTAAACAAATCAACAAGCTGATCATGAGAAAAAATGTGTAGTAAAGTGGTGAGATGATCGACAACCAATTCCCGAATGTAATGGCAGTCCCTTTATATATGCTTTGTATTTTCATGTTGCACCGGGTTTGTGGCTATTTCAATCGCATTAGTGTTATCAGCATGTAACACCGTAGGAGTTGTAAAAGCAACACTATTTCAGATAATAGGCGTTGTAGCCAAGCTATTTCAGAACTTGTTGCCGACATAGCCCAATACTCAAGCCTTCGTAGATGATTTAGACGTACAAGATTGTTTCTTACATTTCCAGGATATCAAGGATGTGTCAAGAAACATGCACCAACCAGTAATGGAGTGACGAGAATCGGGACTACCAGCCCAATCTGCATCAGCATAACCTTCAAGATGTATAGGAGAATCAGAACGAAAGAGAACATCTCGGCTCATAGAACCACGAACATACCGAATGACGTGAAGTAATGCAGTGTAATGTATACGGTAAGGATTAGCCGCAAACTGACTTAGAACTTGTACTGCAGATGAGATGTACGACCTTGTCATAGTGAGATAAATTAATGATCCCACCAACTGTCGATACAATGTTGGATCACTGAATGGTTCTCCATCGGCCTCCTTGTACTTCGTATTAATATCCATCGGGGTGTATACAACCTTTTCATCAGTAAGACCAGCCGTTGCAACAAGATCACTAACATACTTTTGTTGTGTAAGCATGATCCCAATAGGCAATTATAAAACCTCAAGCCCAAGAAAATATGTCAGTCGTTCCAAGTCTTTCATCTTAAATAAGGTATGCAAGAATTCTTTCAACTTAGTAATATTCTTTGGATCATTTCGTGTGATGATGATATTGTCAACATAAATGAGAAGGATTGTGATACCTATAGGAGAAGTACGAAGAAATAAAGAATGATCTGAAGAACTCTGGGAGAAGCCCGCAATTTGAATCGTGGACCGAAATTTATCAAACCAAGCTCAGGGGGCCTATTTTAAGCCGTAGAGAGATTTTTGAAGATAACAAACTGCATTTGGTCTTGGCAGAACACATTCAGGTGGTGGTTTCATAAACACAACTTCTTGCAGGTCGCCATGGAGAAATGTATTTTTCTACATCCATCTGATGTAAGGTCCAGCCTTTTATTGAAGCCACAACAAATAATGTCTGTAGCGTAGTCATCTTAGCAACAAGTGAAAAAGTCTCCTCATAATTCACCAATTACTCCTGTTTGTATCCTTGAGCAACCAACCGAGCTTTGTAGCGATCAATTGTACCATCTGCCTTAAGTTTAACGAAATACACCCACTTACTTCCAATGAGAACTCCATCTACTGGTTTATCAACGAAGTCCCAAGTAGAATTCTCATTTAGTGCACGAAGCTTTTCCGACATTGCCTCTTTCCAACAAATTTGTGTAGAAGTTTGTGAGTTAGATGTAGGTACATCAACAAAATGTAATGTGGTATGCATGGCATAGGACTTACCAAATTTCCCTGGAGAGTAACCGACCCGTTCAAGAGCATGACAGTTTGTCCTTCCAGACTGGTGTGGGGGAGTAACCGAATGGGATGAACCATCTTCCAAAGTTGAGGATGAGGATGAAGAGTTGATACTGTAAGGAGAAAAGAGCTAGAGATCATTGTTATCATAGTTCACAGGCTGTTCCGGAGGGTCAAGTGGAGGATCAGTAGCTACCACATCATCATCAAACTTGTAGAGAAAAGAAACAGATTACGAAGTATATTTTTTAGAATCGTTTTTGTAAGAAAACTGACCGTCAAAGAAAATAACATGTCTAGATACTTAGAGTTGACAAAGAACTGCATCATAATAGAGATAGCCCTTTTGCGTGCCACTGTAGCCAACCAAAATACATTGTGCTGCCTTTTCCGAAAGCTTATGCCGTTCATGTGCTGGAAGATGGACAAAGTAAACACAACAAAAAACTCGCAATTGAGAATAATCATGCTTCTTGTGAAATAATTTGAAGTATGGAGTCTCATTGCCAATGATTTGGGAAGTTTTTCTACCATCAAATAGACAGAAGTATGTACGGCTTCGGGCCAGAAACTCTTTGGCATACTAGACGTACCCAAAATAGCCAATGTAGTTTCCAAAACATGTCGATTCTTCCTTTCTAGATGCCATTTTTTCTAGAGTATAAGGACAAGTGCATTGGGCTATAATTCCTTTATTTTTGAAAAACTCAACAAGATTAGTCTTAATGTACTCTCCCCCGAAATTAGAACAAAATATTTTGTAAGTTTTATGAAATTGTGTGTGAACATACTCAATAAAATTCATAATAAGAGTTGGAACTTTAGATTTATTTCGAATAAAAAACACCCATGTGTATTTAGATACATGATCAATAAATAGAATAAAGTACTTATATCCCATCCTTGGCAAAATAGGAGAAGGACCCCAAACATTATGCACTAAATCAAACGGATCTTCATAAGAAGATGAACTGGATGGAAAAGAGAGCTTGTGACTTTTCGAACCAGCACAATTAGAGCATGACAGAGGGAGACTGGAACAAATTCCATGTGCTACCGGAAGACATGATTTAAGTGTGCTAAAGCCGAAAGGAATGAGGATGACCATTCTATTATGTCAAACAGTGAGCAACATATTCGACCGAGCAATATCCGTTGCAGAAACTAAAAGAAAATAATGATGCAAGTGACGATGAACCGACTCTAGTAGAAACATTCTGCCAACTCTATGCACCGTTGCCATGATCATCCCGATTTTCAGATTCTAAAAAACAAAACCGTTAGGTGAGAATTTCACAACACAATTTTGATCAACTAGCTGACCAACTGAAACAAAATTAGCCTTCAAATTTGGTACATAAAGAATGTTAGACAAATTTCCAACAGAACCAATACGTGACGCGGGCAATATGTGCACATTTTCCATATGAATAACATGTTTAGAAACTTCATCAGATAATGAAGAAAATTGAGACAAATCTCTCTTCATATGATTGGAAGCAGTTGAATCTAGATGTCAAGTTGATTTAATAGAATTAATTGTACCTTAAGAGGATGCCAAGAGTGCACTAGAAAGGGCAGCTGCTATAGAATCTCAAATTAGTCTTTCGAGATAGCGACCAACAGGGAAGGAACCAGATGGTGTAGTGACGTCTGTCTGATATGCTTGGTGAGTAGGCCACGAACGGTTTGGACGAAGATAATCCAAAATATGATGGCCTTAATCTTGCAGTAAGCATAATACTTTTTCTTCTTGGGACAATTGACTGTTATGTGACCAATGTTGTGACATTCATAGCATTGGACAGTTCTCTTAGTATTTCCTGTCGAAGCAACAACATATGATTTTTCTGCAAGTAACGCAATAGCAGGTAATGGCGTGGACTCCATGGTAGCCTGAGTTCCAAGCCTAGTCTCTTCAAGCAAGACGGTTGCCAACACAACATCCAGAGCAGGCGTGGCTTCTCTGTTCAACAAACTGCCACGAATCGACTCGAATTCAGGCCTGAATTTCATTAAGAACTGCATCATCCTTGTCTTTTTCCTTTCTTTCAAAACTTTCTTGAGCCCTGCAATAGACATATTCTGTCCAGAAAATTGATCTTATTCTGACCAGAGTGACTGCAAGCCAGTGTAAAAAGAGCGAACATTCTTGTCTCCCTATGTATACTCGGCAATGTTTTATTCCACTTCAAACTCTCGTGTGAGATTTCTTTGTTGATAGACTGTACGGAGGTGGAGCCACATCTCATAAGAAAGACTAAATGGTCTAAGTCCCATAGCAATATCAGCATGTACCGAATTTAGCATCCAAGCAGTTACCTTTGCATTATTCAATTTTCAAATATCCAATTCTTTGGGATCTGTTTGCGGCCGAGTAGAACCATCTAACAACCCAAAAAATCCCTTACCTTGAACGAAGACTCCAAAGTGGAATTCCTATAGAGCAAAATTGAAATTTTCCAATTTTGTAGAGAGCAAATCGTGCGAGGATGACTTCGAATTCATTGAGCGACAAAATATGATAGAGATCAGGAAAAAAAAAGGTACAGAGTACCTGTGTAGAGAAAACAGAGAGCAGAAAAGGATTACAAAAAGGTAGCAAAGTACCTGTGTAGAGGAATATATAACCAAAAAAAATAGATTGTGGCTCGATATACCATGATAGAGAAACGAGAGATTTTCATAATAGTTTTCTTGCTTTATTCGATAATACAATAAGAATATTTATGGCTATACAACTTTAGGGTTAAAATCCTATTCTAAGGAGTATATATTGTAATAACTACACAATCACTAATTAAGTCCTATTCTAGGAAAGAGTATAATTAAGTCCTATTCTAAGAAAGAATATATTTTGTGATAACTATACAATTATACCATTGCCTAACATGAGTATCATCAGTTGTGCGATAATTCAATGAAAATGAAATGCGTGATCGAATAATACCTTTCCTCCAACATGGTAGACAAAATCTAACACAATACCAGCATGCACTCCCAACAGGTAATAGGCTCCCAAATTGACGAATGTGACTTGCTTTTGCCACCCGCACCTTCTAGCAATATCTAAAACTACACATTTATGTGCATCTATGAAGTGAGATCCTGCTATAAAGAATATCATTTTCCCTACATATCTCACTACATTTGCTCCATTGCTGTAGCAATGGCCTCAAACTTTACGAATAGAAACCATGACTATGGATAGTAGAGTGCTTCTATGGTAGCTAAGACCGTTGCAGTACGTGCTGCAAGACGAGCTGATTTTGATCGTCAGCTCCTAGTTCATTAGACACTCGTACACTTGTAGCTCCACCTATTTCTTCAGGCAACATATTGGACATAGCTAAAGTATTAAGGCTGTTAACATTAGGTTAAGCGAAATATGACAGAAAAATGTTGCATGTGATGGTATAATGTGTGACAGAGCGAACCTGATTGAAAGACCGACGTTTCTAGTTTTGGATTAGGAAGAAAACTGGACAACAGAACAATCATTTCAAATGACCATGTCTCCAAGCTGAGTTTCAAAAGATGGAAAGAGTCAAATTGGCTAAATTAGATTCATAACACTACTAAAAAAATAGGTATTAGCGACAGACAAATAATGTAGCTAAACAAAATTATCGCTAATCCTATTTAGCGTCAGATAAATTATGTAGCTAAACAATAAAATTCGTCGCTAATTCTATTAAGCGACAAAATTCGTAGCTAATTACAGTTATTTTGTAGTGTAATTCCATTACTTATTTAATGAAAGCAGATGAGTGATACCAAATCATAAGAGCTGAAGAAATTGCTAGTATAAGATATCTTGGGATATCAGAAAATGCTTCGGTTGAGAATCCGGTCCAAGTACTTTTGCAAGAAGGTAATATTCTGATATGAAAGAAATAATCCCCTTGATTATTTTCATTGATTGAATAGATATATATACAAGTTACATATTTCCATAATAGGAAAATCCTTTTCCTGTTCTACTTCTAAATCATTATTCTACCATAATTCTAACTATACAATTATGGTAGGTGTATAACACTAATTAAGGTATCCTTTTCATTACAATATACTACAAATATATATACCATATATACAATATCCTATTGTTACTTGGATCTGCAGATCTGGCCGAGAGGCCCACTGCCTAGGCCCAAGACTGCTGGAACAAATCCTTTGGACTGGCCGAAAGCCCACTGCCTAGAGGCCCACTGCTTCCCACAATTCATTGCTGCTTGCTGCTCTGCCTCAGCCCACTGCTTTAATCCAGTGATATACACTGCTGTATATTCAGTGTATATCACATGTATATTGCTCTGTTTAACACACCCCCGCAGTCATAGCCGGCGGTTTTCGAACGCGGAGACTGTCCCTAAAATCTTCAAAGAGAACCGCTGGTAGACCCTTTGTAAAGATGTCTGCAATTTGGTAACGAGACGGGACATGGCATACGCGAACTTGACCCTTTGCAACCTTTTCACGGAAAAAGTGAATGTCCATTTCGATATGCTTGGTGTGTTGGTGTTGAACGGGGTTACCTGAAAGGTAGATGGCACTAATGCTATCGCAATATACCAAGGTTGCCTTCTGAATGGGACAATGAAGCTCCAAAATCAAATTACGTAGCCAACATGATTCGGAGACCACATTCGCTACCCCTCGATATTATGCCTCGGCACTTGAGCGTGATAGAGTTGCCTGACGTTTTGCTGACCAGGAGACCAAGTTGTTGCCAAGGAACATACAGTAGCCAGAAGTCGACCGTCTGGTGTCAGGACAACCACCCTAATCAGCATCCGTGTAGGAGACAAGCGTAGATGTAGACGACGGATACAAGTGCAACCCATAGTCTAGTGTCCCCTGAATATACCGAATGATGCATTTGTTTGCATTCATGTGCTCAACTCTGGGATCATACATGAATAAACACACCTCCTGAACCGCATATGTAATATCCGGTCTGGTAAAGGTAAAATACTGGAGGGCCCCTGCAAGACTGCGATAGCGGGTCGGGTCCTCGTATGGTGCACCTACTGTGGCACTTAGCTTTGGGTTTGCATCAACTTGCGTAGAAGTGGACTTACAGGATGACATCCCAGCCCTCTCGATGATCTCAGCAGCATACTTCCGTTGAGACAGAAACAACCCACCTGAATGACGATTGACGGCAATCCCAAAAAAATAACTCAAAGGCCCTAAGTCTTTCATAGCAAATTCAGAACTGAGTATGGTCATGATAGACTGGCGCAAAGCATCGGATGAGGCAGTCAAGATGATATCATCCACATACAACAGAATGTAGGCCAATGATGAACCACGGTGGTAGATGAACAAGGAATTGTCTGACCTTCTATGAGTGAACCCAATAGTTGAGACAAAGTTAGCAAACCTCGTGTACCAGGCCCTTGGAGACTTCTTAAGCCCATATAAGGACTTTTTCAACAAACAAACATGATGAGGGCGGTTTGGATCCCTGAAACCCAACGGTTGATGCATATAGACTGTTTCCTTGAGATCCCCATGTAGGAAAGCATTCTTGACATTCAACTGATGAATTGGCCAAGTCTTTGAGAGAGCCAAGCTTAGCACAGTGCGAATGGTAGCCGGTTTGACCATCGGACTAAACGTCTCACCACAATCTATCCCAACCTGCTGAGTCTTACCATCACCAACAAGTCGCGCCTTATGTCGAGCAAAGGACCCATCTGAATTCTCCTTATGAGCAAAAATCCACATAGACCTGATAACATTAATACCATATGGGCGGGCACCAACTCCCACGTCTTATTATCAATAAGAGCATTATATTCATTAGTCATAGCAATTTTCCAATTAGGGTCATTTAATGCGGACCGCGAGGATTGCGAGGGCAAGGGGATTTAGAGACATCGAATATAAATTAAAATGTCTTTTAGGTGTAAAAATACCCGTGACTACGAGTGACCAGGTCTATGACTCGAGGAAGAATTGAGGAATTTTAAGGCTCAGTCGGGTGGCGGTGATCGGTGGGCTCTTGGCCCAAATCGGTACATCTTGGACTCGTCATTGGACAGTTCGAGGTGATTGGGTAGCCCGATTCTTTGGAAACTATTCCGATGTTTGTATTGGTGGCGTGGCGGTACTTTTGGGCCAGTAGGCGATGGGCCATTGGAGGATTTTAGATGCAGGAGATGTCCGAAAAATTCCGAATAATATACGGGGATATTTGGTCATCCAAAAAATTATATGACTTAGGTTCGGGAGTATGAACTTTCGTAAATGGGAATTGAGTTTCATAAAAAATGACATGGCGATTGATTATGATTTTCTTGGAGGATAAATCAAAACACTTATAACCACGATGATTTGACGGATAACCTAAAAATACACACGGGGTAGACCGAGCCTGAAGTTTGTTAATTGTGGTGGATGAGAGAAACGGATAACACAAGCACCCAAAAATCCGAAGATGAGAATAAGACGGGTTCTTATTATACAGGATTTTTAGGGGGGAAGAATAGTCAGACCTTTAGAAGGAATTATGTTAAGAAGATATGTGGCCATTTGTAGAGCATGATGCCAAAAATATGGAGGTATGGAGGCATGTATTAGGAAAGTTCGGACAATGTTATTTATGGAACGAATTTTGCGTTCGGCTTTCCCATTTTGTGAAGATGTATGAGGATATGAAAAACAAAAATGTATTCCATTAGTTGCACAAAATTTCCGAAACTCCCTATTGTCATACTCTTTCCCATTATCACACTAAATATTTTTTATTTCTCTTTCGAATTGAGTACGAATGAACGCTCTAAATTTGATGGAGACGGAAAACACTTGTGATTTATTCGCAATTGGAAACGTCCACAGAAATCTAGAATAATCATCTAAAAAGAGAACATAATATCGGTGACCCATTGAACTAAGAACAGGAGATGTCCATAAGTCGCTATGAATAATGTCAAATGGCATAGAAGTATGAGAATTGGAGTCTACAAATGGCAACTTAACAATTTTTCCTAATGAACAAGACTGAAAAATTGGAGTACGACTCGTACCCTTACAAGAAATAAAGCTATTTTTATCTAAGGCTGATACAATAGAAGATCTCGGATGACCCAGACGAGCATTCCACATGGAAGAAGAGATGGCGCAAGGCGGCGGCAAGGTGGACTCGATGGTGGAAACCGGGCATGATAGGATACAGATCCCTACTATCACACCTCATGAGATGACTCCGTCTTGAAATCATTCACAGAGAAACCGAAAGGATCAAATTCAACGTAAAGCAAATTGTCATTTGTGAACTTTCGGACATACACTAAATTTTTAATCAATTTAGGAGCATGTAAAGTATTTTCAAGAGGAGTGGTAGATTGGGGAGACAACGTTTCTACGACCATACCCTAGAATTGGAATAGAAGCTGTCATTACCAACAATTATCCCCAGGGTGCTCAAGTGGAATAAGATGAGAGAGTACCTGATTCGGAAGTCATGTGAGTAGTGGCCCCGGTGTCCATGTACCAATTTGGGTCCGGTTGAGTCAATCCCAACGTGTGCATCGCGGCCTCGATATCGGTCTGAGTGGGGCCTGATGCATAATGGGCTTGCGGAGGTCGGGGCCCAAGGACTTCTGGCCGTACTGGAACTGGGCCGTAACTGCTGTTGTTGCCGTTGCTGGGCCATTGGCCAGTGGGCCGCCACTGCTGGGTATTGGGCCTGGACTGTTGGCCACCCCACTGGCCGCTAGAAATTCCTGCGTTGTGAGGACTGTTGGCCCACGGCCCACTGCTGGGCCCAGGGGGGTGGTAGGCCACTGTTCACTGGATGGGACCCACCACCTGCTTGCTGACCACCGGAACCGCCACTAGAACCACCGCGTTTGCCCCCGCGGTTTTTGTTATTATTCTTTCTATTATTCTTGCCGCCACCATTGTTATGGTTTTGGCCTGAATTATTAACAAAACCTGAAGGATTAGGAGAGGACGCTATCATGACAACTGGGCTTGCTCCGGTAGCCGCCTTTTTAGCCAAACCGGCTTCTTCCAACGTAAGCATGGAGCGGGCTTGATGGAAGTCTGGATGAGGGTTGCTTTGGCGAATGAGAGTTCCAACACCATTATAGGCCTCCAAAAGACCGGCAACCAACTGTAGAACTAGACGATTATTCGTTACTGGTGCGCCAACATTACGGAGTTGATCCGCCAACTCCTTTAGTTTCTTGCAATATGCAGAAACGTTCGGAAATTCATCCATTCGAACGAGAGAGAATTCCTGCTCGAGTGTGACGACACGGGAATGTTGGTTGTCTTGGAATATGTCACGCAATCTATTCCATGCAGCCATAGCCGTGGTATCTGACTCAATAATCGTCTGTAGAAGGTCCACTGAAATAGTGGCGTATATCCACCGAAGAACGGTAGCATCAAATGTAATCCATAACTCAGGATCCTCCACAGAAAGGGGTCTAGCGGGAGGAATGATATGGTGAAGAACTTGATAAGATATAGCGTGAATTTTAAACAACTCCGCCCACGTTGCATATTGCACGTTTTCCATTTCAAGGACAATAGGGACACTTAGCTTGATATTGGAAACCGTGAGGGCAGGGTGAAAATTATTCTTAGACATATTGATAAGAACAAAGAAGGAGGGGAAATTTAAGAGAGGTTTTTGAGAGCGGAAGACGAATTTTGGAAGAGAAACCCGAGGGGGGGATGGGGGGGTGTCTCGACCGAGGGGTCTAAAAAATTTTGGGAGAGAAATTTTTTTGTAAAACCTAGTCTCTTGATACCATGAAAGAAATAATCCCCTTGATTATTTTTATTGATTGAATAGATATATATATACAAGTTACATATTTCCATAATAGGAAAATCCTTTTCCTATTCTACTTCTAAATCCTTATTCTACCATAATTCTAACTATACAATTATGGTAGGTGTATAACACTAATTAAGGTATCCTTTTCATTACAATATACTACAAATATATATACCATATATACAATATCCTATTGTTACTTGGATCTGCAGATCTGGCCGAGAGGCCCACTGCCTAGGCCCAAGACTGCTGGAACAAATCCTTTGGACTGGCCGAAAGCCCACTGCCGAGAGGCCCACTGCTTCCCACAATTCACTGCTGCTTGCTGCTCAGCCTCAGCCCACTGCTTTAATCCAGTGATAGACATGTGATATACACTGCTGTATATTCAGTGTATATCACATGTATATTGCTCTGTTTAACATGATATACGCAGCTAGCAAGAATACGTTAATCCAGTCAGATGTAGCATTAGCCAGAGCAGCACCTCTGCTTCCAAGCTCAGTTTTAAGCATGAGAATCCAACAGCTCAAAACATGCAGCAACAAAGAGACTCCTGTGGTAAACGTAATGGGCTTGACACTGTTTTGAGGTTGTAGAAACTTGATCTGACATTCTAATAGACCATAAGCAAAGATGCTCAATATCATGAACGGTGTATAATTTCCTGCTTCGGCCGCTATTTCTGGATCTTGTCTCAAGATTACAAGAAGATGTCCTGCATTAACCCAAATACATGCAATAGGTATGTTGACCAAAAGACTAACGAACATCGCCCTTTGCATATGTATTCCAAGTTGCGATGGTGCGTAGCACCGAATGATTGACCACAAAGTGTCTCCGGTGCACTTT
This sequence comes from Anisodus acutangulus, assembly GCA_029783415.1. Lineage (NCBI taxonomy): Eukaryota > Viridiplantae > Streptophyta > Magnoliopsida > Solanales > Solanaceae > Anisodus > Anisodus acutangulus. Next base: position 44,816,501 of record CM056494.1, read on the forward strand.
CCCTTCCTAATTGATCAAGCAAAATAAAATCCAAATGAGTTTCAAGACATTGAAATAGGATCATCCTTCATCATTTTGAGAATGCACTAAATTTCTTATAATTTTGTTTTATACCTCACTCACATGTTTTACTAAATGACACGGAATGCACGTGTAATGCACGTGTGAGCACGCAGAACCTAGTTTTATTGAATATGAGATCAATTCCATTGAGCCACACCTGAGCCAGAGCAACACCTTTATTGCCAATGCCAGTTTTGAGCATGTCATGGTGGCACCGTATGATTGCTGATAAAAACTATCTCCAGTAGACAAAAGAAGGAAGTCAGTTACAAATTATTGAAGATATTTGGGGAATACATACATCACGAAGGCGAAGGATGTAGCCAAGGAAGCACCCGAGTGGGCTCGCTCTCTACGATGACCAACAAACATAATTGAGATCACTTGTAAGAAAAATAACAGTAAATTTACTAGCATTAGTGGCATTGCCAATGCCGACAACTTCTAATGTGACATTCAAAGGTTGTTACTACAAAGGGTATTTACAGTATGCTATGCATTGGAATTTATTTTTAAGTTAGACAACTCTTAAGCTAGCCTTGGCAATAAAGGTGCTGCTCTGGCTCAGGAATGACTCAATCGAATTGATGGCCTAAAGTTTTAAGTGTATTCAATAAAATTAAGTTCTTCATGAATCGCACATGCATCTCGTGCGTCACACATGCATCTTGTGCGTCATGCATCCCGTGAATCACATGTGTATCTCGTGCATCACATGCGAGTCATGTGTGTCACGTGCATCACATGCGCGTCCTGTGTGTCACGTGCATCCCGTGTCAATTAGCAAAAACCTTTTAAAAACCACATATATATTGTTAAAACATGTGTGTAAAGTATAAAACAAAATTAAAAGAATACTAGTACAAGCTCAAAATGATGAACCTATTTTAGCGACTTGGTACTCATTTTGATTCAATTTTTCTTGATCGGTTGGGAATGGAAAGTGCATTTTAAAGACATTTTTCATCCTCACGCTCCTCTTAGCAAGTTATCCTAATAGTTTACACAATATTCAACCAAGGGGTTTTAATGTAAAGGGAGTTATAGTACAGGAGTTTACAGGAACACCCAATATTAAGGTATGAAACTGACAAAATAGTGATATTCTCTTTCTTCAATTTTCATGCAATAATGGCCGAGTGACCGGTCCCCAAATCATCAAAGCAAAGCAATTAATTGGTTTGATGCAAAGAATTTACATGGAAAAGGGAGTGGCAAATGAAATCTTATTGCCAATTAGCTTAATTTGCCTATTTTAGTCCTCTTCTATTTTTATCTGATGTCTCCAAAGAGCGGACATTACTCTGAGTGTTTGGTGTACGTATCTTTCTTCATCATTTGTCTTCACCTACAACTACAAATTAAACAAACACCAAGTTCAACAATGAACTATAATGAAGAAAATTCTATTACACTTTGTCCAGTATCTCTATCATGTAAATGGAGACTAAGCCACCACTTAATCTATATTCGCCTTTTTAAAATTTTAGCACATATATACTCATATCAAACATGCCGTGTTTGAAGTTAGATTTGAGAAAATCAATTTTTTGTCTAAAGATGCATATGAGTGAATTTCATGCATTTCTGCCTGAAAGTCAGGCGAAAATGGTTGGACTTTAGTCATTTTTACCTTAAGTTCTGCCATATATGGCTGAAGTTCAATCATTTTTACTTGACTTCCACATTTTTGTTTGAACTTCAGTCATATGCATGTGAACTTTCAATATTGTATCTGAACTAGACTTTGTCAAGACTAACTTCAGACACCAAATGTCTGAAGTTGTCCTGAAGTGATACACGTGCAAAATATTTTTTAAAAACGAGCGGAAGATAAATGGCGGCATGACGCGTCAAAATCAAATATCCGTGCACTTCACCTGTATTAATTTATCAATTTCATATATTTGAATGTCTGATTTTAAGGTCCATTTGATTTTTCTAGCAGCAAGGAATAAACAAAATGAATTATTCACGCAATAGTGATATGAAAATTTGAAAAGAAAAATTAGTAGTCATATATATTTATAAAGAACAACTAAACCTTTTGGTAGGCAAAACCACATATGAACATAAGTCCCTGACGTATATGCAAAAAAAATAAAAATAGGCACTTTGATGAACATTTATAGCATCATTCAGGTAACTACAGATTACTAGATCGAGTAACTCAATTCTAATGAACAATTTATTAACGCGTTCATCTAAATACCTGAATACATCCAAAAACAATATATCATGGGATGGATGAAATAAAAAGAGGACTAACCAACAAGCTGAAGGACCTAGTATTTTGGTGTTGCAAATGAATGGTGTGACTTGCTTTGTTGGGTACTCAATTGTGTTATGTGGTTTTAGCCGAGACACGAAAAGTTTGATAGTCCTAAAAATAGGAAAAATTATTGGGATAATTACGACCCTAAACACCTTGTCCTTCTAAGAAATCCCGTTAAGGCTGGCTTTGAGTCTTACCCCTAAGCACCGCTCATGGCCCTAGATTTGGTCGTGACACGTTTTAGTACTGTTTCTTTTAAAGCATGTTTAGTAGCAAATACATTTATATTCATAGAAATATAATTACATATTTAAAACCACGATTTTTAAAGCTTTCTTTATTATGTATGGCAAAGTCTATTTTCTTACTTTCTTGAATTTCATGTCCAATTAAAAAAAAAAAGCAGCCCGGTGTACTAAGCTCCTGCTATGCGCGGGGTCCGGGGAAGGGCCGGACCACAAGGGTTTATTGTACTAAGCATTACCTTACATTTCTGCAAGAAACTGATTCTATGACTTGAATTCATGACCTCCTGATCAAATGACAGCAACTTTACCAGTTACTCCAAGACTCCCTGTAAAACACCATTATATAAAATGAAACGGAAAGAATATTTGTTTTGGTAAAAAAAACACAAAATCAATCCTTCATACACAAAACATAAAACCCAGTCAACAAAATCTATATCATAAATTAAAGCCAATTCTTCCATAATAAAAAAAGCAAAACTCTCTTTTAATCCAAACTTTCTGTCTCTCCGTTAGAACAGAGTTAACTAAACTTGTGAACTTGTTGCACTAGTTTAGAATTATTTCTCGGATTCTAAAAAATGTCAGGATCAGAAACGCACCACTTGAGATTTTTTAAGAGTCCGAGCAGTATAGGTTTGAATGGACCAGGGAAGTGATCGGCTTTGTGCTTGATGTCAATCTCATTTAACATTTTATTCTATGTTGATTCTTGAGTCACCCTATCTGCTGCTTTCTTTGCCTACAAAACACAACTAACTTGCATTATCTGCAATATTTTTTATCTTGAGCTTTCAAAGACAAAAAAAACAAAGGAACCTGGAGATAGGACAGGAATGAGATAAAGAGTTGTGTTGCTCAGACTCTCAAAAATGCTGGCGTATCCGTAGGTTTCGGGTCCTCCAAAAATGCACTACGTCTGGAGGATCAGACACACACTTAGTGACAGTTTTGAAGAGTCCGAGCAACACAGATAAAGAGAACAATTAACTTTAGGTTAATTTTGTAAGTTGGTTATGAAATATATTGCTCGGACTCTCCAAAAATGCAGCCGCACCGTGTTGGATCTTTAAAAAATGCACTACTTTTAGAAAATCCGACACGCACCTGACGGCATATTGAAGATCGCGAGCAACGTAGGCCATCCCACCTTAGAGGTATTTCAATGAAAGATGCAGAATGAATTGGTTGTTGAAATTATAGCAAGCCATGTAAGGAACAAAAATACTAACCAGTTTGTCCCAATTTGTTAGCAGAATAACAACAACGTAAATCATTACTTGTGCTGAAAAGGCCAGAATGATTCCTAACCAAAGTAACTCAAAGAAATAATCCCTTGATTATTTTCATTAATGAATGAGTACATATATAATTTACAATTTCCATAATATAGAAAATCCTATTCCTATTCTACTCTCAAAACCATATTCTATTTGTATAAAAATTCTACAATTATGGTAAGTGTACAATGCTAATTAAATACAAATAACATGTTACCAAATATAGCTCCAAACTGTGATATACTTGGCATGTATATCACAGACTGTTTTGTCCAAACTGTCTTGTGTTTCCGTGATATACACGGTTTACACAAGGCATTGTACGGTGCAAAATATAGTTAATGAATGTCCTTGCACGGTATACGGCTAAGAACGAGTAAGAACGGATAATGGTCGATATGGGCGTTATTGATAATGGTGGGTGATGATAAAGGACTTGTGGTTTGATCCCTAAATTGGATTTAGCGATCGAACGATTCTGAGAATCAACACAGAAACGTTTGTCAGGACATGAGCTCCGCAACCCTATGGTAGGGCGTCGCGGCGCTTGCTAGGGTTTCAAGGTGGCATCGCGGCTCCATAGTGAAGCGCCGCAGCGCTAATGCTTCGTTTCAAAACATGAACTCACTGGACAACAGGTGTCGCGGCTCCATGGTGGAGCACTACGGCGCTGATGTATTTTTCCAGAAGCTGAAAGGCTACTGCCTTAGTGGCGCCGTGCCGCTAATCATTAGCGCGCGGCCCCACCTGTCCAGAAAAAAAAATTCAGAGTTCAGAATGTTTAACCCAAGATTATTATTATACAGTATATTATTTGATAAGTATATTGTTTATGTGCTAAATATCAAAATGTTTGTCATTTACATTTCTAGAATAGTGTCCGCTATAACTGTTTGGGCAGGCGGCGCCCAGTGTTTGATTAAACCATCTTCTATCATGCATATTGGGTTGACGGTTCCCAAACTATATGTGTTATTAGTTTTGCATGATGTTAAGATGTCATATTGGATATGGCATAAAAGAATTGATCTTGGTTAAAACTAAGGGTGGCCAGTGGGCCGGGACGGCTCGACCCTGACCCGACCCCGTCCCGACCCCGCCCCGACTCCGCTCAAAAAAAAAAAATGGTGGCGGGACTCTAACTCGGGAGGGACAATGTCTCGTCCCGCCAGACCCGAGCCCGCCCGACCCGACCCCGCCTTTTGTCCCCCCTTTGCAAATATGGCCGTTGCACCAACGACCATTTTAGATTTTGGCCGTTGGCCAACGACCATTTTAGGCCTCCCCCCTCCCCCAACCCCCCTACCCCTTAATATTTATTTTAACCCATAAGTTATTATATTTACACTTTAACCCAATTTTCCAACTATAAATAACTTATTTTCTCTTCATCTTTCTCACAAATCTTCCTACAATCTCTCTAATCTCTCAATATATCTCTCTACAAGTCTACATTGTTTACTAAATATTCAATTTTATTTATTCATTTGGGAATTGGGAGTGAAGTTGGCAACTAGCTTGAGGATCTTCCATCGAGCAAAGTTTCAATTTTCTACCTCTCGATTACACGTCGACGTTACGTCGGCGTTTGATACATTCGTTCCTTCATTAAATTATTATTGTCTGTTTATTTTATTTAACGCACTTAATTTTATTGTCTTTAATTATTTATTATCATAATTAAAATAGAAGGATTAAAAGGTATGTTTAAGGGTAAGGGTAAGGGTGCTTCTTCTAGTAGGGGCAACCAGGGCAAGGGTACTTCTTCTAGTCATCTTATTCCTACACAGGATGATTTTGTTGATACTCAACATTTTCCTACAATACCATTAGATTTAGACCAGGAGCTATTTTCTGGAACTCAAGAAGACTTTAATTTAGACAATGATCTAGATGATACACCCACTAATGTTGATGACAACACACCCACTAGTGCACCTTCAACTGAAATACCTCATATTCCCCCTAGTATGAGACGAGGTCCAGCAAAACAACCATTAAAATCAGATGCATGGACATTTTTTGATAGGGACGTAGAGAATCAAGTAGCCATATGTAAAATTTGTAAAAATGTTTTAAAATTTAAAACTGGAAAAGGTCACGGTGGGATGGGGGGTTTAATTAGACACGTAGTAAGTGCTCATCCAGCTAGGTATGCCCAATACCAGACTTCAAAACCGGGTGCGCAAACGCCCGCTCCATCGGGACAATGTTCACATACTGATACTATCCCGGACCAAGTACAAGGTCAAATTAACCCTATGACGGGGGGAATTGTAGGCTCTAAATACAATAAACATAGAGATAGGAAAGCAATATCAAAATTAGTTGATGTAGAGGGTTTGCCTTTTTCATTTCCTTCATCTCCCGGTTTTATTCATTACATTAGAGATATATATAATCCTGCTTTTAACGATTTTCCTAGATCAACTGTTAAGAGAGATGTATTTAAATTCGCGCATGAATATCAACAATATTTACATTTTTCATTATATCATTTTAATGGCAAAGTATCTATCACGTCTGATATAGGTCGTAGTACTGACCATGATTATTTAACTGTAACTTGTTAATGGAGAGATTATAAATGGTCTATGCAAAACGTATTTTAGCATATAGATATATAGATGATAGGCACCTTTGGTACTTTTATTGCAGATAATATTTATCAAGTGTGCCATTATTACGGAATAACCGATAAAATTATGACTATTACATTAGATAACGCTTCTTCTAACAATTACGCAATTACAATTTTAAAAAATAGTTTAACTCCATCTTTTTCAGATCATTTTCATATAAAATGCGCGTGCCATATATATAACTTAATTGTAAAGGATGGTCTATCACTTTTTGAAGACATTCTTAGTAAAATACAATTTGCTATAAATTTTATTTTAAAAAGTAATAAAGTACAACGTAGAAAAGAATATAAAAAAACTTGTCACGATTGTGGACTACCTTATAGAAAAATTCCACAAGAAGTATCCACTAGGTGGAATTCTTTATACGAGCAACTACTTGTTGCTTATGACTATAGAATACCTATAACTTTATTTTTTAACTCTCATAATAAAAATCCAGCTGATATGATTTTAGATAGTGATTGGATAAAAATTTCCGAACTTATTGTATTTTTAGAGAAATGTTTTCAAGCAACAAAAGAATTTTCCGGTATATATTATCCTACTATTTCAACTATGTTGTTTTATATAACTCTAATATTTTTATTACTTAGTGAATATATGGAAAAACCAGCTTATAAGGCAGCTATTAAAAAAATGTTTGTCAAAATAAAAAAATATTTTATTCCTATTCCCTCTATTTATATTATTGGTTCTGTATTAAATCCTACTATTAAAATAGACGATACTAAATCACTAATTGAAACTATTTACGATTGTATAGAAGTACTACGATTGTCTAGCGTAGAACATCAATGCAAAAATATATATAGATTTTATCAACAAGAAAATGCTAGTAACTTACCGGCTTCCATACCATCTTCTTCATCTTCAACACAACCTCACAAAAGACATGTTGTTTCTGCGGCTAGTATTGAAAGCCTCAGAAATATAATGTGCGGCCGTACCTCTACTACTAACCAAATTAGCGAGTTGGATATTTTTGTTTTGCAGGGTTCTGTACCGTATCAAGAAGTTATCAATGAAGATGGACATGAAGACTTGTTTGAAATCTTGGAGGAATGAGAAGACCTTTCCGACACTTTCATTGATGGCCCGAGATGTTTTGAACATTCAAGCGTCATCAAGCTGCGTCTGAAAATGCTTTTCGCAGCGGATATCAAATAGGAGACCACAGACACTCATTAGCCTGGAGACATTTTGGAAATTGCAGTATTATTGAGAGATTGGATCTGGCGGGCGGAGAAGGTGCGGTCTACCGGAGATCAACGAAGAAGAAGATGAAAACTACAACGAAATCTTAACCGAATGTAGTGGAAGCGACGTGGATCAATTTGACCAACAAATACCAATTCCAACCGAAGAACCACAGGAAATCATCAAGCAATTAGAACAGGTTTTTTTGAGAATGTAATTTTTTTAATTGCAATTTTATTATGTAATTTGCAACGTTTGGACAACACCACAAAGTAGCAATTTAGATTTTAGACAATTGTATTTGTATTACAAAAAAATCATGTCTATTAAATAATATAAGAGGCACAAAAAAAGCCTTGGGATTTTTTATTACACTATCTTATCTTGTTTATTGAGTTTTTTTTATACATATGTTATTTATAAAAAAAAAAAAGGAAACCCGCCGGACCCCGCCCCGACCCCGCCCCGACCCGATACCGACGGGATCGGAATCGAGATCGGGACGGGACTGGAGCAAGTCGGCCAGACAGACCCTCGGACCGACCCGAGCCCCCTTCGTGTCCCGCCCGACCCGACCCTCCCGGACCGAGCGGCCCACTAGCCACCACTAGTTAAAATCCCAAATTAAAATGTTCCCTAAAACTTTAAATACAAGTCTAAATTATAACGCGTCGTCCATAATAATTGTTAGAGTGCAAAATCTTTTTCGGCGATACGAGTATTTATGCCAAAGCATTTGCTCTAAGTCTACGAGGACCCAGACTCTTTCATAGATGTGTTTTAATGTAAAGGTAAATGATAAACTTTTGTGGGTATTTACACCAAAGTGTTTGCTCACAAAGGCCAAATTTGCTTAGATACATAAATGCAGTCGTGTAATGGGGTTGACTTGCTTAGTCAAATCTTAGTGCCAAAGTGTTGGACTAATCTAAGGACGCAAGATTAAATGTAATAATTTAATCAACCAAGAGTTGCGAATAAGTTTTGCAATTGGTTTAGAACCTACCAAGATATGTTATTGAAGTTATCAACCAAAGCAAACGCGGAGATAGCACAGGCTTGGATCTTGGCCCATTATGACCTCAATTAATGTAGGTATGTATTCTACCATGGGGTCATAGAAGTATGTTAAAATAGTGGGAGCTAATTAAACAAAAGGCCTTATTGATTAGCCTAAATGAATGTGTATAATAGAAAATAGATTTTGAATTTGATTTTCGGTCTATCTAATTCTTCAGATTATAAAAGATGTCGAGCTTGTCGTTGAAAATGTTGATTGAGATGAATAAACTTACTGGACCGAACTACCTTGACTGGCTAAGGAATTTATGAATAGTACTCAGACACGAGAAAATAGAATACATATTGGACACGGTGTTCCCAACAATCCATGCGACAGATTCTGACGAATAATCCTCTTCTGATAAAGATGCTTACCAAAAACATCTAGATGATGCCACTTCGGCGCAATGCGTAATGCTGTCTTCCATGTCTATGGAACTTCGGAGACAACATGAGAACATGGGGCCCAATGAGATGCTCGAACACTTGAAGAGTCTCTATGACTCTCAATCCCAGACAATGGAATATGAGTTGCTAATAGAACTCTTCAAGTGTAAGCTCAATGGGGGCCCGGTCTCACAACACGTGTTGAAGATGATAGGGCTGATAGAAAGCCTTGCTTCGATTGGAAAGAGGCTTGAAAAGAATGTCGCTACCACCCTCATCTTGAACTCTCTCCCTCGTTCCTTTGAAAACTTCATAGTGAATTTCAACATGAATGGAACAAATGAGACTTTGCCGGAGCTGCACAACATGCTCAAGACCTTTGAGTCCTCCACTTCCAAAGGCAAAGTTGTGCTCATGGTGAGCTCTTCTAGCCGACCCAAGCCGAAAGGCAAGGAATGACAGAAGAAAAAGGGCAAGGCAGTCGTTGTGCCCTCAGCTATGAAGCCCAATGGAGGTGTGAAGAAGAAGGTGAGCGTGGCTAAGGATGAATGCCTCAACTGTCATAGGAAGGGACATTGGAAAAATGACTACACGACACCAGGAGGAGGAAAAGCACCAGGTGCTCCTGCCTTTGGTGGATAAGGTATGTACGTCATTGAAATAAATATGTCTATAAATAACTCTCATTTCTGGATATTGGATACCGCTTGTGGCTCACACATTTGTACAAATGTTCAGGGGCTAACTGATAGCAGGAAGGTTGGACCAAGAGAGGTAGACCTACGCATTGGAAATGGATCACGAGTGGATGCTGAGCGCGTAGGGACTTATAGATTAAATTTACCTTCCGGCTATTGTCTAGTGTTGAATGATTGTTTTTATGTTCCCTCATTAACGAGGAATATTATTTATATCCCAGTGTTGGACATGGAGGGCTTTTCCTCATATATTTACAATGGCAGTCACGTACTGTCTTTTAATAATGTTATATATAGAACTACTCCTCTTGTGGATGGAATATATACACTAAATTGTAGTCGAGAGATATTCAATGTACAAAATAAATGAGCCAAGACAAGTAATAGAAACTCTACCTACTTATGGCACTGCAGACTTGGTCATATCAATGAATCAAGGATAGCAAGATTGATGAAGTTAGACTACCTCGAACCATTTGACTTGGAGTCTTATGGTAACTGCGAATCTTGGTTAAGAGGAAAGATGACCAATAAACCACTTTCTGAGAAAGGTGTGTGAGCCAAGGAGGTGCTTGAGTTGGTCCATACTGATGTATGTTGGCCATTCTCGACTCAAGCTAAAGGAGGCTTCCCATACTTCATCACTTTTACTGATGACTTCACAAGGTATGGGTATGTGTATCTTATGAGACACAAATCCGAGGCTTTTGAGAAGTTCAAGGAGTACAAGTCGGAAGTAGAGAAGCAACTTGCAACAAGTATCAAGACCCTTCGATCGGATCGAGGAGGTGAATACTTAAGCAAGGATTTTCTAGATTACTTAAAGCTACATAGAGTCCAATCTGAATGGACACCTCCAGGAACGCCACAGATGAACGGTGTTGCCGAAAGAAGAAACCGAACCTTATTGGATATGGTTCGATCCATGATGAGCTCCTCAGCTCTATCGGCATACCTCTGAGATATGCTATACAAACCTCTATATATATTCTGAACATGGTTCCTTCCAAGTTAGTAGAAAAGATACCCTATCAGATATGGTGTGGCAAGAAGCCAGCTCTTAAACATATGAGACCCTAGGGTTGCCCTGCATATATTAAGAAGATGCTCACTGATAAGTTAGAATCTAAAAGTGAGAAATGTTACTTCGTATCCAAAGGAAACTAAGGGATACTACTTCTATCTTCCTAGAGAACATAAGGTCATTGTTTCCAAGAACGCAACTTTTCTTGAAGATGAATATGTCTACAAGGAACATAGCTGCACAGAGATAGAACTTGAAAAAATTCAAGAACCACAAGATAACACAGAAAATGAACCCTTGTCTAATGACCTAAACAAAGATTCAGTGAGAGTATCTGGTGAAGATTGGGTACTTATAGTACGCCCTTCAGACAGTGGCAGTGATGCGAGAGATAGTGCAGAACTGCAAAGCTCTCATACACAACCAATAGAAGATGATACAATGGTTGTACATCATTCCATTCAGGAAATATATGAAAATGACATTCCTAAAAACTCTCAAGGTGATGGATTGTCCAATACACAAAGACCTTCTCACAATCAGAATGCAACAAACACTGAAACGCAGAATACTCAACTCCGTAGGACCACTAGGACTCATCGTCCACATGAAAGACTTAATCTCCTTGTTGAAACACACAATGAGTTAGATATTCCTGATGACGATGAACCTACAACATACAGCGAAGCTATGTTGGATATTGATTCGCAAAGATGGCAAGAAGCCATGAAATCTGAGATGGACTCGATGTACTTAAATCAAGTTTGGAACTTGGTTGATTTGCCAACAGGGGTTAGACCCATAGGATGCAAATGGGTCTTCAAGAAGAAGATTGATGCATATGGCAAGGTACAGACTTATAAAACAAAACTGTTAGCTAAAGGTTATAATCAATGGCATGGGTCGATTATAATGAAACCTTTTCACCTTTTGCTAAGATTAAGTCCATTAGGATTTTGCCTGCAGTAGCTGTATATTATGATGATGACATTTGACTGATGGACATCAAGACTACTTTCCTCAATGATAATCTAGTTGAGGAGGTGTATATGAAACAACCTTAGGATTTTTCAATTGAGTCCAAACTAAATGTCGTATGCAAGCTACAAAAGTCCATTTATGGCTTAAGCAAGCCTTGAGGAGTTGGAACATTTGCTTCGACAAGGCTATCAAGTCATTTGATTTCGTCAGAAGTAAAGAGGATCCATGTGTTTATAGTAAACCTAAGGATGGGAGTATTGCCTTCATTATCATATATGTAGATGATTTATTAATAATGAGAGACAATAAGACTCTCCTGTAGTTAGTCAAAGAGTGGTTGTCCAGTACCTTCATGATGAAGGATTTAGGTGAAGCCTGCTACATTCTGGGGATTAGGATCTATAGAGATATACCTAACAGATTGTTGGGGCTATCACAATCAGTCTATATAGACAAAGTGCTTAGACATTTTTCCATGGAAAATTCCAAGAAAGGAGATCTACCTATGGGACAAGGCATCAAGTTATCTAATAAGGATAGTCCTTCTAATTCTATAGAACTTGCACGCATGAAAAGGATACCATATGCTTCGGCTATAGGATCGATCATGTATGACATGACCTGTACTAGGCCATATGTGGCCTTTGCACTTAGTATAACTTGTAAGTTCTAGCAGAATCCTAGGAAAGAACACTGGAAGGTAGTCAAGAGTATTCTTAAGTATCTTAGACGAACTAAAGATTACTTCTTAGTCTATGGTGGGGAAGAGAAGCTAATATGTAATGGGTACACTAATGCTAGCTTCTAGACAGATGTTGATGACTACAAATCTCAATCAGGTTACAAATTCATTTTCAATGGTGGAAAAGTTCCAAACAAGCTACAACTGCTGATTCGACAACATAAGCTGAGTACATTGCTGGATCGGAAGCTGGTAAAGAAGATGTCGCGATATCTGAGTTCCTGAAGGAACTAGGGGTTGTTCCAAGTGCCACTTGTCCAATAATGGTTTATTGTGACAACACTGATGCGATTGCGCAAGCTAAGGAACCAAGATCAACCAACAGAAACAAGCATGTACTAAGGAAGTACCACATACTCAGGGAGATGGTGGAGACTAAAGAGATTAGATTATACTATGTTCCCACAGACGATAATCTAGCTGACCCATTCACTAAACCATTAAGCTTTGTCAAATATAATGGTCATTTTAAAAATATGGGCATTAGATATGTTGGAGATTGGATCTAGACCAAGTGGGAGATTGAAAGTATATTTATGTCCTAGAGACAATCTGTATTAGGAAAAATGTACTTTATACGCATTCATATTATTATTAGTAGAGATTAATATTATGGCATTTGCAATTATTGAATTATTATTTGATTATTTGAAATTATTCATTAATGTGCATCCCTTGAGCTTACATTGTCATTAATAGAGTGAGATATTCATGATAGAGCGTAACTCTTAAAATAGCCTCGACTAATGATCATTGAGAATGAGATATCGATGATATATGATAAGTCGACATGTGGTCTGCATCACATCCTTAGAGGATGTAGTATGTCTCACATGCTACGAGTAATGGCTACTCATGATGGACACATAGATACTTTAGAAGTATTGATATACCCTGCTGATATACTGTTTGTTATACTTGTCTAAAGTATGATCAGCGTGTGGAAGATAGAAGTCCTTAGACTTGAAGTCAATATGTGACTTGTCTACAAAGTAATGTACTTTGATCCCGTCCTAAGCTCAAATGCCTTATAGGTTGAGATACGGCTTGTATTAGGTACATTACGATGTGAATTGAAGGTGGTAGTTGAGCCAAGATTATGATTCATTCCTCGAATGTATATTCGAGAGAACACTCGGATTCTCAGTGATTTTAGGTTGACTAAGTCGTTGGCTAACGCAATAAACATATTTAGAATATGGTCTAGTAATCAACTAATATAGATGAGATACAATGATTAAGCCATTTGGATAGACACTTGACAAATCCTAAGCTTGATCGGGTATGTCGTGAATGAAAGGATTTTATCTTACCATATAAAGGTTAAGTTTACTGGCTTCGTGTAAACGTACTTCACATATTGAGTTCGTCTTCCGGCGCCGTCTAGGAGTTCCGTGTAGACCTTAATTTGATTAATGTCGATATGAGAAGGCATGTAGGGTCACACTATGTCGATTATCCGTTTCGATCTAAGGATGTATTGATAGAGTAATTAAATGTTCAATTTGGAATCGAGATATTTAAATGAATAATGATTATTTTAATTAAGTCAAAATTGGATTTTGGATTTAATTAAAAATGCACCAAAAAATAAATCGAGACAGTGCAAGAGCACGTCGAGCACCGCGGTGCCCATACCCTAGGGTCACGGCGCCTCTGCCTCGATTTTTGGGTCAGGCCCAAGGTCAATCCCTAATCCGATTTTGACCTATTTTTCAACTATAAATAGAGGTATTCACCTCATTATTCATACACCAATTCTGAAAATCATTCTAAGCCTTAGAGACTTAGAATCAAATACTCTCTCGAACCCCTGCCGGATTTCCTAGCTTTTCGAAGGAGAAATACATTGAAGCTTGGAGCTTGCAATTTGAAGGGCAATCGCGTGTGCACCTCACAATTGATAAAGATTCCAGATAATCATAACTTGTAAGTATATATTTTATGTTACAAGTTTCATTATTGTATAACCTTACTTATGTGTTTTGAACCCAACAAAATCCTACATCCTCATCTTCACATGGATTACTTTGTGCGAGCTATCCATGCAGGCACTAATATGTTGTTGGCAGACTTCTCATAACAATCCAAATCACCGCCATTTATTGCAATGTTCAAATTGAGGGGTTAACTCATGGTCATGTCTTATCTTGGTGTTTTAGGTTTTCGAATGAAGGCATTATGCCACTACACTATTTTGTTATTAGGTTCTTATGATCTACCTACTAGCTAGTATGTTGTTGCATTTTCGTGCTCGTATGTTATTGCACTACTTTTCTTTAGCATGTCTCGCTGTATATATAATATGTGCCTTCATTTATGAGTAAATTATTCCAAAAGTTTCTCCATATATATTTCAGCTACTTACCTATACAATTCTCTCCAACTTTGCTAAAGTTAATACTCCATTTGCTAAAGTTAATACTCCCGTGCCTAGTTCGTATAATTTTTTGGATTATAGTATATCTCCATATATTATTCAGCATTTTTCGGACGTCTCCCACACCCAAAATTCTCCAGCGTGCCCATCGCTGCCCCACCGGGTCCACCCATCGCCAATACCTCCATCTGGGCAGTTCCAAAGCAATTGGGCGGCCCAGCCACTCGAACCGGTCCAGCCTCGCCTCTGCTTCGAGTTGGGCCAAGAGCCCACCGCTCGCCACCCATCCCGAGCCCAACAAATTCCAAAAATTCGCCCAATTCTTCCTCGAGTCATAAACCGGTCACTCGTAGTCAACGAGGTATTTTTACACCAAAAAGATATTTTAATTTACATTCTAATGTCCTTAAATCCCCCTTACCCCGTAATCATGTGTCTGTCTTAAATGACCCGAATTGGAAAATTGCTATGACTGATGAATATAATGCTCTTATTGATAATAAGACGTGGGAGTTGGCTTCCCGTCCATCTGTTATTAATATTATCAGGTCTACGTGGATTTTTGCTCATAAGAATAATTCAGATGGTTCATTTGTTCGACATAAGACGCGGCTTGTGGGTGATGGTAAGACTTAGCAGGTTGGTGTAAATTGTGGAGAGACGTTTAGTCCGGTGGTCAAGCCATCTACCATTCGTACTGTGCTTAGCTTGGCTCTTTCGAAGGCATGGCCTATTCATCAGTTAGATGAAAATAATGTTTTCCTACATGGGGATCTCAAGGAAACAGTCTATATGCATCAGCCTTTGAGATTCAGGGATCCCAAACATCCTCATCATGTTTGTTTGTTGAAGAAGTCCTTATATGGGCTTAAGCAGTCTCCCCGGGCCTGATATACGAGGTTTGCAGATTATATTTTGACTATTGGGTTCACTCACAACAGGTCAGATAATTCCTTATTCATCTACCGTTGTGGTTTGTCCTTGGCATACATTATGTTATGTATGGATGATATTATATTGACTGTCTCTTCTTTGCCTTACGCCAGTCTATCATGACCATACTCAGCTCTGAGTTTGCTATGAAAGACTTGGGGCCCTTGAGTTACTTTTTGGGGATGGCTGTCACTCGTCATTCAAATGGGTTGTTCTTATCTCAACGAAAGTATGCAGCTGAGATCATCGAGAGGGTTGTGATGTCATCCTGTAAGTCAACTTCCACTTCAGTTGATACTAGGGGTGAGCACGGGTACAGGGTACCCAGATACCCGACCGGAACCAATACTATCGGGTAGGTTCCGGGTAGATATATTATAATAACTGGTAGGTTTCGGGTATTAAAATTAGGAAATCGATCAATATCAGGTCGGTCTGCTCGTTCCAGATAAATATAAATCGGGTACACTCTAATTCTAACGATACCGGACCTATGAACCTACCCCCATTTAAATTATTTAGTTTTGGGCTTTGGGGCGTTTAAATTTTTGGCCCAGTCCGGTTAAAAGGAATTATACACGAATTAATGGGCATTTCAGTTTCACTACAAGTCTACAACACAAGTTAGCCACTAGTTTAAAATCTTCACTTACACGCAGCTCACACTCACCGCTCACTTCGCACTTCACACTCACGGTTCACTTTGCAGCCGCCACTTTTCGCCATCACCATCGCCATCGGCCATCACCATCGCCATCGCTGCCTCTCTCACGCTCGAAGCTTGACAAAGGTTGTTGTATTGTGCTCGAATTCCTCTCGGTTTTGTTAAAGGTAATGAATAACCCTTAAAGTTGTTACATAGTGAAGAACATTAGATTTTTGCATTTCTTGGGTTGATTTCTGTATTGGGTTGATTTCTTGGGTTGATTTCTGTATTGGGTTGATTTCTGTATTGGGTTGATTTCTTAGGTTGATTTCTGTATTGGGTTGATTTTTTGGGTTGATTTCTGTATTATAATGTTACTGTTTTTTATTTTTTATTGTTTGTTGTTTGTATTTGGGTTGATTACATTAGAAAAGCTAGTATTTGGGTTGATTTTTCCCTTTTTTTGTTTGTTAACTGCTATGCTCAATTTATTGGAGTTGCTGTTTTGTTTTGTTTTATTTTGATATTTTTTTTGGTAGATGATCGAGGCTAGCAGGCATCACAACTTGTGCACCATCGAAAAAGAAGGCAACAAAATCGAGGTTTGGGAGCATTTTAGTAAAGCAATAGATGAGAAATGGTAATGTTGTTTCTGTTGTAACTATTGCAATGAAGGCTTAGCTTTTAGTGTTAGCAATGGTACCTCATCCACGTGGAAACATTTGAGAAGTTACAAAAGTATCCTCACAATATTGCTTAAGAAGAAAAAATTGCTTAGTGGTCATTTTAAAGGTAGTATAAATGGGGATAATAAGCATATGCTTAGCACTTGGAAATATGATAAAGAGTTTTGTAGGCACATGTTGGCTAGGATGATTATTATTGATGAGCAACCATTTTAGAACGGTTGAACGTGAAGGTTTTAGGGGTTTTGTGTCAGATTACAACCTTTATTTAAGCATATTTCAAGATTCTGGTGCTAGGGATTGCATGAAACTTTATGTTTGTGAAAACTCATGCTTAAAAGATAAGTTGTCATCTCTTAAATCTAGGATTGCTCTCACCACTGACATTTGGACTTCCATTCAAAATTTGAGTTACTTATGTCTTACCGCCACTTTATTGATGAAAATTGGAATTTACTGCATAGCGATTGCTAAACTTTGTTGTTATGCCTAGCCATAAAGGTAGGGATATTGGTAAGATGGTAGAAAAATGTATAATTGAGTGGGGAATTAGAGATCGTATATCAACAATTACAGTTGATAATGCTGAGCTCTAATAATGTGGCAATTGCTTATTTGAAGGACAAGTTAAGAAATACTCCTTATTTTGGGGGGGTGAGTTTTTCATATGAGATGTGCTGGCTCATATATTGAATTTGATTGTGAAAGATGGGTTGAGTGAGGTTAGTGAATCAATTAGTGAATTCGAGTCAGTTAAGTATGTTAGGAGTTCCCCAAGTAGAGCACAACAATTCCAAAGTTGTATAACTGAAGAGGGCATAACTTATAAGGGGTTTGCCTCATGTCTTGATATTAGTACGAGGTGGAATTCTACATATCTTATGTTAGAAGTGCTAGTAAGTTCAAACAAGCATTTGTAAGACTTGAAGATTTATGATATGGCTTTTGTGATCTGAGCTTGATTGTGGTGTCCCGAAAGATGAGGATTGGGAAAATGCATCCTTATTTGTCTTTATTTTAAAGAAATTTCTATGAGGCTACTATTAGGATGTCGGGAAAGTCTCTATGTGACAACTAATCATTATTTTCATGAAGTTATTAGCATGTTTTCAACATTAACTTGAATGTGAAAGCCAAAATAATAATGAAAACCTTAAGGCAATGGCTACAAAAATGAGAGCCAAATTTGACAAGTATTATGGGAGTATTGAGAAAACAAACATGATGGTGTTGATAGCCGTAGTACTAGATCCCTCGATATAAGTTGAGATTTCTGAATTGGAGTTGTAGAAGGATTGGTGTTGATGATGCTAAAATAGAATTGATCGTTAGTAAGGTAATGAATGTATTAGAACGTCTTTTGCATTCTATGACAAAAATCATTCTTCTATGCTTGATTCTAGTGTATTGGATGAGTCTCAAGGCTCTATTGGCGGTGTTAGGTGAGAAAATTTTGGTTTTGTTGATCCAAACTTCACTTGTCAAAGATTGGTACCATGGATGACCCGGATGAACTTAGTGGGGATTTAAGATCCGAATTGGAAAGATACCTTAGTAGTCCTCGTGAGCCCAAAAATGAAACATTTGATTTATTGATGTGGTGGGAATCTTTGCTAAGTCGACTCACAAGGTTCTCGATTTGATGGCTAGAGACATCTTAGCCATCCTCAGTATCCACTGTGAGCCCCTCGATTCCGCTTTTAGCACATCTGGTCGAGTGCTTGATCAATTTTGGCGACCTCTAACTCCTAAATTTGTAGGAAGCTTTGATTTGTTGCCAAGATTGGTTGCGCTCATCTTCAAAATCAATTAGTGTTGAGCAATATATGGAAGATGCGAGAAAAATATGATAAGGTAAGTCACTACTCACTAGGTCTTTCTTTATTTTTTGTTTTATGGATTTGGGTTATTTAGAATTTTTATTTTTGTGTATTATCTTTTGTCTTGAATCTCAAGCAATAGTTTTATTTTATTTTGTAGAGCTTACTTGTGTCACGGAAGACATAATGGTGGATTAGTATGCAAGTGGGCGTATTGTATCCGCTTCATTGCAGATGTTAATGCAAGAGCGTGGATGTTAGCAACAGCGGCAAGAATGTCGATGTCAATGCAAAGAAGAAGAAGAATGCATGTCAATCTGCAAGAAGAAGAATCATGTTGAAGCCTCACAACGGATGTTAAAGCCTCACAATGCAAATGGATTATGCGGTAATTTTGACTGGATTATGCAGATGTTAAAGCCTCACAACACCTAGACTAACAATTTCTTCAATTAATAAATCGATCGATATTTACATTAAATGTCAGCCGGGATTATGCGTGTAATTTTGCAATGTTTTCTTCATTTATTCATTTGTGAATTGTGATCATTGTAGTCATTTAAAAGGTTTGCGATATATCTCTGTATATCTAGTCTCCTCGCTATTTTGGGTATAATTTGTCTATCCATTTCCTACATACACTTTTTGTTGTATCTGCTCACAAATCAGTGTATATGTGATATATCAGTGCTGTTGTATCTGCTTCATTGCAGATGCTAATGCAGCAGCAGGATGTCAATCTGCAAAGAAGACAATGGAATGTTGAAGCCTCACAATGAGATGTTAAAGCCTCAATGCACTTTGGATTATGCGGTGTAATTTTACCTTTGGATTATGCAGATGTTAAAACCTCACAACACCTAGACTAACAATTTCTCACGAATTAATAAATCGATGGTGATATTTCGTTAAATGTCACTGGATTATGCGATGTAATTTTGCAATGTTTTCTTCATTTAGTCATCAGAATGTGTTGTAGTCATTTAAAAGGTCGGGTTCGCGATATATCTCTGTATATCTAGTCTCTCGCTATTTTGGGTATAAGATGTCTATCCATTTCCTACATACACTTTTTGTTGTATCCGCCACAAATCGATGTATATGTGATATATAAAGGCTGATCTTCTTGTATCTTTCATTTCTAGCCCTCCATATGTGATATACTCTGTCATCTTTCTTTGTATCTGCGACATTGTATTCGCCATTGATGTATTCGCTTCATTTCTGTAGATTCCGCGGTAGTATACTATTTATGACAAATGTTTTACAGGGTACCCGGGAACCTACCCGGAACCGCAGGGTCCGGGTAGGTTCCGGGTAATGATTACTATAGGTAGGTTCCGGGTAACAGATTTAGGAACCGATCTTTTACTGGGTAGGGTCCGGGTAGTTTAAAAAAGTTAGGGTACCCGGACCCGCTCACCCCTAGTTGATACTAAGCCCAAGCTTAGTGACGCGGCCGGCGTACCCTATGAGGATCCGACTCGCTATCGCAGTCTTGCAAGAGCCCTTCAGTAACTTACCTTTACGAGATCGGATATTACATATGATGTCCAACAGGTGTGTTTGTTCATGCATGATCCCAGAATTGAGCACATGAATGCACTCAAACGCATCATTCGGTATATTCAAGGTACGCTGGACTATGGTTTACATTTATATTCCTCCTCGACATCCACACTTGTCTCGTATAAGGATGTTGATTGGGGTAGATGTCCGGACACCAGACGGTCTATGTCTGGCTATTGTATGTTTCTCGGCAATAACCTGGTCTCATAGTCTGCGAAACGTCAGTCGATATTATCCCAATCCAGTGCCGAGGCCGAATATCGAGGGGTAACTAATGTGGTATCAGAATCATGTTGGTTACGTAATTTGCTGTTGGAGCTTCATTGTCCCATTCAGAAAGCAACCTTGGTTTATTGCGATAATATTAGTGTCATCTACCTTTCTGGTAATCCGGTTCAGCACCAGCACACTAAGCATATCGAGATGGACATTCACTTTGTCCGCGAAATGGTTGCTCGTGGTCAGGTACGCGTATGCCATGTCCCGTCCAGGTATCAAATTGCCGACATCTTTACGAAGGGTCTTCCCTCGGTCCTTTTTGAAGATTTTAAGGATGGGCCTTCCGTTCAAGACGCCTCGCTATAATCAAGCAGTGTGTGTTAAATATATATAATATACACACAGTATACATGTGTATATTGTGTATATATGGCCCTCGGTTTTGGTGTACAAACCGTGTACATGGTAGATAAATTAGATAAGGTTTTAATCTCCTAGTTTAGGTAATGTTGTAGTGTAAATAGTATTGTATACTTACCATAATATTTGTATTATCATAATTGTATAATTAGTATTCAAGTAGAATAATATTTTAGGAATAGAATGAGAATATGATTCTCCTATTATGAAAATATGTAACTTGTATATATAGTCTTTCAATCAATGAAAATAATCAAGAGATTATTTTTTCAGTTATGATCATCCAATGCAGTTGAAGAACGGATGCGATTGCCGCCACATGACTCCAAGGTGCCCAACATGTAGAAAATCAGGATATCGATATTAATTTCATACCGATGTAACCATCACCAAACGGCTATCCGACGCTAAATCTTCTATTGACATTGTTACACAACTTGTTAGCTATTGCCTTGTCTGTTGTGTGTATTTCATCTTCACATGGATTACTTTGTGCGAGCTATCCATGTAGGCACTAATATGCTGTTGGAAGACTTCTCATAACAATCCAATTTACCGCCATTTATTGCAATGTTCAAATTGAGGGGTTAACTCATGGTCATGTCTTATCTTGGTGTTTTAGGTTTTCGAATGAAGGCATTGTTGGGATACAATTGTTGTAGGGAACGGAAAATAAGTAAATAACTATTACAATGATAGAAAGGATAAACAAACAATTACAACAAAAAAAGGAAATCAAGAACTTATCAAATTGTTTGATATGTTCTTGATTTCTATTTTTTATTGTAATTGTTTGTTTATCCTTTCTATCATTGTAATAGTTACTTACTTTTCGTTTCCTACAACAATTGTATCCCAACAGGCATTATGCGACTACACTATTTTGTTATTAGGTCCTTATGATCTACCTACTAGCTAGTATGTTGTTGCATTTTCGTGCTCGTATGTTATTTCACTACTTTTCTTTAGCATGTCTCGCTGTATATATAATATGTGCCTTCCTTTATGAGTAAATTATTCCAAAAGTTTCTCCATATATATTTCAGCTACTTACCTATACAATTCTCTCCAACTTTCGTGGTATTTTTCTCTTGTTTACTTCTCTTCACATAATCCACAGATCTAAGCCACAGCTTCATCTTTCGGAGATATTATTTTACTTTTCTATAGTTTCTAAACTGTTTGAACCTTAAAAATACAGTTTGAATGGGTACAAAAATGTTTACTTCTTACATGGCATGGCCAATAAGTGTCTTACATTGAGCCCTCCTCCAAGTCACATTATTACCGGTTCTAGAAAGGGGTTGTCTAAC
Source organism: Anisodus acutangulus (assembly GCA_029783415.1). NCBI lineage: Eukaryota > Viridiplantae > Streptophyta > Magnoliopsida > Solanales > Solanaceae > Anisodus > Anisodus acutangulus. The sequence goes on from CM056494.1 coordinate 44,839,089, forward strand.
CAATGTGATTTAATTAGTGTAAGAAAATTATTACTCCCTCCATCCCAAAAAGATTATCTTAGTTACAATTTGGATAGTCAAAAGATATTTTTTTTTATCATAATTCTTTCAAATACTTTTTAAATATTTTAAATTGTTAACTTGTGACTTATAATACTTTTTATATAATTTCTAAATAAGTAATTTTTTATTTTAAAAAAAGTGAAAGATTTTATGTCCAAATTCACATCGAACATTAGTTATTTTGACCTCATAATCCGAATCAAAATATTTTTTTTGGGAAAGAGGTAGTAGTTGCTTTTATAAAATGGTTTACCAACAAGTTTGCTTTTATAAAATGGTTTATAATTTTGTAGTTAAAACAATCATTACGTCACTAAATATATTGACAAAACAAAATTGTTATTATAAATTGTCATGGTTAGTGACCGTATAATTGTCATAGAATATAAAGTTAATTTGTAGTCAGAGAATCTATAATTATCATGATTAATTGCACGCATTCGTTACTCTTTAGGAGTCACTTGCCCAAGATAAACTACCCACCATCTGATAGTGTTTATCTTTCCCAAATGAACGTGTCTATTTTCCTCCCGTTCAGATATTGAATAACTTTATCTATCAAAGTTTAAGTAAATAAAACTTAGAATTCACCTAACGTGGTTTATAGTGGAATTTGAACATTGATTCCTAATATTGTCACTCCAATTATTTGACTTTTTTGCAACATCAACCTTAGGAATGATTTTGGTATACAATAATTTGTGCAGTCTTTTGTCTTTACACATTGACACCTAAATCACAAAACTGATGATACATGTAAAACCAACTGTAACAATACCCAAACTACTCACTATATTAAAAAGAACAGTAATAAAATTGCACTTTTGAATAGTACTTGCAACACTCAAATTATTGAATTACAATGGAGATTACTGAAAGTAAAGTAACTAGAGATTGTAGAAGAGAGAATTGGGGATGAAAAGCATAGTCTTTGTCTAAGCATAATCATAGTACGCATAATCGCCCTTCTAACTCCTCATCCTTGTTTAAACTAGTTGCTAAATGGGTCTGGATCCCAAATCTACCTTTGTGAGCATTTTAACCCTATTACTTCTTGGCCCAATAGTTATTATTGTGGGTTGGGGCTGAGTCGTAACACCAACATCATTTTATAATCTTACGTTGTCTTTTTAGCAGAAATTTAAGAATATTAAGTTTCCAAAAGTTTGTATTTTCAACCAAAAAAAAAAAGATAAAGCAAAAAGTTGAGAATTCATGAAAAAGACACAATCATAACAAAAGGAAAATTGACAAATTAAACAATTAACTTGAAAAAAAATCGAAGTACCATATGAAAGTACTTTGATGGAAATTTTCTATGCTATAGTTATTAATCTATTACAAATGGCAATTTGCAATTGGGTACAAGTTCCCAATTTCCTTAGGAAAGGGCTAATCCAAAATCTAATATATGTGCACTATGCAAGTCATAATACACTAAACAATCTGTATGTTTAAGTGGAAACTCGAAGAAAAAAGAAAAAAAAATTCTACATTATGAGATTTTTTTTTTAGAAAAGATCTTCTAAAATTAAATCAGAAGGAAGATCATATCCAAAAACCATTGAGTAATCATCAACTTCTTCACTTGTAAATTTTGGTATTCTCCAACTCCTTGCTGCCTCAGAATCATCTCCATATCTCAACAACTCTAACACCTAAATTATAAGTAAAAAAATATAAATGAAGATTCATATAATCGGCCACGATTTGCTTGTGATTGGGCATAGTAATTGTCGTTTGTTATATGTTTTGTATTGAATTTTCTTTTATCTCAATTGAATATCTTTAAGAAAAATATAAGTAATATTTTACCTCAGTTGTTGACGGACGCCATACTGAGGATTGCCTTACACAATACGAAGCTGTGAGAACCATCTTATGCAATTCGTCCATATCAAATTCACCCTCCAATTTCGGATCTGCTAAATCGATTAATTTTCCAGCTTCCATCAAAGGCGTCGCCTGAAATAAGTAAATTTCTTAGCAATTAAATAAGAAAATTCATCAAATAAAGTGTATAGATAACACATACAACTATCTTATCATCCTTCATGGAGTATTTATTTTTTGAAATATCAGAATATATTTTATCAAAAGGCATAAGATAATTTCTTAGATTTTTTTCTGCCCCCATTAAATCACATGTCATTTTCATATCCAACTTACACATGCTTATCTATGTTCATTCCTATCTTGAATCAATTTGATTGAAAAAAGTAAAAAAAGACAAGCCAATCCGATATTTCTTAGAGCAATTATTATCTTAAATCTAGGGACCAAAGTCCAAAGGTTTGCCGTCTTTTTCATTGGAATTTCAAGAAATTCAAAAAAAAAAAGTAAAGCTAAAAAGAAAAACCACTCCTTTCATTTTATTCATGTGAATCTAATTGATTAATTACTGAATCTAACAAAGTAAATACATTTTCTCTCTTAAATTATATGACATACTTTTGTTTATAGTATGTATAAAGAATACATCATACTTCATTTGAATCAATTCAGTTTAAAACTGCCCATATGACCCTTGGAGGATATGATTTAGAGTCGTACAAATGTTTGTTATTAATTTTAAATCACAAGTTTTAAAAGTTTTTTTTCTTAAATTTTGTGCTCATTCGATCACCGCTACATAAATTGGGACAGAGGGAGTATGATTTTCAGAACTTGTGGCCATAAATCATAATATAACATTTTTGTAACTGTAAAACTTCTGAAACTTGTGGTCTTAAAGATGCCTTAACATTTATATGACCATAAAAACTTCTCCTTAAAAGAGAAAACAGAAGTGATGGCGAATATATTTTATATATTCCATGTATATTCTGTAATTAATACTGTAATTCTATTGAGTTTGACCCTTTTGGTTTTTCTGTGAAGGACCTATATACGGGGATACCTCTTACGAGATGCAATAGTGTGGGAGACCTCTATCCTTTCTCATCCATTTTCACTGCTCGTGTCACTCCACCTACCTCTCTAGCTACAATCTCTCCATCAATCTGGCACAGTAGACTTGGGCACCCAGGAGCACATGTTTTTAACTTTCTTAGAAATAGAAATTTCATTCAATGTAATAATGGAAAACGGACCTAAAATTGTCCTTTAGGGAAGCATGCTCGACTTCCTTTCAAATCCGCTTTTAGTGTTACCTTTTCTGTTTTCGATATTATTAATGCAGATTTATGGACATCCCATATTACTAGTAATTTGGGTCATAAATATTATTTGATATTCTTGAATGATTTTTCTCACTTTCTTTGGGTTTATCCGTTAAAATATAAGTCTCAAGTTTACTCTACTTTTCTTGAATTTCAAGCTTATGTTAAAACTCAATTTGAAAAGACCATTAAAACATTCCAATGCGATAACGGTCGTGAGTTTAACAATTTCTCCTTTCACAAATTTTGTGCCACAAACGGGATGATGTTTCGATTCTCATGCCCTCATACATCACCTCAAAATGGTAAAGCCGAGCGAATCCTCCACACCATAAATAATATGATTCACACCATACTATTTCATGCCTCTATCCCCCTCCTTTTGGGTTTATGCACTCTACATGGTCGCCTACCTCCTTAATATATTACCACTCATACTAATCAATTTAAAACTCCAACTAAAATTTTATTTTATCGGATTCCATCATATGACCACATTCGAATTTTTGGGTGTTTATGCTATCCTAATCTCGCCTCCACGGCTCTTCACAAATTGGCTCCTAGGATCACCCTGTGTGTCTTCTTAGGTTTCCCATCGAATCATAGGGGGTACTTGTGCTATGATATGTCCACATAAACTAATTGTCTCTCGCCATGTCACGTTTGTAGAGAACGTCTTTCCATTTGTCTCCATACATAAACTCCAAGTCACCGACTATACATTCCTTAATGATTCGGACACCTCACCTATCCTCCAAAATGCCATTCAAATTGCCCCGTACCTTCCTCTGTCCCGTCACGCCACTGCCCCGACATCCGCCCCTACCCCATCGGTCCCGTCCCCACCCCAACTCCCCCAGTCCCATGACGGGCAGTTTCGTAATGGACCATCCCATCACGGGCAGTCCTGCGCCTTCACTGCCCAGCCCCCGACCCATTGCATGGAAACTGGTGCCCAGTATGAGATTTTCAAACCTAAAGTCCACTTAAACTATCTCACCCATACCCAAAAACCCGAAATTAGCCAAACTTGACCTGAATTGGAATGCGGCCATGCGTGAGAAATTTAATGTGCTTAGTACTCAGCGCACTTGGGATCTTGCCCCGAGACTAGAAGGGGTGAATGTGATTCGATGTATGTGGTTCTTTCGTCATAAGTTTAGAGATAGTGGTGAGTTTGAACGCCATAAGGCCAGACTTGTAGAAACTGGCACAGGGCAACATGAGGGTATTGATTGAGGTGAGACATTCAATCTGGTGGTTAAACCGGCAACCATCCGCATTGTTCTAAGCATAGCTATGGGTAAGAACTGGTCGATTCAGCAACTTCATGTGAAAAATGTGTTCTTACATGGGGACTTAAAAGAAATAGTTTACATGCATCAACCGTCTGGATTTGTGCATCCCGAGGTTCCTCTGTATGTCTGCTATCTCCGTAAATTATTATATGGTTTGAAACAGGCCCCAGGGCAACGTATGAGCTCTTTGCCATATACATCATGCAGATCGGCTTCATGTTTTGCAAGAGTGACAATTCCATGTTTATTCTTCATCAAGGTACTGACACTGCCTACCTTTTGTTATATGTGGATGATATTTTTCTGATTACCTCTTCAGATGTGCTGAAAAATGAGATTATTTCCCCTGCTCAAATATGAATTTGTTATGACTGACTTGGGGAAGTTGAGCTATTTTTTGGATATCTCTGTGACCCAATATGCTGATGTTGTGTTCCTGTGCCAGCGTAAGTATGCTGAAGAAATTGTTTACAGGGCTAAGAATGCGAACTGCAAAATCATGCCCACTCCAGTCGACTCCAAGTCGAAACTCAGCGCTACTGACGGGGATCTGGTGCTCGATCCCTCTCTCTATAGGAGTCTTGCTGGCGCTCTTCAATACCTTACGTTCACCAAGCCCGATATTGTATATGTTGTTCAGCAGGTGAGTTTGTTTATGCACGCCCCAGGGAGCCTCACTTCACTGCTCTTAAACGTATCATTCGATATGTTAAGGGCACTCTTGACTATGGGTTGCACATCTATTGCTCTGCACCAACTAGGCTGCTATCATCTATAGATGCTGATTGGGCAGGCTGTCTAGACACACGTCGTTCCACTTTCGGATATTGTGTATTTTTGGGAGATAACCTCATTCATGGTCTGCTAAGAGGCAAGCCACCCAATCACGTTCGAGTGTCGAAACAGAATATAGAGGCGTTGCGAACATTATTGTTCAGATCTGTTGGCTCTGAAACCTTCTTCTGGAGCTACATTGTCCCCTACGTAAGGCATATATTGTCTACTGTGACAACATATATGCGGTCTACTTATCTCATAACCCGATTCAGCATCAGCGAACCAAGCATATTGAGATGGATATCCACTTTGTTCGCGAGAAGGTTGCCATGGGTCATGTTAGGGTGTTGCATGTTCCTTCTTCGTATCAGTATGGAGATATCTTCACAAAGGGGCTTCCATGTCTTCTGTTCCTTGACTTCAGATCCAGTCTTAGCGTCCGACCTCCTCGATAGCGAATATATTTTATATATTTCACGTATATTATGTAATTAATACTTTAGTGTAATTATGTAAAGTCGAGATCCTCTTCCTATTAGGATTACCATTGTACACTCTATATATATTGTATTAATGAGTGGACTCAAGTCAATGAGATTTACACTATTCTACAAGAAAGTTTAATTTTTTTTTAGAAATAGATTAAAAATATAGGTTCTAATAAATTGAAGCAGAGATAGTAATAAATAATTTAGAAAAGATTATTTAGATTTACCCATAAAAGTAGATTTTGTCTTGATGAATCCACAGGCCTTCTACCAGTGATAATTTCAAGTAGAAGAACTCCAAATGCAAAAATATCTGTTTTTTCATCCACAATTCCGTGCATGAAGTACTCTGGTGCTAAATATCCAAATGTGCCCTCAATTGGAATTACAGCATGGTGTGTCCATTTATTTGGTAGCCATTTTGCTAGCCCAAAATCTGATATCTTCTCACCAAAAAGAAAGAAAGAAAAAGGAATGATGAAAAATAAGAAAAAAACAAAAACAAAAAAAATTAATTTTGTCTTTCAAGCTTCCGTATAGGTAGAAGAGTAAAAATTGTACTCACCTTTCGGATCTATTTTTTAAAATAACCAATGTTTATGAAAAATAACCACTTTTGATGCGAAAACACTATGACATTATTGTGGATTTCAAACTTAAACAAGTGAAAAGTTTAGAATATTGTCATGACATTTGAAATTCATGGCACTGTCATGGATTTTGAACTTATATATGATGATATATATCATGTATATTTCGTCCAGGTTATTGCGATGGAGTTTCACTTTTTTAAGTTCAAAATCCATAATCCATTGCAGTGTCACGAATTCCAAAAATAGTCTATTTTGCAATGACTTTTGAATCTATTTATACATTTCAATTACAAGTTCGAAAAATGGTTATTTTTTAATTTTACTCTGTAGAAGAGTTAGCAAATATACAGAAAGTGCGATAAAAATTACAAAAACATGCTTTATCAATTGTACCTGAGGCTCGTAGTCTGGTCCTAGTAGTACATTTGAAGCTTTGATATCCCGATGTATTATACGATGTTTACAACATTTGTGAAGATAGTGTAAACCTCTTGCAATTCCAAGGGCAATTTTATATCTCATTGGCCATTCAAGTGCCTTGTTTGATTTTCCTACAACCAAGTAGTAAAGGACCAAAAAGAAACATCTCCAAATCTAAGTTAAAACTATTATCTAAGAAAATAATGACATATAATATTTTTAATTTAATTTTAAATACATAAACTCTATATTTATTTAAAATCCCCTAGTGAGCTCAAAATTTTCCTATGTGAGAAGCTATAGTAAGGCTAAGAGGGGGAATGCCTGATGAGACCATCGATACCTTTTATCGAGTAATTAGTCGTATTGAGCTTGATGAAAAACAAAAGGTAATACTAATTAAAGAGAAGGATCAGCCGAAAAATGGTTGTTGGTTCAAGAACATAAGATGCACCCAATTATATTATATAATATAAAAAAGTAAAAGTTTCTACTGACTTTCGAGATCAAATGTATATACGGGTATATCTAATATTAATGGGTTCGACCGAACTCAATATATATAGAGTTTCAACAAATACTACTCTGTACCTATAATTTAAAAAATATAATGTGTTCATCAACACCAAAAGAAACCTTGAAAGCTGAATCCAACCAATTAAAATTATAAATTCGCTTCTCACGAATCATGGTATACTTATAAACACAAACATATATATAGATGCAATAAAAGAGTAAATTAGGATCAAAGGCATACCATGTAATGCAGAAGAGAGAGTGCCATTAGGATAAAACTTGAAGATGAGATAGAAGCCATTTTCAATGCAATAACCAACTAAAGTTGCTGTATTTGGATGATTAACATGGCTAATTACACCTAATTCCATTAGGAATTCTTTTTCTTTGTTCATATCATTGCTATCTTTTACTAATCTCTTTACTGCTATTGTTCTTCCATCTTCAAGAACTCCTCTATATACATCTGAATATCCTCCTTGTCCCACTAAATTCTCTGCACATAAGAAAAAAAGGAAAATAAAACAATGTCATTTTTCTAAATTAGATTTTATACCATTATATCTACGATTTAAGGGGTTTATTTTTGCTCCCCAAATAAAAATTATGCCTCAATCTCAAAAGCTATATAAATTCTTAATATTTATTTTAGGCTCAACACATATCTTGGGAGGGGAGCATTTGCACAAATGGTGGATTTTGATGTCACTTTTTAGGAGGATACGAGTGATTTGCAAGAATGACCTCAATAAGGAGTCATTTTGAACTTTTGGCCTAGCTTAAAAAAAGTCTTTAGAAAATGACTTTTGTTGTTTATAAGGCATAAATTTTGGCCATAAACTAGTTTTACCAGTGAGGCAGGAGTTCGGAATATTTCAACTAGTCAGAGATAGTAAACATGTTCAGTGGGCAACAAATTCTACATCATAGGCAAAAATTGCATGTGTTTCTCAATTGTTCTCAAGTCAATACACCTAAAACTTCTACCCAATAGGCAACATATTGAATTATATGCAATGTCTATAACTTCTTGAAATATTCCAATCTCCTGCCACATAGGCAAAACTAACTTATGCGCACACTATAACTAGAACTTATGCCCGATGAACAACCTACATCATTTAAAGAGAATTTGTTAACCAAGGTCAAAATCTCAAGACCAATACCCCCACTAACGGGGAAATGTAAAGAGTAACCTAGAAAAAAGGCCATAAGGGTCAAATAATACTCATACATCAAGAGGTGAAATTCGAAATAGCCATTTTCAGCCTTTGTAACTTAAAATTAACCACGGTAACGGAGTTACAAATTTCAAAAGCGAAACTCTGTTGCAATGTCCTAGAGTTTCACTTTTGAAATTTAAGATTCTATAACAGTGACTATTTTTTAAATACAATAAAAAAGTGACTAGTGAGCGTTATTTGTACTCCACTATCAGAACTTGCTATATTTAACAAAACTTCAGGGGCGCTTTCATAATCATATCTAATTCTTCAAAAAATATTTCTTCTTGAAAAAAACATAGTACTGTATTAGACATGAAGAACACAAACCTGGACGAAAATAGTTAGTAGAACTTGCAATCTCCTCATAGCAAAAAAATTTCATTGGAGGCTGCTGTTTATTTTCCTCATGTTGAAATCTTGAACTCTTCTTCCTCGAGCTCGAATCAAAAGGCGAACGTAAAAAAGAAGAAATTCGCCTCAAAGGAGACATTGGCTTCTTGAATTGACGATCTTGTTGAAATTTGAATTCTTTAGTCAATGATGATGATGATGATGTTATTGAGGATTTAGTGATGGAATTATCTCCAAAACTTGAACTATTTTCTTCTTCACAACCATTTAGTACAGTTCTTGGTGAATGCCTTGTAATAGTTTGCTTCTCTTCCGAGGAAGGAGAATTATTTTCTTTGGGCCATCTTGAACTTGGCTGATTATTTTCTGTCACAATATTTGGTTATGTAAGTATTGTTGTTAATAATATGAATTGAAATACAAAATGTTTGTGAGGTTTTTTTTCACATATGCTCACTGAACTTTATTGAAATGGTTAAATCGCAAAATTATAATATATTTTTATCATATTAAAGTAATTGAATTTTATATGATGTAACAATAAAGTCAGACAATTACTTTTTGTAACGTAAAAATAACTGGACTATCAACTGTAATAGTAGTCACTGAATTTTGCCTTCTATGACAACAAAATCAAGGTGACTTTACTGTCATAGTGGATCAAGTTCTATGACTTTACTAATATAGTGGATAAGAGTTGGCTATCCTTAATGTGACAAAAACTAATATTAGTGACTTTATTGTTATTGGATAAAGTTTGATTACTTAGCGCGACAAAACATAATTATGTAATTTTGATATTGTATGAGTGACCATACGTAAAAACAAACAAAAATTTTATGGGATAGGAATTTGAATTACCTTGGAATCGAATTGAATGGGATTGAATGTTATGTGGTGTTTGCCCTGACTTTCTAGCTACCACAACTAGTGAACAATTATCTGGAACTCTTTCACAACAATACTTTGCAATTGTGAATGGATATCTGAAAAAAAATAAAAATAATAGTAAATCTCCTTGTAAAGGAATAATGGCAATTTTAGATACTTTGAGCATACAAAATACTAAAAACACAAATTTCCAATGGATATTCCTGTCAGAACGTCATCGAAAATCTGAGGCTGTCAAAACTATTTTCGATGAATACAATTCCGACGAATTTCATTGAAAATTTGTGCGTTTCTAGTAGTAACATGCATACGAAAAAAAATTATTCAGAATAGTCAGTATATCGAAATTAATTTCTTGAGTAAAAATTACCTGAGAGTTTTATTCTTTTTGCCACCAATGAGAAGATAATCAGCTGGAATACTCTTAGCCTCTTTAATTAGACCTTTTCCTGCATTAGAACTAAAACCAACTCTTGCCTCCAAACCTACCTGAGAAATTTCAATAAATTAATAGAAATTACATAGATATTTTATAAAATTAATTGGATTAAGAAGAGCTGAACTGCTGAAGTGGAATAATAAGGTTTAATATTGGGATTTTTACACTACACAACAATTCAGAGTTTGAAATGTATAAGTTCAGAAATTTAGTCTTTTTGAGTAGATGGTTCTATATTTATAATATGAACATACTAAATGCATTTCTTAAGACAATACAGGGTTTGAATCAAAGTTCTTAGATTTTGCTGAATTCGCTTCCTACACTCCAGCGTCGCCCGTGACATCAACCCAAAAAAGCCACGAAAAAAATAAACCTTAATCTTTATTTTCTTTAATGAATTTTAGCCAATATGCAATGTATATACTCAACGTATAATCACTGATTATACATTGAGTATACACTAGTGACAACTACAAACTATTACGACTAGGCAAGTGAACTTTCTTTTTAGTCGACTGACTAAAAAATTTCAAGTTTATATTAACAGAGCCGACCTCGACTTGTTTGGGATTGAGATATACTTTTTGTTGTAGAAATGGAGAAAGATTTCATAAAACTTATAATTTGAAGAATTTATAGTAAATACCTGTTTAGATTGACATGTTTTTGTAAATTCTCCCATCGTAGAAATAACAAATGCTTTGGCCTTTCGAATTTGAGTTTGATTTTTTGATATAGACTGCCATTTCTTGCTTTCTTCTTTCCTTTGATCACCAAGTCTATTATTTTTCTCTGTTGTCACTGTTTCATCCAAAAAAAAAAAAGATCATGTGAGACTTTTTTTTTACAAATTTCAAGGGCTAAAAAAGATACATTTCTGGAAAATATGAAAACTTGAAATATTACTAACTTTGAAGAATAGCAGCTTCTCCGTTACATATGAGAATGTTGAATATATTTTATTTTCTAATAAGAGATGTATAAAAATCAAGATTCCTTCTTCTTCCTTCTGAAATAATATTTTTTGTTTTGTATTTCTTATCTTCTTTTTGATTGGTTTAGCATTAAAAATAGTTGAAAAAAGACAAAAAAGAGTATTTCCCTAGTACTTATGTAAAAATGAAAGTCACATGTGTCATTCTCCAGAGGTCGGCACTCACACATAAAAAAAAAGCAAGAAAATATCACAAAAGTGCACAAAATAAAAATTGTGGCCATAAACTTACCAACAATGTGTAGTGCTATAATGGTATCATTTGGATTAGCTAAAAGTCTAATTGCCCAAGAGACAAGTTCTTTACTTTCTTCAACATCCAAAGAAATTCCCACGAGAATTTTTGAAGGTTTAGTACTTGAAACAACCATATTTTGGGCACTAAAGTATGGTTTTTATAAAAAAATTCACTATCTTTTTTCTTGATTAACAAAGAGAAGTACTAGAAAACTTATGTAAGAAACATTTGAATGATTAGTGGAGTAGTATTTATTAGGACTTGTGGTTGTTGGGGTGTGGGGGGGGGGTACGGTGTGACCATCTTAGTTCATTCAATTATTCTTTCATAAGAAGCATAGACCCCCAAAAGAAAGTAATGTAACTTTTGGATTTAGCAAAGGTAAAGGGATTTTTGCATTTGATTTCTCTTGTTGCATAAGTTTGGTACATGACTTATTATATTGTTCCTTCCTGATATGGTAAACTAAAAAAGGAAATAATGTTTATTTCATTTATTCCTATGAGTTTGGTGGGAAAGTTGTGTGCCACTCAAATGAAGTCATTCTTTTTACCATGTTCAAAACTTTGAGAGGAAAAAAAATCTTTTATTTGCCTTGCCTCATGGAAAGGGAACTTTCTCTTGGGTGTTGGTGGATGTGATATTTTGTTTAGACTCTAGTTTCTATACACTGATAATGCAACTTTTTTAATAGTACAGTTAAACCTCTTTATAATAATATTAGTGTTTTCGCAAAATATTGTAATAAAGAACATATAATAACATAACATGAAAAAGTGATTCTAAAAAAAACTGATAGTTAAAATGAAATGTTGCTATAGAGAAGGGCCAGACCACAAGGGCCTAACTCTACGCAGTCTTAACCTGCATTTCTCCAAGAGGCTATTTTCACGGCTTGTACACATGACCTCATGATCACATTGTAGCAACTTTACCAGTTACTCTAAGATTCCCCTTCACTATACTATCAGTATATATATACATAATTTGATCGTTGGATCAATAATGACCGTTATAATTAGTTTATTGATCCAACTTTTGTTTGGAAGTTTTAGAATATTGTATGTGGATTTCTATAATACAGGAATGTCTCCTACCCAAATACTATGCCGAATTGATAAGTTCAGTACTGCTCACCACTCCTCGAGGCATAGTAAATATAACAAATAACTTGTTCCTGTAATCTCATACATTATGAAGCAAATAGGATGGATAGACCTAAATACCACACTATATATATAGTACATAACAATCTCACGATTCACATAAAGACTCCTAAATTTACCCCGAACCCTTTTTTTCTGGTCAAACGTGATTGTAACATGACTCAACTACTAAATAGAATGGAGTTTAACTTTTATATCTGGACTAACGAATATGGTAAAAGAATTTGTATACTATCTAATAATCTAAAAGATAATAATAAGTAACTGTTCATGAAAATGGATTAGCAACCTAAAGTAAGATAAATTCACTATTATAAAAGGATGTATATACTAATCTAATATAAAATTTTATACTATTAATAATTAAATTATATATATAAATTAGACACATAAAATATAATGACACATGATCATTCATAACTTGATTGGTGAATCAGTGAATATCAGAAAAAAAGACAAATTAATAAATGGGGAAAACATGAAGCACAATCTTTTTGTGGCTACTAATTAATTAAGAAAATGAACCAAAAAAAGTAAAGGTGCATGGGGTTTGTGGAAGGAGAGAGAGAGAATGTGGGTGGTGGAGATATGCTTATTATTGCTTATCCACATTGCCAAACTAATAAACTTTCCCCTACATGCTTGGAATTAAATAAAGTAATTATTTCAAAGTCTGCCATGTGCCTCTTGTGGGTCATCATAGTTTCTTTCATTTATTTTCGGTATTCGGTATTAGTTTGAAAACCTCAATCAATTTGGTCACATAAAACTCTTAAAAAGGAAGCAATTCCTATTAGGAATTTTTTCATTCATAAGTCTCGAATCTAGGACCTCTAATTAAGAAAGGATGTTGTGTTGGAGTAATGATAAAATTATTTTCGTGTGACCTATAAGTCACGAATTCGTGATCAATCATTGATGCTTATGTTGGAAATTTATTAATGTGAAATTAAGTTTATCCCATTATTTATGACTCGAACAATTGAGGTCCCGCACGTCGAAAACATCATTTCCACACACGTGCACTCGTAGTGTCAAGTATCGTAAATTTCGTTAGTGAAAGATATATTGATACGTAAGTAAATGTTTGAGACATAGAATAATTGACAGTTATTGGCTAAATAACAAGTGTTCCACGTCGGTAAACGAAGAAAGGATTGTGCAAAGTGTAAGATTGTATGGGTCGGGAAGGGCCGCGGCACCACTCGGACGGAATTTCAAAAGTTTGGTTGATTATGGTGCATTAAAATGGCAGTTTTCCTCCACAAATCAACCATTATTTGGCTGCATTAATTGGTAAATTAAAGGGCCATTACATGGCATTTACATGGGCACTAGAAGATGTCATTCTTACACTGCTATAAATTGATGCCTTTGACTCAGTTCTACACACACTTTTCAAGAACAACAATTCTGAAATTCTTGTTGCAAATTCTCTCCTCTTAGCAATCTTTTATTATTTGTTTTCTTCGCTAGAATCACTTGTGTTTGCTTTGCACAAATGATGGTTTGTTGTTTTATCTTGAAAAATTATTGCCCGCTAAAGTAAAAGCATATATACGGGGCAATCTTGTCTTAAAGATAGAGTGTCATAATTCGACTCAGCACAGTTGTAACACTTCCAGATTTAGTATGTCTTGGTTTCAGGTTATCAAAATTTAAAGAGCTTTCTGCAAATTGGTATAATGATTCAAGACTGACTCAAGAACTCAAAAAGCTTGTTGTTGTCACAATTCTTATTTACTACAAGCTTGTTGCTATTGTAATCTTTATGATTTATCCTTTCGAAGCACTTGTAATAGTTATTTACTATTCCCATATTGCTTTGTTTCCAACAGCTTATGTCAGAATAGGTTGTCTATATTACACTCTATTGGGTCGCGACTTTTCCTGAATCCTGTGTGATCAATACGAGATATTTCATACACCAAATTATCCTCTAGGACTCGAACATGAGACATGTAGTTAAAAATAGAAAGATCTTATCTATTTCATCACAATCATTACTGATGGGGCCATCCTAGTGTCATGCAATCTAAAGTACATTTTTGAGACCTAACACCACTTCAAGAAAAAAATTATATGTGGTAACAACGAGATTATAATTCCTCAGCAAGAGAAGATTAAAATTAATACACAAATAACTGGAAAACAATGATGATGATTGTGTAATTATATATGGCAGTTTGAAACATGCAGCTAACTGTACAATCATTAGCATTTCCCCAATTATTATGGGTATGGCAGAGACTTTACTTCAAATCAATATTCACTTTACTAAAGAATTTACCATGTAAATTACAGAATTATGAAAATCTAAAGGAGATTTTAAAGTTCTTCAACAATTCTAAAACAAAAGACCCTAATCCTCACACGTGAGGCGGGCTAGGCTTTAACATACTGGTTCAACAAAATTTAGTCTATATTCTGTATATCCGTTACGAAATTCACTTGAAATTGTTCTCGAAATCAAAACTCATAAAATTCAAATTCTGAACTCATATAGTAATAGATTTCTACTTATTGTCTAACTATATCTTTAATTTAATTTCCACACATTCATATACACTACTAGAAATGGGTGTTTTTCCTATGGATGCTTCGTCAGAATCCCACTGAAATTTGGGATTTCCAGCAGAAAGCTATCGGGGACAGTTTTCAACAAGTACATTTTCGCGATTCCACTACACATTTCATTGGAAATCCGCGTATTTTTAATATTAGGAAGAAATAAAACTTCTAAAATGATTAATAAAACTTACTACAAGGCAGTTTTTTCCAACAATGACTATAACCATCAATGAGATGTTGGAAAAACTTCTACTTATTTTTTATTGTTTTCATATTAAAAAAGTAATAAAGAAAAATCAGTGTTTTATATTTTATCATTCCAGCGTCGAGCTATTTATTTATTTATGCTAGGGAGGGGAAAGGGGTTAGGTTAAGGAAGAGAAGAAGGAAGAATTTATAACTAACCTCATGAAATTAGGCAAATGAACAAGTCTTTCAGCAAAATCCATTTCCAAATGATGTGATTTAAGTAGGCTGAATTCTTCATTATTAAAACTAAAAAATACGTGCAGTAATAAATAAAAAGGAAATAAATTGTCGATTTTATGAGAAATTATTTTGAGGGAAATAAAGAAAGGGTGTCAAGTTCATTGAATTATCTAAGCTTCTAAGAATCATGATGTCCTATGTCCGTTTTGGGCCTCGACTAACTCAGATTCATCCCGTAAAGTTCCACTTTGAGGAACTACTCATCAAAGAAGACTTCATTCCCCGAACTCGAATTCGAGCACCTTTGATTAATGTACCACATTAATGAGTGGTGTGTATAGCTATCTTTTAGCTATGTTCATCCCTTTCTAATTTCTAAAAATAATAAAATCATAATGGGAAGTTTTAATAATCATATAGACTTGATTAGGCACAAAAATGAAGAGTTTAATTACACAAAGACTACTAACCGCTAGCTCCTAGCTGATTAATGTTTTATGAGTTAGATACATTGAACTATCATAAAGTTAGTTACCGTTAAATATACTAAATATACATAAGATATACACGTTAATGTATATTTAGTCTCGGTATAGGTCTCGATTTTGTATAGGTATTGTACAAGGTTTTGTATAGTTGTAGTGTACCTTAATTGGTCTTATACTCTTACCATAATTGTATAGTTAGTCTCCAAATAGAATAAGGTTTTAGGAGTAGCATAGGAATATGATTCTCCTACTATGGAAATATGTAAATTGTATATATTGTCTTTCAATTAATGAAAATAATCAAGGTATTATTTCTTTCATGATATCAGAAGTCTAGGTTATTTTTTCCTCTCCACATTCTACATTCTCGTGGCACTGTTTTCCGACAACTTGCTCTCGAATTCCGGCCAATTCTCTTCTCCCAAATTATCCCAACTTTTTCTTCCAAATCCCTCAATCACATATTGTTCTATCAGTATGTCTACATCAAAGAACACGTTTCATCCTGCCCTTGCAGTTTCTAACATCAAGAATAACATCCCTTTTGTTCTTGAAATAGAAAATGTCCAATATGCGATGTGGGCCGAACTGTTCAAAATTCACGCAGGTTCGCATCAAGTCATCCATCACATAATCCCCGCGGACCCTGAGGATAGGGAGGTGCCAAAACGCGAGGATGATCCTAAGTTATGGACGACTCTTGATGCCACTGTCCTTCAGTGGATATATTCCACGATTTCTACAGACCTTTTGCAAACGATTATTGAGCCTGACGCTACGGCGCATGCAACTTGGGATAGACTACGTGATATATTCCAAGATAATCAAAATTCTAGAGTTGTTACTATTGAGCAGGAATTCTCCCACGTCAACATGAAAGATTTTCCTAACGTTACGGCTTATTGCAAAATATTGAAGGAATTGGCGGACCAACTCCGCAATGTTGGCGTGTTGGTTTTGAATGATCGTTTGGTCCTCTAAATGGTTTCAGGACTCTCTGAGGCCTATAGTGGTGTTGGCACGCTTCTTCGTCAAAGCAATCCTCTTCCGCAATTTTATCAGGCTCGTTCTATACTTACACTCGAAGAAGCAGGCATGGCTAAAAAGATGGCTACCGGTGCTAGTCCCGTAGTCATGATGACCGAGTCCAATTTTTATCCTACCGGTTCCAACAACTCGGACCAAAACCACAACAACGATAGCGGCAAAAGGGGACAAAATAAGAAAAATAATGGCAAGTGGTGGACCTCGGAACGGTCAGCAGCAGTGGTGGACCTCGGAACGGTCAGCAGCAGCAGCAGTTTTGGGCCCCTCAGTGGGCCCCTGTGCAATGGAAGTGGGCCCCACAGTTTGGGTCAAACAGTAGCAGCCCAGTGGTTCATCCTCATTGGCAGTGGACTGGCCAGCCCCAATCTTGGCCCAACATGCAGTGACCCAATTTCAGTAATCCCTCTGGGAAGAGGCAGTAAGTAGGGGTACTTGGGCCTTGGCCCCTGAAGGCCCATCACGCAATGGCCCCCACTTCTATCGACATCGAAGCCGCAATGCACACGCTTGAATTAAATCCTCCGGACCCAAATTGGTACATGGACACTGGAGCCACTACCCACATGACCTCCGACCAAGGTACTCTCTCATCTTATTCCAATTTGAGCAACCCTGGGGTATAATTGTTGGTAATGGTAATTCTATTCCGATTCGCGATTATGGTCATAAAGTTTTGCCCCCAACCCATCCACCACTTATCTTGAAAAATACCTACATGCCCCCAAATTGATTAAAAACTTAGTGTCTGTCCGTAAATTCACCACTGGAAATTCTGTGTCTATTGAATTTGATCTGTTTGGTTTCTCTGTGAAGGATTTCAAGATGGGGAGTCCTCTCATGAGGTGTGATAGCAGGGGAGATCTTTATCTCTATCACGCCATGTTCCGGTCTATCGAGTCAAGACTTGCCGTCAGCGTTTGCAACCCTTTCTCCTTCCTTGTGGTATGCTCGTCTTGGTCATCCCGGGTGGTATGTTTTGTCTTCCTTAGATAAAAATAATTTTATTTCATGTAAGGGTACGCGTAGTACTCCGAATTGTCATTCTTGTTCTTTAGGAAAAATTGTTAGATCGCCGTTTGTAGACTCTAATTCTCATATTTTAATGTCATTTGATATTATTCAGAGCGACTTATGGATGTCTCATGTTCTTAGTTCTTTGGGTCATCGGTATTATGTTCTCTTTTTGGATGATTATTCTAAATTTTTATGGACTTTTCCAATAGCGAAAAAATCTCAAGTTTTTTCCATCTTCTTAAAATTTAGAGCTTTCATTAGAACCCAATTTGAACGAGAAATAAAAAAATATTCAATGTGATAATGACAGAAAATATGACAACGGGGTGTTTCGGGAATTTTGTGCCAATAATGGGATCAATTTTCATTTTTCTTGCCCTCATATGTCTTCGCAGAATGGAAAACCGAATGCAAAATTCGTACCATCAATAACATTGTCCGAACTTTATTGATTCATGCTTCCGTACCCCATTTGTTTTGGCATTATGCTCTCCAAATGGCTACATATCCCTTAACATTCTTCCTTCCAAAGGTTTGACATATTTTCCCCCCTACAAATTTTATATAATAAGACTTATTTGTATTCTCATCTTAGGCTCTTTGGGTGCTTGTGTTATTCGTTATTTCTGTGCACCACAATTAACAAACTTCAGGCGCGGTCTATTAAGTGTGTATTTTTGGATTTTCCGTCTAATCATCGTGATTACAAATATTTTGATTTATCCTCTAATAAAATCATCATTAATCGTCATGTCATTTTTTATGAGTCCCAATTTCCGTTTGCTAAGATTAGTAGTCCCGGGCCTAGTTCGTATAGTTTTTTGAATGATGGTATATCCCCGTATATTATTCACCATTTTTAAACATATCCCGCACCCTAAATCCTCCAACGGGCCCACTGCCCGCTGGTCCCACTAGCCCATCGCAGGCCACTGTCCCCAGTCTCGTCACTAGGCCAGTTTCAACAATTGGGTCAGTCCAGTCCCTACATCCTCGACTGTTTCTGCTCACCGTGTTGGGCCAGCAGGCTCACTGCCTACTGGCCCGTCCGTCCCACGTTCAGAAAATTCCCAATATCTGCCCAATTCTTCCCCGAGTCATCGACCGGTCACTCGTAGTCAACGGGGTATTTTTAAACCAAAAAGGCATTTTAATTTAAATTCTAATGTTCTTAAATCACCCTTACCCCGTAATCCCGTATCTGCTTTAAATGACCCGAATTGGAAAATTGTTATGACCGATGAATATAATTCTCTTATTGATAATAAGATGTGGGAGTTGGTGCCCCGTCCATCTGATTTTAATATTATTAGGTCTATGTGGATTTTTGCTCATAAGGACAATTCAGACGGTTCATTTGCACGGCATAAGGCTCGGCTTGTGGGTGATGGTAAGACTCAGCAGGTTGGTGTGGATTGTGGGGAGACGTTTAGTCTGGTGGTCAAGCCGGCTACCATTCTCACTGTACTCAGCTTGGCTCTTTCGAAAGCATGGCATATCCATCAGTTAGATGTAAAATCCGCTTTCTTACATGGTGATCTCAAGGAAACAGTGTATATGCATCAGCCCTTGGGGTTTAAGGACCCCAAATATCCTAATCACGTCTGTTTGTTGAAGACGTCCTTATATGGCTTAAGCAGTCTCCACAGGCCTGGTATAAGAGGTTTGCCGACTATGTCTCGACTATTAGGTTCACTCACAACAGGTCGGATAATTCCTTGTTCATATATCGTCGTGGTTCGTCCTTGGCTTATATACTATTATATGTGGATGATATTATCTTGACTGCCTCTTCCGATGCCTTACGTCAGTCTATCATGACAATGCTCAGTTCTGAGTTTGCTATGAAAGACTTGGGGCCCTTGAGTTATTTTTTGGGGATTGTTGTCACTTGTCATGCAGGTGGATTGTTCTTATCACAGAGGAAGTATGCAACCGAGATCATTGAGAGGGCTGGGATGTCATCATGTAAGTCCACTTCCACTCCAGTTGATACTAAACCCAAATTGGGTGCTGCGGCCGGCGCACCATACGAGGACCCGACCCGCTATCGCAGTCTTGTAGGGGCCCTTCAGTATCTCACATTCACAAGACCAGATATTACGTATGTCGTACAGCAGGTGTGTTTATTTATGCATGATCTCAGGGTTGAGCACATGAATGCGCTCAAACGCATCATTCAGTATATTCAGGGTACACTTGACTATGGCTTGCATTTATATCCTTCATCGACGTCCACACTTGTTTCGTATACAGATGCTGATTGGGGTGGATGTCCGGACACCAGACGGTCTACATCTGGCTATTGTATGTTTCTTGGCAATAACTCGGTCTCCTGGTCTGCGAAACGTCAGTCGACTTTATCCCGCTCCAGTGCCGAGGCTGAGTATCGAGGGGTAGCTAATGTAGTCTCTGAATCATGTTGGTTACGTAATCTGCTGTTAGAGCTTCATTGTCCTATTCAGAAAGCAATGTTGGTTTATTGTGATAATATTACTGCCATCTATCTTTCATGTAATCCGGTTCAGCACCAGCGCACGAAACATATCGAGATGCACATTCACTTTGTCTGCGAAAAGGTTGCTCGTGGTCAAGTACGGGTCTGCCATGTCTCTTCCAGGTATCAAATTTCAGACATCTTTAAAAATGGTCTTTCCTTGGTCTTTTTTGAAGATTTTCGAGGCGGTCTCAACGTCCGAAGACCACCCGCTATGACTGCGGGTGTGTGTTAAATATACTAAATATACATAAGATATACATGTTATGCACGTGTATATCTTATGTATATTTAGTCTCGGTATAGGTCTCGATTTTGTATAGGTATTGTACAAGGTTTTGTATAGTTGTAGTGTACCTTAATTAGTCTTATACTCTTACCATAATTGTATAATTAGTCTCCAAATAGAATAAGGTTTTAGGAGTAGAATAGGAATATGATTCTCCTATTATGAAAATATGTAAATTGTATATATTGTCTTTCAATTAATGAAAATAATCAAGGGATTATTTCTTTCAGTTATAAATTATTTTTTTTTACAAGGAAATATTAATAAAGGCAGGCTAATCTTATCGAGTCTGTTAATTATGGGTACGAGACATATTTGCGTGGCTGGAAGAATTAGCTTAAAATTAATTAGAGGTATTGGGTTCGAGCTCCTGAAATAAAAAAATCCGCATAGGGAGTATATTCTTCTTAAATATGTCCTACACGACACAAATCTTTATTAGTCGGACTTTAAATACCAAATGATTAAACTAAAAAAACCAAGTGCATATTAAGAACAAAAGGTCCTTTTTTTTGCTTTCAGTGTATGTAACTTAAATCCATTTCAAAATAATTGAAGAACTCTTCTTTTATATATAACTATTTGTTATCCGAATTGGCTGGACTAATCTGAATTTGCTACGGATAGGACCTATTAAATGGGGAAGCGCTCTTTACCACTATTTTCTCCATTCAAATGGCTCGAACCCGAGACTTTTAGTTAAGGATATAGAGATCTCGTTCATCTCGTCACAAACTGTCATGTAAAAATATCTTTCATATATACTCTCCCCACATCCCCTCCAAATTCTACATAAAATGTGGTCTGCTCCATTTGCAATCAATAAGAAGATGTTTCCAATTATAGCAGCCAAAACATAAGACAAAACATTGTCCTTCCATGACTATTATGATCCATCATTTGGTAGTATCTTGTGTTGAATATCTCTAAGGGAATCTTGTCTGTTTAAATCTTTGTAGCTTCCAAATAAACTGCTCATTAGGTGCTAATGACATTTACAGAAATTAATCATGCTGTTTAAAGAATAATTAGCATCTTTATTATGTGGAAAAGGGGAATAAATTTAAGTTACATTTAGTATGTTGTAACATTTTCAAAGTTCCATTCTCTAACATTAAAGAATACATAAAAAACATAATAATTTAATACTTAGAAAAGCCCTCAAAAGTTCAAATTCTTGTCAAAGCATTGCAATGTCATTACAAATTTAAACCAAAAATCTTATAATTAAATTTCTTGTTCGATAAAGATACTGTTCGAGTCAGCTTACGTACACCTCGAACATTATTTCTCTCCAAAACGCTTGTAAGGATCTTGCATCTTTTGCATTTCCATAGCACCAAACACACCATAAACACTACTTTCATTTCCTTGATCACTACTACTTTGATCATCATCTTGATCACTTGCTTGATCCATTGCCATTAAATCATCTCCATACTTAACACTTTGAATTCTCAAATTCTCATGATTTTCCTTCACAACATTATTCACCTCTTGCCCTTTCAAAATACACGCAACTTCTTTCATCGTTGGTCGTTTATCAGGCTCGCTCTGAACACACAATGCAGCCACACGTATCGATTGTTTCAATTGAATTTCGTCGAAATTACCCTTTAACTTAGGATCAACAAGATCCTTAAATTTTTCTTTAGCTATCATTGGTTCCATCCACTCTGTTATTGTCCTTTTAACACCATTTGGAAGTTTTTCAATTGGTTTTCTACCAGTAATTAGTTCAAGGAGAAGAATTCCAAAGCTATAAACATCACAACTTTCAGAGACTTTACCCCACATAGCATATTCTGGTGCTAAATAACCCAATGTACCTTTGACACGTGTCGTCATGTGACTAACACCTTCTGGGATTAATTTTGCAAATCCAAAATCAGCAACTAGTGGCTCAAAATTTGAGTCCAATAGCACATTGCTAGCTTTGATGTCTCTGTGAATTATATGGGGTGAAACTTCATGATGCAAATACCTATATAACCAAAAAGCATACATATGAGTATTTGTTATGACTATTTTGAAACAGAGTATTTTATGTTAAAAGGATTTGCACAATCAGTTCACTTGTAAAGTAATCACAGGTAAATTTCTATAGAAAATGTTACTCCGTTCGTCCCAATTTATGTGATGGTGTTTGACTTACAAGGAGTTTCAGAAAGAAAAAAAAAACTTTTAAATCTTGTGGTCTAAACAAGTCATAGCTCATTAGGGGTAAAATGGAAGAATTTAAGTAATATACGTTGTATGTATAAGAAACGCTTACACCTAAGGTTACCAAAAGGATATCTACATGTAACTATGTAAGTCTCTTCAAAAAATGAGATTCGTAATCTTGAAGATGAGACAAGTTACGTGATATAATAGGTTAATGTGACCTAATAGTGTAATTTTTTTATGTTGACGGTATATATAAACTCTGTTAAATAAGGCAATGCCTTATGGCTCTCGGATTTGGCCATATTTGTCTCTCGGATTTGCTGGCCAGATTTGGCTCTAATTCTTTTGGTAATTGTTAATATTAGACAAGGTAAGAATCTTGTATATTAGGAAAATATATGTGTAATATATTGTAATATATAGGTTACCATAATTAGGAATATACACTACCATAATTGTAGAGTTACCATAATTGTAGAGTTAGAATTATGGTAGAAGAAGGCTTTGTAACTTGTATATATATATCTATTCAATCAATGAAAATAATCAAAGTTATTTCTTTTCGTAGTATCGAGCCTAGAGTCTAAACAAAGTTTTTTTCTCTCAAACTTTTGCCTCCCTTTAACCGAGACCCCCCCCTCTAAGTTTTTCTCTTCCAAAATTTAGTCTTCCGCTCTCAAAAACCTCTCTTAAATTTCCCTCCTTCTTTGTTCTTTCAATATGTCTAAGAACAATTTTCACCCGCCCTCACGGTTTCCAATATCAAGCTCGGTGTCCCTATTATCCTTGGAGATGGAAAACGCCCAATATAAGCGTGGAAGTGAGTTGTTTAAAATTCACGCTATATCTTATCAAGTTCTTCATCACATCATTCCTCCCGCTAGACCTCTTCCTGCGGAGGATCCTGAGTTATGGATTACACTTGATGCTACCGTTCTTCGGCGGATATACGCCACTATTTCGGTGGACCTTCTACAAACGATTATTGAGCCGGATACCACGGCTATGGCTGCATGGAATAGATTGCGTGACATATTCCAAGACAACCAACATTCACGTGTCGTCACACTCGAGCAGGAATTCTCTCTCGTTCGAATGGACGAATTTCCGAACGTTTCGGTATATTGCAAGAAACTAAAGGAGTTGGCGGATCAATTCCGTAATGTTGGCGCACCAGTAACAAATAATCGTCTAGTTCTACAGTTGGTTGTCGGTCTTTCGGAGGTTTATAATGGTGTTGGAACTCTCCTTCGCCAAAGCAACCCTCTTCCCGACTTCCATCAAGCCCGCTCTATGCTGACGTTGGAAGAAGCCCGTTTGGCTAAAAAGGCAGCTACAGGAGCAAGCCCAGTTGTCATGGTGGCATCCTCTCCTAGTCCTTCGGGTTTTGTTAATAATTCGGGCCAAAACCATAATAATGGTGGCGGCAAGAATAATCGCAAGAATAATAACAAAAATTGCGGGGGCAAACGCGGCGGTTCAGGTGGCGGTTCCGGTAGTCAACAAGCAGGCGGTGGGTCCCAGCCAGGGTACGATGGCGCGCGCCATGGGCCCAAATGATGGGGCGATGGCGATGGAACCCGTACCATCCAACAGGCGGTTTCCGGTGGCGGTGGGCGTACCCAGATCGAGCCAATACCCGGTGGCGGCCCGTTGGCGATGGCCCAAACAGCGGTAACAGCAGCGGCTACGGCCCGGTGCACCACGGACAAGAGTTCTTGAGCCCGACCACCGCAGCCAATCACGTGAGCCCCCGCTCGGAGCTGATATCGAGGCGCGATGCACCTGCGGGTTATCTCAGCCGGACCCAAATTGGTATATGGACACCGGTGCCACCACTCACATGACTTCCGAATCGGTACTCTCATCTTATTCCAATTTGAGCACCCTGGGAGATAATTGTTGGTAATGGCGTTCTATTCCAATTCTGGTATGGTCGAAAACGTTGTCTCCCCAATCCGCCCACTCTTGAAAAATACGTTACATGCTCCTAAATTGATTAAAAATTTAGTGTATGTTCGAAAATTCACAAATGACAATTACATTTCCGTTGAATTTGATCCTTTCGGTTTCTCTGTGAAGGATTTCAAGGCAGAGTCATCTCATGAGGTGTGATAGTAGGGGGGATCTATATCTATCATGCCGGTTTAGTCCATCGAGTCGGCCTTGCCGTCAGCCTTTTGACCATCTCTCCTTCCATGTGGCATGCTCGTCTGGGTCATCAGGATCTTCTATTTTATCAGTTTTAGATAAAAATAGCTTTATTTCTTGTAAGAGTGCAGAGTCGTACTCCACTTTGTCGATCTTGTTATTTAGGAAAATTGTTTAGCCGCCATTTGTAGACTCCAATTCTCATACTTCAAAGCCATTTGAAATTATTCATGTGACTTATGGACATCTCACATTCTTAGTTCAATGGGTCATCGATATTATGTTCTCTTTTTAGATGATTATTCTAGATTTTGTGGACATTTCCAATTGCGAATAAATCACAAGTGTTTTCCGTCTTCATCAAATTTAGAGCGTTCATGTACTCAATTCGAAAGAGAAATAAAAAATATTCAATGTGATAATGGGAAAGAGTATGACAATAGGGAGTTTCAGGGAGTTTTATTGCTAATAATGGGATAAATTTTTCGTTTTTCGTGTCCTCGTACATCTTCACAAAATGGAAAAGCGAGCATAAAAATTCGTTTCCATAAATAACATTGTCCGAACTCTCTTAATCCATGCCTCCGTACCTCCATATTTTTGGCATCATGCTCTACAAATGGCCACATATCTTCTTAACATAATTTAGGTGTAAAGTGGATAAGCATATTCTTCCCCCTCAAAATCCTATTTAATAAGAACCCTTCTTATTCTCATCTTGATTTTTTGGGTGCTTGTGTTTATCCGTTATTCCCATCCACCACAATTAACAAACTTCGTGCTCGGTCTACCCGTGTGTGTTTTTGGGTTATCCGTCGAATCATCGTGGTTATAAGTGCTTTGATTTATCCTCCAAGAAAATTATAATAAATCGCCATGTCATTTTGATGAAACCCAATTTCCTTTTAAAGTTCATACTCCCGAGCCTAAGTCGCATAATTTTTGGATGACCAAATATCCCGTATATTATTCGAATTTTTCGGACCTCTCCGCACCTAAATCCTCAGCAGACTCTGCCCACTGGACCTACAGCAAACTGTCTCGCCTTAATTCCAAGCTGGAACAGTTCGAAAGTGGGCGATCCGGCCCTGAGCGGATTGGTTCACCGACGAGTCCAACGATTCTGGAATTTGGACGGCGAGCCCATTTGCCTGCTGGCGATCTAATCCCCTAGCCCAGAAAATTCCCAAAATTCTCTCAATTCTTCCTCGAGTCATAGACCGGTCACTCGAAGTCAACGGGGTATTTTTACACCTAAAAGACATTTTAATTTACATTCGAATGTCTCTAAATCCCCCTTGCTCCGCAATCCTGTGTCGGCTTTAAATGACCCTAATTGGAAAATTGCTATGACTGATGAATATAATGCTCTTATTGCTAATAAGACGTGGGAGTTGGTGCCCCGTCCATATGGTATTAATGTTATCAGGTCTATGTGGATTTTTGCTCATAAGGAGAATTCAGATGGGTTATTTGCTAGACATAAGGCGCGACTTGTTGGTGATGGTAAGACTCAGCAGGTTGGAATTGATTGTGGTGAGACGTTTAGTCCGGTGGTCAAACCGGCTACCATTCGCACTGTGCTTAGCTTGACTCTTTCAAAGACTTGGCCAATTCATCAGTTGGATGTCAAGAATGCTTTCCTACATGGTGACCTCAAGGAAACAGTCTATATGCATTAGCCGTTGGGTTTCAGGGATCCCAACCACCCTAATCATGTCTGTTTGTTGAAGAAATCATTGTATGGGCTTAACCAGTCTCCAAGGGCCTGGTACACGAGGTTTGCCGAATTTGTTTCAACTATTGGGTTCACTCATAGCAGGTCAGATAATTCCTTGTTCATCTACCGCAGTGGTTCGTCCTTGGCATACATCCTGTTGTACATGGATGATATCATCTTGACTGCCTCTTCATATGCCTTACGCCAGTCTATCATGACCATGCTCAGTTCTGAGTTTGCTATGAAAGACTTAGGGCCTTTGAGTTATTTTTTGGGGATTGCGGTCAAGCGTCATTCAGGTGGGTTGTTTCTGTCTCAACGGAAGTATGCTGCTGAGATCATCGAGAGGGCTGGGATGTCATTCTGTAAGTCCACCTCCACGCCAGTTGATGCAAACCCAAAACTAAGTGCCACAGCAGGTGCACCATACGAGGACCCGACCCGCTATCGTAGTCTTGCAGGGGCCCTCCAGTATCTTACCTTTACCAGACCGGATATTACATATGCGGTTCAGCAGGTGTGTTTATTCATGCATGATCCCAGAGTTGAGCACATGAATGCAATCAAACGCATCATTCGGTATATTCAGGGGACACTAGACTATGGGTTGCACTTGTTGCGTCATCTACATCCACTTGTTTCTTACACGGATCTTTGATTAAGGGTGGTTTTCCGACACCAGGCCAGTCGACTTAAGCTCTTGTATGTTCCTTGGCAACAACGGTCTCTGGTCAGCAAACGCGTCGGCAACCCTATCGCGCTCAAGTGCCGAAGCGAGAATATCGAGGGTGGCGAATGTGGTCTCCGAATCATGTCAAGCTCGTAATTTGCTTTGGAGCTTCATTGTCCTATTCAGAAGGCAACCTTGGTATATTGCGATAACATTAGTGTCATCTACCTTCGGTAACCCGGTTCAACACCAACGTACTAAGCATATCGAAATGGACATTCACTTTGTCCGCGAAAAGGTTGCAAAGGGTCAAGTTCGCGTATGCCATGTCGTCGCGTTATCAAATTGCGAGACATCTTTACAAAGGTCTACTGCAGTTCTCTTTGAAGATTTTAGGGGGCGATCTCGGCGTTAAGAAGACCACCGCTATGGCTGCAAGGTGTGTTAAATAAGGCAATGCCTTATGGCTCTTGGATTTGGCCATATTTGTCTCTTGGATTCTTGTGCAGATTTGGCTCTAATTCTTTTGGTAATTGTTAATATTAGACAAGGTAAGAATCTTGTATATTAGGAAAATATATGTGTAATATATTGTAATATATAGGTTACCATAATTAGGAATATATACTACCATAATTGTAGAGTTACCATAATTGTAGAGTTAGAATTATGGTAGAAGAAGGCTTTGTAACTTGTATATATATCTATTCAATCAATGAAAATAATCAAGGGGATTATTTCTTTCAAACTCAAAATGAAAAGTTTAAGTTAAATTGTTTCTAAATAAGGAAGTTGACATTCTTTTTTAGACAGACTAAGAGGAAAATATGTCATATAAATCAGGATGGAGGGAATAAAAATAGGAAGTAGCTACGAATTCGTCATTAATCTATCGCTAAATAGCCCGTAGTTGACACAATTTTTTGATAATTCATCATTAATACGTAACTAATGATAATAGGATTTTTGCTGTTTAGCGACAGAAATTGCCATTCGCTATTTTTTTTCTTAGTGTATATATGTAGGTACTAAAAGGAGTAGTGAAGAAACTTACAAGAGTCCTTCTGCAGAGCCAATAGCAATTTTCATTCTTTTCTTCCAATCCAATTGAACTTCTCTTGATAAATGGCCATGTAAATGTGAGAGCAAACTCAAATTTGGCATGTAATCATACACAATAAGCCTTTGTTCATTTCCAGCACAATAGCCTCTTAGGCCTAATAGATTCTTGTGCCTAACTCTTCCAAGAACTTCAACTTCCACAGCAAATTCCATTTCAGCTTTTGAATTCATTGATTTTAGCTTCTTTACTGCTATCTGCAATTCCAAAATCTTATACAGTCAAACCTATTTATAACGGCGTTGTTTGTCTGGATATATTTTTGGCTACTATTATGAAATATTGTTATAACAAATATATAACATAACATAATTAACATGAAAAATCGATTCCAAAAAAACTTGACTATTATAGTGAAATGTTGTTATAGAGAGGTTTAACTATGATATAACCTCTTGCAGGGTAATATCGTATACAATAGAAGCAATATATAGTTCGATCCCTTCACCAGACCTTTTGTATAGCGAAAACTTAGTGCACCGATCTACCTTTTGATTTAATTCTCTTTGATTTCGAATTTATTTACCTCTTTTGCTTACTGAGAGTCACTTGATCATGATTCTTAGATAAAAAGATAGTCTAGTGTAAGAAGCATCCACGTTATACAGGGTCTGACAAGGGGTCGCACATCAAGGGAGTGTAATGTAAGCAGGCATCTTGATGCAGATATTAGTGACTGATTTCACAGCTCTAACTCGTGACCTATAAGTCACACGGGGACAACTTCACTATAGCTCCCAGGACTCCCCTTCATCATGATTTTTAGATGTGAATAAAAATGTTGACATTTTAAAACTTCTTTTTGTATCATCATTTGGTTTTCAAAACATATGGACTCGATTAATTCAGATTTGCGTCGCGTTGGGCTCATCTAAGGGATAAGCATGATAATTTTCTATTTTGTATCTTCTAACATTCCAAAAAATCTTGGTATGGTTTCACCTTTTAATGGGCCTTACATGACATGAATACGAATAAGTTGGGATCCAAATCGAACATCGGTGAAAAACAAAAATAATTTAAAAGGCTAATAATTTACTTATTTATTTATTACCTGAAGACCATCAGAAGTTTTTCCCCAATAGACACTTCCAAAACCACCTTCTCCAAGCTTGTTACTCTCACTGAAACCATTTGTTGCTGCATGTAACTCTTTGTATGTGAATATTCTCCAAGAATTGCCACCACCCACTTCATTGTTTTGCCTACAAAAATCCCAATCAATTTACATTAATTCTACTTATGTATAATTTTCTAGTAGACATAAATTTTCAAAACATACAAAAAGAAAAAAAGAAGCTATATCACTACTAGAAAACAGAAATTTTCGACGGACATTTCTGTCAAAATTCAGTCAGAAATCTCACAGAGTCTGTCGAAAACGTTTTCGACGAATTTCTGATGAATATCAGTTTGAAGTTCATGTTTTATGGTAAGAATTCAGGCACGACCCGTCTGTCTGCTTCTAGGTCTAAAAATGCGCCGAACAAGGGCGCATGGTGTATATATAAACAAATAGTGAGAAAAAGGGGCAAAAAAATATCGATTCAACGTGATATATATGCAACAAGTAATGATTTCAACGAGATCAAAGAAATCCTTCCCAGAAC
The DNA here is from genome assembly GCA_029783415.1 of Anisodus acutangulus. Classification (NCBI taxonomy): domain Eukaryota; kingdom Viridiplantae; phylum Streptophyta; class Magnoliopsida; order Solanales; family Solanaceae; genus Anisodus; species Anisodus acutangulus. The sequence continues at coordinate 44,869,488 of CM056494.1, forward strand.
GTCACTTAATGGTCTTGGCTCGAATTATGTATATACATGCAAAAAAAATGTAAAAATATGTATGCGTGGTAGATCACTTTTTAAATTTTAAATTTTGAATTCGTCTTACTGGGTTGGATAAAAAACAGAAGGAAAATAGAGAAAAAATGTTAAATAGTTTTTAGTAAGTACATACCCTTCATCAACTTTTTCATCACTACAGCAACTGAAAGATGATCCCATTTCTTCAAATTCACAAAAAACAAACTGAGTTCAATGAGAAATTTTAATTTGGTTGCCTCCTTTTTAAACCTTAAAACTGACAATTTAATAATTTGCCATTTTCATAGGCTAATTCTGCCGTCCTCTGCCGGCTTAATTTATGTTAATAATATACATGTCAAATATTTAATTCCACTTTCATTCTTATTTAAAACAAAATCTTTTTTCAAAATAGAAAGAAAAATTTATTCATCACTTTTATTTGATTAAGTCATGTCTCTCTACTTCGTAGCATGAGACATAAAATCGGGTCTCATTGTTAAGGTTCGTTCAGTCAAGTTAAAGCATCAAGTGTCCATTGCGACTCGATTAAGAATTGGGTCGTAAGTACCATCGTAGCAGCTAGTTTATCTTTTTTTGTGTGTCACCTTTTCCTTTATCAAGATCTTATTTTCTTAAATTTTCTAAGGGATTAGTGAGATTAGCAGAATTGTTAAAATTTAGAGGTTGAAGGATTTTGGATTAGCAAATACTTACTATCCTAATACTTACAACACTAATTGACAGTGTAAGATTGGCTTTTAAAAAAGTACTTTTGGAAAATAATAATTTGTATTTGGTTAATTAATTTAAAAACACTTTTATCAATATTAGAGCAAAATAACTTCTGCTAGTACTACTCAAGGACACTTATTTATTTCCTAAATGCTTGACAAACACCTCAACTTTCTATATTATAGATTAATAATAGTACTTACTTATTTAAGGGAAAAACAACAAATTGGCTTTCTAATTATGGCCACTTGGCTTAATGAAAATGGTCAAACGGTTCCATCTTGACTATTTGTTGTTGCCAACTGGATTTCAATTTGTCTTACAAGCAAATAATAGTTGACTAATCACAAATTTGTAGTACTAGAAGTACCAATAGAAAATTAAAGAAGTAATTAAAATATGAGATGCAACTCTTCTTTCTTAGAATAAAATAAATTAGTCGATTACCCCAAAATTTATTACTTGTCAGTAGGGATGGCAACGGATCGGATCTGGACCGAATCCTACTAGATTCAGATTCAGATTCGTTTTTCATACCTGAATCCAGATCCGGATCCAGATCCATCGGGTCCATAAAAATTAGATTCAAATCCGGATCCACCGGGTCCACGGATCGGATCTGGATCCACATGTAAAAAAATTTGCCTTGCTAAGAAATTTTTTTTGAACTGACAAACGATTTTTACTTAGCTAACAGTTTACTGTGTTTCAATTTTGAAATGTTCATATGAGATATTTTGTTCGTTGTCTCGTTTTGATTGTGAGCTATTAATTGAAAATGTTGGACAATGACAATAGTTGTGAAAAATGCTGACTAGTATTTCCACAATGCAGAACTTGCATGTGCTTGAAATCTTCACAAATGAAGTGAATATAATTTTAACTACTTGTCTATGGAGATGTTAGTCATTCACTAATATAACATTGATTTTATTATCGAAGTTACCTCTTTATTTTTTGGTTTTTGAGTTAACGCGGGGATAAATTAAACTTGTTTTGAGAATTAAACTTGCAAGGATGTGCTTAGCAATTTTAAGAAAATACTTATAAAATTACATTCTATGTTATGAATATATTTAATAAAAAACGGATCCACGGGTCGGATCTGGACCGGATACGGATCTCAAATACAAGATCCAGATCCAGATCCGATCCGTCAGGTCCAAATTTTAAAGATTCATATCCTATAAAACGAATCTGGATCCACCGGATCTGGACCGGGTCCAGGATCCACTGCCATCTCTACTTGTCTGTATATGCAATACCTTTAGTGCTTATTTGGAACAAACAGAAGTTTATGAATTTTGACAATTCTTCACAAGGCACCATACTCACAACCTGTTGATATTATTGAGTTCATAATTTAATTTACGTATATATTTAATAAATTTCTCAATATATGCTAAAAATAATGAATTCTGATAACACTATATCATATATTGTGCATGTTAAGGGTGTCACATCAGATATGAAATGAGAACATGAACTCCTTATATGGACTTGGACAATCCTCACCCTACAAGCTAGCTTTTGAGGTTAAGTTAGACCCAAGATCTATTCTTTACATGGTATCAGAGTCCGTCACTGAAAACACTTTTCACCATTTGCAGTAATTAGAAATGTTGGGAGATTAGTGTTTTGTGCCTAAGAGTGGCCAGTGGGCCGGGCTCGGAATGCAGCGGGCGGTCGGCGGGAGTCGGGGTCGGGCGGGACGGGAGAAAGTCGGGAGTCGAAGTCGGCGGGCTCTGGCGGGGGTCAGATCTGGCGGGTGGAGCAAGTCCGATCCGATCCGATCTCGTCGGGCTCGAGTCGAAGCGGGCTCGGGGAGTCGGGCTCGGGCGGGATCTGAGGGGTTTTCATTTTTTTTTAAATAACATATGTATAAAAAAAAACTCAATAAACAAAATAAGATAGTGTAATAAAAAACATCCCAAGTGTTTTTGTGCCTCTATATTATTTAATAGACATATGATTTTTGTAATACAAATACAATTGTCTAAAATCTAAATTGCAACTTTGTGGTGTTGTCCAAAAGTTACAAATTACATAATAAAATTACAATTAAAAAATTACATTCTCAAAAACACATTCTAATTGCTTGATGATTTCATGTGGTTCTTGGTTGGAATTGGTATTTGTTGGTCAAATTGATCACGTCGCTTCCACTACCGGTTAAAGATTTACGTTGTAGTTTTATCATCTTCTTCGTTGATCTCCAGGTTGTGCACCTTCTCGCTCATTATCCAATCTCTATATATACGCAATTTCTAAGTTGTCTCGGCTAATGAGTGTCGTGGTCTCTATTTGATATTTGCTGCGAAAAAAGCGCTTTGAGGCAGTTGCGGCAACGCTTGAATGTTTCAAAACATCTCGAGCCATCAATGAAAGTGTCGGAAAGGTCTTCTCATTCCCCTCGATTATTTCAGCAAGTCTTCATGTCCATCTTCATTTGATAACTTCTTGATGCGAACCACTGCAAAACAAAAAATATCCAACTTCGCTAATTTGGTTAGTAGTAGAGTGCGACCGCACATTCTATTTCACGAGGCTTTCAATACTAGCGCGAGAAGCGGCATGTCTTTTGTGAGGTTGTATTGAAGATGAAGAAGATGGTATGGAAATTTGGTAAGTTACTAGCATTTTCTTGTTGATAAAATCTATATATATTTGCATTGGTGTTCTCACGCTAGACAATACTTCTTCTTTAGTTTGTTCAATAGGTGGTGGGTGATTTAGATTTTGGGGCGTGAAGGTGGTAGTACTTCTATACAATCGTAAATAGTTTCAATTAGTGATTTAGTACAGTCTATTTTAATAGTAGGATTTAATACAAAACCAATAATATAAATAGAGGAATAGGAATAAAATATTTTTATTTTGAGAAATATTTTTAATAGGTGCCTTATAAAGTGGTTTTTCATATATTCACTAAGTAATAAAAATATTAGAGTTATATAAAATAACATAGTTGAAATAGTAGGATAATATATCTTAGGAAAAATTCTTTTGTTGCTTGAAAAATTTCTCTAAAAATACAATAAGTTAGGAAATTTTTTCCCAATCACTATCTAAAATCATATCAATTTGGATTTTTATTATGAGAGTTAAAAAATAAAGTTATAGGTAATTTATAGTCATAAGCAACAAGTAGTTGCTCGTATAAAGAATTCCACCTAGTGGATACTTCTTGTGGAATTTTTCTAAAGGTAGTCCACAATCATGACAAATTTTTTTATATTCTTTTCTCGTTGTACTTTATTACTTTTAAAAATAAAGTTTATAGCAAATTGTATTTTACTAAGAATGTCTTCAAAAAGTGATAGACCATCCTTTACAATTAAGTTATATATATGGCATACATTTTATATGAAAATAGATGCGGAAAAAGGCTGAGTTAAACTATTTTTAAAATTGTAATTGCGTAATTGTTATAAGAAGCGTTATCTAATGTAATAGACATAATTTTATCGGTAATTCCGTAATAATCGCACACTTGATAAATATTTTCTGCAATAAAAGTACCGGTGTGCCTATCATCTATATATCTATACGCTAAAATACATTTTTGCATAGACCATTTATAATCTATCCAATGACAAAGTTCTGATTAAATAATCATGGCCGTTAGTACTATGACCTATATCGGAGCGTGATGGATACTTTGCCATTAAAATGATATAATGAAAGCGTAAAATATTGTTGATATTCATGCAGCGAATTTAAATACATCTCTCTTAGCAGTTGATCTAGGAAAACCGTTAAAAGCGGGATTATATATATCTCTAATGTAATGAATAAAGCGGAGATGAAGAAATGAAAAAGGCAAACCCTCCACGGCAACTAATTTTGATATTGTTTCCCTATCTCTATGTTTATTGTATTTAGAGCCTACAATTCCCCGTCATAGGGTTAATTTGACCACCAGTACTTGGTGGGACGTGTCGAGTATGTGAACCTTGTCGATGGAAGCGACGTTCTTACCCGGTTTTGAAGCCTGGTATTGGGCATACCTAATTTGGATGAGCACTACTCGTGTCTAATTAAACCCCGTCCCAAGTGACCTTTTTCAGTTTTAAATTTTAAAACATTTTTACAAATTTTACATATAGCTACTTGATTCTCTCGTCCCTATCAAAAAATGTCCATGCATCTGATTTTAATGAGTCGTTTCTTTGGACCTCGTCTCATACTAGGGGAATAGGAGGTATTCAGGTTGAAGGTGCACTAGTGGGTGTGTTGTCATCAACATTAGTGGGTATATCATCTAGATCATCGTCTAAATTAAAGTCTTCTTGAGTTCAGAGAAAATAGCTCTGGTCTAAATCTAATGGTATTGTAGGAAAATGTTGAGTATCAACAAAATCATCTTGTGTAGGAATAAGATGACTAGAAAAGTACCCTTGCCTTGGTTGCCCTACTAGAAGAAGCACCCTTTACCTTACCTTAAACATACCTTTTAATCCTTCCATTTAATTATGATAATAAATAAATAAATAAATAATTAAAGATAATAAAATTAAGTGATATAAACTAAATAAGCAGAGATAATAATGATTTAATGAAGGAGCAGAATGTACCAAGCAGCAAGCGTAGCGTCGGCGTGTAATCGAAGGTTGAAAAATTGAAACTTTGCTCGATAGAAGATCCTCAAACTAGTTGCCAACTTCACTACCAATTCCCAAATGAATAAATAAAATTGAATATTTAGCAAACAATGTAGACTTGTAGGGAGATATATTGAGAAATTAGAGAGATTGTAGGAAGATTTGTAGAGAAGATGAAGAAAATAAGTTATTTATAGTTGAAAAATTGGGTTAAAGTGTAAATATAATAACTTATGGGTTAAAAATAAATATTAAGGGGTAGGGGGGTTGGGGGGAGGGCTAAAATGGCCGTTAATGTAGCCATTTTAGATTATATTTAATTGCAGCGGCCATTTTTCAAGAAAGCGGGGTCGGGGTCCGGGGTCGGGTCAGGCGGGCTCGGTCTCGGCGCTTAAAGGCGGGCTCGGGTCTCGCGGGCGAGACATCGTCCCGTCCGAGAGAGTCCGCCCGTAATTTTTTTTTTTTGGCGGGGTCGGGGCGGGCTCGGGACGGGCTCGGGTCGGGGTCGGGCTGTCCCGGCCCACTGGCCAGCCCTATTTGTGCCACATATTCCAAAATATTTGGTTCTTTGATAAATTTATATCGGGATTATAATACAAGAATTGTAATAGTGAAATTAATAACCCCTAGCTTATAATTTATAAATGCGTATACTTTTCCTAACGAAGCTTTGATTCATGACATTGAAAATGGATATGAAATATATGTGTTTGGTCATAAGTTGTATAAAGTTTTGATAAAATTGTTACCCTTATTTTAAAAGTTTTTGTTTCCTAACAAATATTATTGATATCTCAGAGCACATTATGAATTGTGACAAATCTGACGAAATGATTTATGCTGCTTCTTGCAAAGATTTTTTGCTAGAAGTAGAGAGTCGTTTGCATCTTTTATGATTCTTTCGTCAAAAATCATTTATTTTGTCATTTACAATAAACTATTTGATCATTAGTAAACTAATTTTCTATTTGGTTTTCTATAATTAAAAAGTGGAGTAATATTTTTTTTAAAAGAGGAAGATATTTAGCATTTTATTTCGATTCGAACATGGATAGGAAACAACAAGAAAAATCATGTATATATATATTTTTTCCAGCTTTCGAAGTCCACAGGCCCAATTAATCTAGATTCACGTTGAGAGGGCTCACTGTCAATACATTTTTCATTCTTAGAATTTTAACGAGAGACATTTCATTACGGGTGAAGGGATCACAATCATTCCATCCACCACCTGGTGATAAGAAACATGTTTCAGCATGTTGGGTGTGTGAACAACATCTTGTATCGATAGTTGAAAAGATTGAGAGCCAATAGAAATTTCTGAAGGAAAAAGATATGGTGTGACCACCATTAGAAAAAAAAAACCCAAAAAAGCCTCATTTTAAAATAATGCCCCGAAATATCCCTAAAGCCCAAATTAAAGACAAGCGATAGCCAACATTTCTCATGCTGTCAGCAATCTCTCTCTCTTCCAACTTCATCGTTGTTTTCCTTCTTCTTCCGCCAATCACAACCACACCACCCACCCCAGCAAGACTTATCTCATATAATTAACTATTTTAGGACTTCAGTTTTCAAAATATTTCATTCGCCAAGTTTTCATTGTTAGCAGAAATTATATACAACTTCAGTTTTTGGTCATATGGCACTACCAAACATCATCTAAGCAGTATGCAGATCTACTTGGTTAATGGCACAACCAAACATCGTCTAAGTAACATCTATAGTTCTTGACAGCAGAAAAAAGAGAAGGGAAAAATCTTCGTTGTTTCCTGCTTCAGCAGATCCATGTCGTCGGAGTTCATATAAATGTCTTGAATCATCAACTCTATGGTTGTTTGGGACAGATCTGGCCTAATAAACTTTTCCGGCAATCTCTAATTTTTCTCTGATAATCCTTTGTTTGTGTGTTAATAGTGTATAATGACTGTATAATTTGTATATCATTAATGTGTATACATTTTGAGTATACACAAATTATACAAGAATAATACATTTTATGTACACATACTGTGAGGATACATAAAATATACAATAGTGATACAATTTTTATATGTATTAATATATTTTTCTATATGTTTGATACATTTTTATACCTAGATACAATAGTGATACATATTCTATACAACAATGATACAATTTCTATATATATATACAGTAATGATACATATTCTATACTAGGGCTGGCCAGTGGACCGGGATGGCCCGACCCCGACCCGACCCCGTCCCGAGCCCGCCCCGGTCCGGCCCCGACCCCGCCAAAAAAAAATAAATAAATAACGGGGGCGGGACTCGAACTCGGGACGGGACGATGTCTCGTCCCGCGAGACCCGAGCCCGCCCCAGGCCCGCTTGACCGGAGCCCGCCCCTACCCCGTCCCGAGCCCGACCCCGACCCCGCCCTTTTCTCCCCTTTGCAAAAATGGTCGTTGCACCAACGACCATTTTAGATTATGGTCGTTGGCCAATGGCCATTTTAGGCCCCCCCTACCCCTTAATATTTATTTTTAACCCATAAGTTATTATATTTACACTTTAACCCAATTTTTCAACTATAAATAACTCATTTTCTCTTCATCTTTCTCACAAATCTTCCTACAATCTCTCTAATTTCTCAATATATCTCTCTACAAGTCTACATTGTTTGCTAAATATTCAATTTTATTTATTCATTTGGGAATTGGGAGTGAAGTTAGCAACTAGCTTGAGGATCTTCCATCGAGCAAAGTTTCAATTTTCAACCTCTCGATTACACGTCGACATTACGTCGGCGTTTGATACATTCGTTCCTTCATTAAATTATTATTGTCTGTTTATTTTATTTAGCGCACTTAATTTTATTGTCTTTAATTATTTATTATCATAATTAAAATGGAAGGATTAAAAGGTATGTTTAAGGGTAAGCCAGGGCAATGGTACTTCTTCTAGTCATCTTATTCCTACACATGATGATTTTGTTGATACTCGACATTTTCCTACAATACCATTAGATTTAGACCAGGAGCTATTTTACGGAACTCAAGAAGACTTTAATTTAGACGATGATCTAGATGATATACCCACTAATGTTGATGACAAAACACCCACTAGTGCACCTTCAACCTAAATACCTCCTATTCCCCTAGTATGAGATGAGGTCAGGTCCAAAGAAACGACCATTAAAATCGATGCATGGACATTTTTGATAGGGATGTAGAGAATCAAGTAGCCATATGTAAAATTTGTAAAAATGTTTTAAAATTTAAAAGCTGGAAAAGGTCACGGTGGGACGGGGTTTAATTAGACACGTAGTAAGTGCTCATCCGACTAGGTATGCCCAATACCAGGCTTCAAAATCGGGTGCGCAAACGTTCGCTCCATCGGGACAATGTTCACATCACGTCTTGTCCGGACCAAGTACATAGGTCAAATTAACCCTATGGCGGGGAATTGTAGGCTCTAAATACAATAAACATAGAGATAGGAAGCAATATCAAAATTAGTTGTTGTGGAGGGTTTGCCTTTTTCATTTCCTTCATCTCCGATTTTATTCATTACATTAGAGATATATATAATCCTCGCTTTTAACGATTTTCCTAGATCAACTGTTAAGAGAGATGTATTTAAATTAGCGCATGAATATCAACAATATTTACGTTTTTCATTATATCATTTTAATGGCAAAGTATCTATCACGTCTGATATAGGTCGTAGTACTAACGGCCATGATTATTTAACTGTAACTTGTCATTGGATAGATTATAAATGGTCTATGCAAAAACGTATTTTAGCGTATAGATATATAGATGATAGGCACACTGGTACTTTTATTGCAGAAAATATTTATCAAGTGTGCGATTATTACGGAATTACAGATAAAATTATGACTATTGCATTAGATAACGCTTCTAATAACAATTACGCAATTACAATTTTAAAAAATAGTTTAACTCCATCTTTTCCAGACCATTTTCATATAAAATGCGCGTGCCATATATATAACTTAATTGTAAAGGATGGTTTATTACTTTTTGAAGACATTCTTAGTAAAATACAATTTGCTATAAACTTTATTTTTAAAAGTAATAAAGTACAACGTAGAAAAGAATATAAAAAAATTTGTCATGATTGTGGACTATCTTATAGAAAAATTCCACAAGAAGTATCCACTAGGTGGAATTCTTTATACGAGCAACTACTTGTTGCTTATGACTATAAATTACCTATAACTTTATTTTTTAACTCTCATAATAAAAAGCCAGCTGATATGATTTTAGATAGTGATTGGGAAAAATCTCCGAACTTATTGTATTTTTAGAGAAATTTTTTCAAGCAACAAAAGAATTTTCCGGTATATATTATCCTACTATTTCAACTATGTTATTTTATATAACTCTAATATTTTTATTACTTAGTGAATATATGGAAAAACCAGCTTATAAGGCTGACTATTAAAAAAATGTTTCTCAAAATAAAAAAATATTATTCCTATTCCGTCTATTTATATTATTGGTTCTGTATTAAATCCTACTATTAAAATATACGGTACTAAATCACTAATTGAAACTATTTACGATTGTATAGAAGTACTACCACCTCCAAGTCCCAAAAATCTAAATCACCCACCACCTATTGAACAAACTAAAGAAGAAGTGTTGTCTAGCGTAGAACACCAATGCAAAAATATATATAGATTTTATCAACAAGAAAATGCTAGTAACATACCAGCTTCCATACCATCTTCTTCATCTTCAACACAACCTCACAAAGACATCCGTTTCTGCGGCTAGTATTGAAAGCCTCGTAAATAGAATGTGCGGTCGCACCTCTACTACTAACCAAATTAGCGAGTTGGATATTTTTGTTTTGCAGGGTTACATGCCGTATTAAGAAGTTATCAATGAAGATGGACATGAAGACTTCTTTGAAATACTAGAGGGGGAATGAGAAGACCTTTCCGACACTTTCATTGATGGCTCGAGATGTTTTGAACATTCTGCGTCGCCAATCGCGTCTGAAAGCGCTTTTTCTGCAGTGATATCAAATAGGAGACCACAGACACTCATTAGCGGAGCGACTTGGAAATTGCAGTATTATTCAGAGATTGGATACGAGCGGAGCGGAGAAGGTGCGGTCAACCGGAGATCAACGAAGAAGATGATGAAAACTACAACGAAATCTTAACCGAAGGTAGTGGAAGCGACGTGGATCAATTTGACCAACAAATACCAATTCCAACCGAAGAACCACATGAAATCATCAAACAATTAGAACATGTGTTTTTTGAGAATGTAATTTTTTTAATTGTAATTTTATTATGTAATTTGCAACTTTGTTGCAACTTTTGGACAACACCACAAAGTTGCAATTTAGATTTTAGACAATTGTATTTGTATTACAAAAAAATCATATGTCTATTAAATAATATAAGAGGCACAAAAATAACCTTGGATGTTTTTATTACACTATCTTGTTTTGTTTATTGAGTTTTTTTTATACATATGTTATTTAAAAAAAAAAAAGGAAAACCCAGTATCAGGAGCCCTAGCTCGCCTGGGCGATGCAAGCGGGATCGGGATAGGAACGGGACTTGCTCGATCCCGCTGCAGACCCGACCCGCCAGGCCGACCCGACCCGACCCCTTCTCCGCCCGCCGACCCACTTGGACCCCCGCGGACAGAGCCCGGCCCACTGGCCACTCTTATTCTATACCACAATGATAAAATTTCTATATATATGCTGGAATTATTTGAAAAAATGGCTAGAAAATGAAATTATTTTAAAAGGTCTAAGAAATATTTTTTAAGATTTTTGGGTCATTGAGTGTCAATTTGTGTCATTTTCCCATCTCTTAATGGTGTTAGGAATTTTAGAGAAAAATGTGTAGGCTTGACCTAAGGCGAACAATATCAAACCATGTTAAGAGTATCTACTTTGTGCACCGAACTACCCTTGCACTTTTATAATCAGTTTTTAAATAGTTAACTAGAGGAACCATCAAAAGTGGGCTTAGGATGATTGCCAGTTTGTTTTGTTTGCAATTGACGTCCATTTGGTGAATGAAGAAAATCAGTGCAGACTTATTACAGGCCCATGAATTCGGAGAAACTCGCGGCCCAACGCCAATTATGAGAGTTGTTTACTTCTCCACTACTTTACTCGTTATTTTTCATGACTGTCAACAAGGAGCACAACCATCAAACACCATCTCCTATAAATCAAATATATAATAAACAACATATGAACAGAAAAAAAACACCGTCTTTGTCGTTGAGGTGTGATACTATATATCGTAGAATAGATGAAACCGACATTAATGGGAGGATGAATTAATTCTGACTACTGTACCATATTTAATTGCAGAAAATCGTAGACTTTAAGAATATTGTCCATCAATTGATAACTATTCTTCTATATGGTACTATTATCTATATTATATAACATCTCTTATTTTTGGAGAAAACAAAATTATGCATTTTCCAAAACTAAAGCAAGAAGAGTAACCCATGCCTAGTAATTGGGCTTAGTAAACACGCTAATCATGCCCTAAAACTTGGGTCCAACATATCAAATGGTTTGGGCCTGTAAGTGCCTCTTCCCGTCCATGCTCGGCCCATTGTTAGTGTTACGTCTGCTTTGATTAATTTAGGTTAATTCACAAACGCCCTCCATAAGGGCGCTTAACAAAAAAAAATTAAGAAATAGCCCCCGCTTCAGAAAATTCGCTAGGAAAAGCTTTTATTGCCCATCAGGTATAAGTTGTGGACATAAATTAGTTTAATGAACATGCTCAATTGACCACAAGTCATGTGTTTTAGGCAAGAATGAGAACTTATGAGCAACAGAGGGAAGCTTTTGTTGTTCATATGGCATACCTTCTAGCTCGTCTATAAGCCAAAAGTTTATAATATTTCAAGACAGTGAATTGCTCAATTGACCACAAGTTCTGCCTTATAGGTAAAAGTTAGAACTTATGTCAGATGGGCAACAAAAATTCTTCTCAATGATTTTTTCAAGTTGAGGTTAATTTTAAAAAAAATTATTTTGGGGGGACAAAAATTCAAGATCGGACACTGTTGAAGAAACCACACGTCATTTCTTGGATCAATTTAGGTTAATTTACGCAAATATTCCTTTTCTAGGTCACCATTTAGATTTTGTCTTATTTTTATAAGTTGCACAATTCTAGCCTTTGAGAATAAGAAAATATGAAAGAAAACATCAATAAAATTTGAGACTGTGATCTAATGTTTTCTCATAAGATTTCAGTTTGCTCAAAAGGGATCTATAGACTAAAAAGGTCTATAAATTGTAAGAAAAGTAAAAAGACTGAACAACTATTCACCAAAGGGGACAACCGTCGTAAATTTCTGAATTCAATACTATTATAAGAGTCACACAAAGAAAATAAGTTTCGAATTCGAACCGTGAAAACAAAGAAACATATGATAACGAATGCTTCCTTTAAATAAAAATACAATCAAGTGAATGGATTCCGTTGGGAATGAGCGTTAGGCATAATACATATGCATGCTCTCAAACTTGGCCTTAGTAGGTAAGTATACCATCCAACATTGGGTGTACACAAGTAGACACCTCAACTTGTGTTCACTTTGTCAGTTAAATACTCCAACTTACAAAATGATCATCTAACCACCTCCAAAATTTATGTGTCACATCAGCATTTGTGTTTACGTGTTCAACTATATACAAATTGAGAGGTTTACTTGTGCACACCCAAAGTTGAAGGACATACTTGACAACTAAGATCAAGTTTGAGGGTATGTTTATGTATTATGCTTTTGAGTTATCATGAAATTAATATAGTTAGCTAGATACATATAAGATCAATCTATTCTACGGAGTCTAAAATATCAAGAAGTGACGGTTTTTGTTATAAGTTTGCGAGTTCGTTAAAATTCAATATTTTAGAATCAAACTTTACGCATATATACAAAAAGAAAAAACAAGAAAAAGTAGAATCTAAGAGAAGTATATCTTTTGTAGCTTGTTCTCGTAACTCAGAACTCATAACATCTTAAATCGGCCCTTGATCGATTCTTTTTTATCAACGGAGAAATAGAGAATGGATAAGAATATTTTCATATTTTTATTGTGGTTTCTCCATAAAAAAAACAAAAAAGTAATCAATCAGAATAATTTTTTCGAGACCTATTATTTCCGACCAAGTTTTTGCATACATGAAAATATCACCTTGCACTGAAGTGAGTGCATGATTTTGATGGTAATATTACCAAACAAACAAAAAGACGGGTTTAGTTACATATATAATCAATAATTGGTCCTTTTTCAAGTTTCTGCATAATTATTTGCTTCGTTTGCAAAAAGAATAATCCATCTTGTACACAAAATCTCCAAATGGGCTATAGTAATGAAGCTTATGACTTGTTATTTTCATTACTTTTTGAGATGAAAATTCATTTCAATTCAAAATATAAGACTCGTCAAACCAAAATATAAATGGTTGTCACAATCATTAGGAAATGCCTCATATTTATCCTCTCCAATAAGCCTTCCCCATAATTTGTAAAATATCAAACATACTAATTAAATTGAAATCCTAAACCAAATGAATTTCTGTTGAGATACAATATAATTTTTTTAAAAATATGTGCTTCTCTAAAAGTGTAAGCTAAGGGGACAAATTCGTGATGTTTTTATGGTCAAAGTGAACAATACTAGTCATAGACTTGGACGGTAGAAATAACAATCAATATAGTAACAATATTCACGAGCCTCAAAGTCATTGAAATGATAATTAATAGAGAACAAATGGAGTTAAAACTCATTGATCTAGCACAACAAATATGGTAGACTTATGGTCTAAATAATTAATTTTCAAATCTAAAAAAATTGTAAGAAACTAATTTTCTTTTCAAGTATTGGAAGAAATTACTATGTGACATATGCCTATTTGTTTTAATAAGGAAAAGAATGTACCATAGGACTTCTATGGATGTTCCATTAATATGCTTTGAACTGTTCATAAGTAAGCAATTGGATAATGGGTTAATAACATAAAATTGAAAAAGACTTGTGTTGAATTGAAATAAGAAATATGACCTCATATTATTCTCTATTTGGGCTAAATGTAGTTGAGAAGTGGACTAGATATGTACTATGCAATCAATATAATGATGTACTTTGATTGGGATCACACATAATACACACTTCAAAAAATAGCTTTTTTCATTTTGTACACCATATATTGTTATACTTGAATATTCCTTTTGCCCCCTTGAATAATTGCTAGAAGTTTTTATTGTATTAAATTTAGATTAATTTTTTATATATAAAGGTCGTTAAGATTATTGGTAGAATTACTATACATTATGAAAGTTTATTGAGGTCTATACTACCTAGTGATTATCAAAAGGCAAACCCAGACCCTACCTCAATTAGGGCTGGCACTTCTACCATGAGATAAGATGGTTCCCACCCTTAGGCCAGAGGCTGACAGAAGTGTACTTACCGGATTCAATTGAAAATGAAATCAACGTTTTCGATTAAAATAATAAATATATATGTGACAAATCATAAAAACTTCAATAAATATTAGATTCTAAACTCATAATTTTAAACGTGTTTATGAGTTCAGTGGTCATAATTCAAAAACTGAGCCTATAAAATTTAAATTCTAGATGCGCTTTTGCCTTAAGTCATGAAATAGAGCTAATTTCATCGGATAGATAGCAATTCCTAGTAGGAATCCTGAATCCAATACTAACTTGAAAGCATTAAATCTTCTTCCAATTACATACATCTTGTTTGAAGTGCTTGATAGATAAAGTCCTAATGACATGTATATGCAAAGAAAATTCTTACTAATAGTCTTCCCCCCTCCCTCCCCCTGTTCATAAGTGTCTTGGGGCTTACGCCTCGTCGAGGCATATGTGTTTCCGCCTTATGCATCCGCCTTTTAAAACACTGTTTCTGCCTAATGGAATAATTGCTAGTTTTCTAGATATTGTTTGAATAGGACTTCATGTAATGCTATGAAAAATTTGGTTAATGCGCTTATTTCAAATCTAGATCAATAATATATGTATATATATAGAGATCGCTAAGATTGTTTGTAAAAATCGCTATGCAAGTTTAACAAAGTCTATGCTATTTAGCGATATTTAAAAAAAATGAATCGTCGGCCCTTTCCAGCATAGGGCAATACCCATATAATAAGATAAGACAGTTCTCGCCCTCAAGTTAGAGGTAGATGGAGTTTATACTTACCGAGTTCAGTTGAACCAACGATTTCTCCACGAATTATTGATCTGCATATGAAAAATCATTGAAATTTTAACGATTATTAGATTCTAAACCTATGAGTCGAGTGATCAGAACTCAAATATTGAATTCATAAAATTTCAATTTTGAATGTATTTGTGCCTTGGATCATAAAATAGAGCTAACTGCATCTGATAAACTAGAAAGTCCTATAGTCTGAATCCTGGATCTAATTCTTGTTCTAAAAGTAGCAAGTCTTCTTTGGATTTCGTACATTTTGTATGAAGTGCTTGATAGATAAAGTCCTAATGACATGTATACAGACAGAAAAGTATCGTTTGGTACGTTGACTAAGTTATCTCGGGATTATAATTCTGAGATTATAGTCTTGGGATTAATTTATCTCATCTGGGAGGTGGGATAAACTAATCCTAAATTTGATGGGATAAGGTGAGATATCCCAAAATTAAGTTTGGGTTTCATTTATACTCTGTTTTAGGGGTGAGCACGGGTACAGGGTACCCAGATACCCGACCAGAACTGACACTAACGAGTAGGTTTCGGATAGATATATTATAATAACAGATAGGTTTCGGGTAATAAAATTAGGAACCGATCAATGTCGGGTCCGGTTCCGTCAAATAGAGATAGGGTACCCGGACCCGGAACCGATACCCGGAACCTATGAAATATTAAATATTTTTACTTTTTTAATTCCACTCGCAGTCTCTTGCCCTCTTCATTTTCACATTTATCTTCCACTCTGCACTCTCTTCCTCTCCAATCAAAGCAGCAAATTCAATCTCTCCTCCATCGACACACACCACAGCAGGTACTATTTTCCCAACTTCTTAACCTCTGCGAATTGAAAGTATTTGCCATTAATCGAGTTGTTGCTACCTGCGAATTGAAAGTGTTTGCCAACTTCCCTAACCCCTGCGATTGTGGTTTAACTTTTCATATTCGAGTTGCTACCTACACTATCATTTCAATGTAACTTGAGAGGGTGAAACACCGGTTAGGTCACACACACACACACTAAACTCTAGTGCCCAACATGTGTTCGATAATTTGCCACACCGAATTTGGGCCTAATACAACAAATTCAATTAGGTATTCTGATAAAACCTAATACATCTACAACTTAGGAAGCACTCTACAGGGTACCCGGGAACCTATCCGGAACCGCAGGGTCCGGGTAGGTTCCGGGTAATGATTGCTACGGGTAGGTTCCGGTTAGTAAATTTAGGAATCGATCTTTTACTAGGTAGGGTCCGGATAGTTCAAAAAAATTAGGATACCCGAACTCGCTCACCCCTACTCTGTTTATAGAAGGTATAGATTTATCATAGAATAAATCTACACCTTCTACCAAACAGAGTATAATCCCAAATTTAATCCTAGGATATCTCAACTTATTTCGGGTAACAAACGACAACAATCTTCTTTTTTTATCATATCTAATTAATTACTCTCTCCGTCTCAATTTATGTGGTACCATTTGACTTGGCACAGTGTTTAAGAAAAAAAGGAAGACTTTTGAAACGCATGGTCCAAAAGAAGTTTTATATAAATGTGTGACTGTAAATTATCTCATAAAATTAAATTATTTCTAAATATAGAAAGATGATATTCTTTTAGGGACATATCAAAAAATAAATGATGTGCAATAATTGGGATGGAGGAAATATATAAAAATGAACACTTGTTCTTTTGCACAAATGTCCAATCACAACTTTATAACCTATTAAACACTTTAACCACAAGTTGTCTTTCAAGCATCAAGGTCCAATGAATAGTTTCATAAATTCTTACGTAAGTATATTTTCATGAACTTTGTGAAATGAATAGTTGCTAACTATTTTGTATCAAGAAAATGGACATGTTTGTGATAACATTTGGCAGTTGTTCTACATATGTCATATAAACAAAGGGTGGTTTTTTAAAAAGAGAATATAGTATAGCTTCGAAATGCTTTGATGAGGACAAATTATGAAGATAAAGAAGAGCATAATTTTGAAACCTTAAAAGGCACCCATGGATCATGTGATTTAAGCAAAAAGTAAAGATTAGACAATTAGAAAAAGAATATTGAAAATGAAGAGAAAATGAAAGAGCATCTCTCATCAGGGGCTAATTAACGATGTTAATTTAACTGTTTCTACCTTTAGCTTATAAGCAAACACAAGCAAAGCCGGGTGATTTTTAAACAAAAAACATTAGCTTAAAATCTATAGTAAGTTGAATGACTATTTGAGAAATTGATTCAAAATTAAATTCTAGAAGTCAACCATGGATGTGATTTAAATAAAAAGTAAGGCTAGACAAGAATGGAAGATAGCTAAAGAACTCCCAAATGAAAGCATATATGGAATGGAGTATCTTACAAACACTTGGCAAAATTTAGTTTGTCCTAAAAGTAATAAGTAATTAAAAAGAAGTGCATTATAATTTTCTTGTTTAGGAAACTAGGCGTGTCAAACATGACGAACATAATCAGAAGGCGTTGGTGGTTGATGCATAGGTGACAGCCACAACACCCGCCGGACAACCGCTACACACGGACAATCACCTTTCGCGGGGTAGCAAAGGTCGAGACCGCATCAACGGATGTGGAAACAAAGGCAAAGGCTGGGGTGGACGGTCCAATCCCGGTGGACCAACGCATCAGGCCCAATACCCATCTCAGTGGGCTGACCCACTGTCATGGCCGATGTCCGGAAGTTGGGCCTCCCCCCCATGCTGTTACCCAATGGCACCGACCCAAAGCAGTGTCCACTGGCAGAGCCCAGTATATTGGGCCCTCATCCAGTCTCATGTCAGACGAGACCGACACAACAGACAAATCTCGGTGGCCCAACAACAACCATATGACCTCCTTACCCTTACCGAACTGAGTCAGGCCTACAACACTATGAATTTAAAGCAGCCCGACGATGCCTGGTACATGGATACGGGTGCCACATCCTACCTCACTCGTAACTCCAGTAATCTTTCACAACTATTTAATTTGAACAATCCTCAATTTATTTTGGTCGGAAATGACAATGACATTCCAATTCAAGGCTATGTCACCACTCAAACAGTACCACCTCACCCTCCTTTTCCCCTAAAAATGTCTTATATGCTCCTAACATCATTAAAAACTTAATCTCTTCTAGGAAATTTGCTAGTGACAATTACGTATCTATTCTATTTGACCCTTTTGGTTTTTCTGTGAAGGACCTACGTACGGGGACAACTCTTATGAGATGAAATAGTGTGGGGGACCTCTATCCTTTCTCATCCAATTCCACTACAAGTGTCAATCCACATACTCTCTAGCTGCAATCTCTCCATCAACTTGGCACAGTAGACTTGGGCACCCGGGAGCACCAATTTTTAATTCTCTTAGAAGTTAAAATTTGATTCAATGTAATAAATGGAAATTTACCCAAAACTGTTATTCTTGTCCTTTAGGGAAGCATGTTATACTTCCTTTTTAGTCATTTTTAGTGTTACTTTTTCTCTATTTGACATCATTCATGCGGATTTATGGACATCTCTCATTACTAGCAAACTGGATCATAATTATTATTTGGTATTGTTCGATGATTTCTCTCATTTTATTTGGGTCTATCTGCTCAAATATAAGTCTCAAGTTTACTTCACTTTTCTTGAATTTCGAACATATGTCAAAACACAGTTTGTGAAGGACATAAAATCGTTTCAATGTGACAATAGTCGCGAGTTTGATAATTCCCCATTTCATAAATTTTGTGCAAAAAATGGCATTGTGTTTCGATTCTCGTGCCCCCATACCTCGCCTCAAAATGGTAAAGCCAAAAGAATTTTCCACACTATTAACAATATGATTCGTACCATGCTCTTTCATGCTTCTCTTCCCCCTCCCTTTTGGGTCTACGCGTTACACATGGTAGCATACATTCTTAATATATTACCTACATGTACTCTTCAAAATAAAACTCCTACCGAAATTTTATTACGTCGGATCCCTTCCTATGGTCACCTTCAGACTTTTGGTCGTCTATGCTACCCTAATCTCGCCTCCACGACTCATCATGAATTACAACCTAGGACTACTCCTTGCATTTTCTTAGGTTTCCCATCAAATCATAGGGGTACTTATGTTATGATTTGTCCACAAATAAACTCCTAGTCTCTCGTCATGTCACGTTTGAGGAGAATATTTTTCCTTTTGCAAACGTCCAAAAATTTCAAGTCACTGACTATGGCTTCCTTGACGATTCAAACACTTTCCCTCTGATTCATGGAGCTAGTAGTCAGGCTCAATGCCCACTGCCCTCGTTATCTCCCCCAGCACTGCCCCACAACCCATCGACCACCCCGCCGATACCGTCGACCACCCCCCTGCCCAATGTTCTCATCACTTCCACACTGCCCTATTGCCTGAACTCACCATCGACAACCCCACTGCCTCACTGCCACCCTTTATCGTCACCAACCCCCAACCCTCGTCAACCACCCCCTTGCCCGTTGTTCCTATCACCTCCTCACTGCCCCACTACCCGAGTATCCATAGCCCACATAAATGGTCCACATTCCTACACACCACATAGAAACCCATGCCCATCATAGGGTTTTCAAACCAAAAGTTCACTTTAACCTATCCACTAAAGTCATCTCACCTATACCCAAGAACCCAAAATTAGCCAAGCTTGATCCAAATTGGAATATGGCCATGCGTGAGAAATTTGATATGCTCACTACATAACACACTTGGGATCTTGTCCCAAAACCAGAGGGGGTCAATGTGATTCATTATATGTGGCTATATCATCATAAATTCAGGGATATTGGTGAGCTTGAATGCCATAAGACGAGACTTGTGGCCAATGGCACAGGGAAACAAGAGGGAATTAATTGTGGTGAGACCTTCAGTCCAGTGGTTAAACCAGCCACCATTCGCAATGTTTTGAGCATTGCTATGGGAAAGAACTGGCTGATTCATCAACTTGATGTGAAAAATGCATTCTTACATGGGGATTTGAAAGAAACCGTATACATGCATCAACCACTTGTCTTTGTGCATCCTTTGGCTCCTCAGTATGTCTTCCGGATTTGAAAGTCACTCTATGGCTTGAAACAAGCCCCCAGGGCTTGATATGACTGCTTTGCCACTTACATCTTGAAGATCGAGTTCATGTGCAACAAAAGTGATAATTAACTTTTTATTTTTTATTGAGGTAATGACATTGCATACCTTTTTCTCTATGTGTATGACATTGTCCTAACTGCCTCATCTGATGTGCTGAAAAATGAGATCATTACCCTGTTTAAATTCAAATTTGTCATGACAGACTTGGGTAAGTTGAGTTATTTCTTGGAGATTTTCGTGACCAGATCCGAGGATGCAATGTTCCTGTGTCAGTGTAAGTATGCCGAAGAGATTGTTTAGAGGACTAAAATGGCAAACTGCAAGATCATGCCCACTTAAGTCGACTTGAAGTCGAAGCTTAGAGCTGATGACGGGGATCCGGTGCTTGATGCTTCTCTTTATAGGAGTTTCGTTGGTGCACTTCAGTATCTTACCTTCACTAGGCCCGATATTGCCTATGATGTTCAGCAGGTGTGTTTGTTCATGCATGCTCCCAGGGAGCCCTACTTTACCGCTCTTAAACGTATCATTCGGTCCGTTAAGGGTACTCTTGACTATGGATTACATCTTTATCCATCTGCACCGACCATGTTGATATCATATACGGACGCTGATTGGGGCGGCTGTCCAGACACACGTCGATCTACTTCCGGCTATTGTGTATTTTTGGGTGATAACCTCATCTCGTGGTTTACCAAATGGCAAGCCACACTTTCCCGTTCTAGTGCAGAAGCAGAATATAGAGGCGTGTGAACGTTGTTGCCGAGATTTGTTGGCTCATAAACCTCCTTCTAGAGCTTCATTGTCCCTTACGTAAGGCATCTATTGTCTACTGTGATAACATATCTGTTGTCTACTTGTCTCATAACCCGGTTCAGCATCAACGAACCAAATATATTGAGATGGATATTCATTTTGTTCGTGAGAAGGTTGCCATGGGCCATGTTCAGGTGTTACATGTTCCTTCTTTATATCAATACACATATATATTTACTAAGGGACTTCCTCGACAGATGTTCCTTGACTTTAGATTCAGTCTGAGCGTCCGGCCTCCTCCCGCTCCTACTGAGGGGGTGTGATAGAGAATACATATATATTCTTCATATATTTTGTAATTATTATTTTATTATAATTATGTAAAGTAGATATTTTCATACAATTAGAATTACAATTGTAAACACTTATTTATATATATATATATATATATATATATATATATATTAATGAGAAGACTTCAAACAAGAAAAATTACACAATTCTACAATATATATAGTATAAGGTTGCATTATTTTGCACTTTTTTGTTCATAATATACAGTGAAATGTGTACTGTACTAATTAAGCAGCATTTTCATGATGCCGCATCTTTTTATTATTTGTGCTTCTTTTTCATGATTGACATTTTGAGGATTAATTGGGTTCATTATGGTTGGGATTATTCTCTTGTCTTTATTGATTCTTTATTTGTTTCAATTGAGTTTGTGGGCTAATTTGTCGTTTTTATAGGATTTAACTTACGCATGTAACCATAAAAGGTTGTAGAAGGATAGTATAACTAGTAAGTATTCCTCCATTTTTAATCGAAAGTTTTATATTTGAGCTTGATAATGAAGTCGCCTTTATCAGAAAATGTCCTACCTCAAAAGTGAGACTAAGTAGCACGCCCTAAAACAAATACTGTGTGAACATCGGATGGGAAGAAATATATAGTTAACCTCTCTACTTTGTGACGTACAAATTAAACTTTTGATCTTCCCCACTCCCACCCACCCTAGCTAGTGGCCATTTATGTCGTTGGCGTTAGCACATCGTCTCTTATTTGTGTTAGATATGTAAAGCAGTACGGAAAGTAAATAAATATTACAAGTGTTCGAGAGGATAAACAAACAAGTCAATACTCAGAACTGCCGCAAGCTTGTTGAGTCTTGAATCTTGATACCCTGAAATCAAGAAACACTAAATCTGAATTGTTACAGTTGTGGCTGAGTCGAGAGATGTCTCTCTGTCTTTAAGACAAGATTGCCCCGTATATATGCTTTTACGTTAACGGACAATAGTCTTCCAAGATAAAAGAGCAACTAATCAACACTACAAAGCAAATAGGTTGATTCTGATGAAGAAAACAAACACGAAATGACTTGCTGAAGAATGAAAAAAGAAGGAAGAGTTTCTGTTTTGACACTGTTTCTGCTCACGTTTTTTAACAGAATGTGTGTTGTTTCTCTCTTATGTTTGTCTCTGTATTTATATGTTGTTGTCTCATTTTCTGTCACACACAATTGAGCCAAAAGGCTCCAAAATATAGCATAATGGGAGAGACTCCAACTGCCAAGTAATGGCTGATTATGGTCATTGAAGGATGGATTTAATTAGCCAAGTAATGGATGTTTTTGGTCATTGAAGAAGGGAGTTAATCAGCCAAGTAATGACTGGTTAATGTGCAATAACGCTCTAAAAATCAACTCAAACGGTAGGCAGAAACTTTCTCCCTTCCGTCGTTCCCAATTTCATCTTTCCAGAAACTCTAGGGACCAAACTGTAATTATTAAACAATTTGGGGGTCTATCAGAAGAAGCTCAAGACCCAAGTCCCATGACCCGAGACCCAAGCCCGGACAGGACGGGCGGGCGGCGGTGGCGCGCGTGTGGGCTTAGCCTTGAACCCAAACACATCTAGGTCCTTCCTCCTTCAAACACATGGGTTACCCCTTGGGGTCCTAAACCATTAGCCAATTTTGAAACTTATAAAGAGAGCAATTCTTCCTTTTCCCACCGATGTGGTAGATTTGTCCCACACCATATTTCTATGCCTCAAACACCTTACTTCGTGGATCAATATCTCTTTCATTTCTCAACGAAATTTGACGATTCTTAGCCCTACGGTTATCTACTAACTTAGTAGATTATGCACGTGTGAAGAGATAAAGCCTCCAACATGCGGAACCCTAGTGTTTAAGTCATTAAATACGGGTGGACGTACCTCTCCACCAAAGGCAAATTTCCAACAATCCCCTCTGGAAAGAGATTTTGGCGCACACACAAGGTGTCTACTTTCAGCATACTTTCGGCATTCTTTCAGCGAAAAGATATTGCATCAGGAGAGGTAGCTTTTGCTTTGAACATTCCCTAGTTGAAACCATCGGACTTACTTACTGTGCGGTGAACGTGATGTATTGAACCGTCAGTGTTTAGTGTAAGCCAAGACAATGATAACAACACAATAACTCTTCTTATTCATTTTCATTCTTACGTTTTTGTCCGTTGTGGCCGTGGACACACTTGGATTCTTAAGTGCGTTCATTTGAGGCGATCATCCTCGCACTTAAATAGGTGATCTCCTACAAGGTATCCTGCTATACCCCACTTCACAAGTGGTAGGAATCATTAAAAGTTTCCCCAACCTTAACCTCAACCGTTTGAGGATCGTTAAAGGTTTGGAAGCTTAAACTTTACACACCATGCAGGTAGCACTTTAATGTCTATCACGGGAACAACTTTGGATTCATGTTTCTCTACAGAAATCATTATGCAAAGTGCTGTTGCTTCCACCGAAACGCTCAACTGAGCCTTTTGCAGCTTAGTTTTCCCATTGAACCAAAATCTTGGGATCTCCAGTCAATATGGTTGGGTTACCACCTCAAAGGTTCGTATTATTTGGGTTTTAAGCTCGTTCCCCTAGACAGGCAGAACACTTGATCTCGGGGTAGTCCCTTAGTTAAAAGGGTCCGCTATATCCTTTGATTAGTAATCAAGAAAGTGAAACTCGTGATGATCAACTGCCATACGGTCTTATGTCTCCGACATATATGTCCAGACACCGTCATCCGTGTCCTTTCTGAAGACGACCGGCTAGCCACAGTGTATAAATGTTGAAGGCACGGGTTTCTCCCAATAAGGAACGTCCTCTAAGGAGTCATAAAGTTACTCAACTTCTTTCATGCTTTGTATAAAGCGATAAACTCTGATTCTATCATGAATCGGTCGATGCAAGTTTGCTTAGAGGATTTTCCAAGACTCATCATACACATTTACTTGTGGCATTGGTGTTCATCATATCTGATGTCCAGTTTGCATCATTGTGTTCTCCCAGAACCGCTGGATATCCAGAATACCATAATCCCTAGATAAGAGAATAATTCAGATATCGTCATATCCGACTTAACGCCTACTATCGATTATTTCCAGAATCACGGATGATCTTTAGTTCAACTGATCTGTTTTGTAGGCCGATACCAGGTCGGTTGTAGTGTGTATAATACATTGAACTACATGTGACTAGAGATGGCAATGGATCTTGGACCCGGTCCGGATCTGGTGGATCCAGATCCGTTTTATAGGATATTGATCTTCAAAATTTGGATCCGACGGATCCGGATCGGACCCGGATCCATTTCTGATGGATCAGATCTGGATCTTGTATTTGAGATCCAGATCCGATCCGTGGATCCATTTTTTATTAAATATATTCATAACCTAGAATGTAATTTTATAAGTATTTTCTTAATTTTTTTCATAATTTATATACTGGGTAAAGTGTTGAATCAGGATAAGGCACAAGTCACACAGCCATGTAATTTGTCTTTGAAGTTTCATTTCTTTCTTTTACCTATATGCTCTCTACAGTTTCTCAAATTTTCATTTCTATAAAAAAAAATTATCACTCTTATTTAAATTTTCCTTTTCTTGAATCTGCTAGCCGTAAGCTTTAAGTATCTTTCTCTCATTTGTTTGATCAGCAAAAAAAACTAGGACTTTTGATATATGACTGACATTGTTTTATGTTTTTTAATGAAGTCAATCAGTAGAACTACAAGTGGAGCATCACTAAAGCCTCCAAAAAGTAGCTCAAAGTTGTAACCTGTTCAACATCACTAATGAAGTCAATCGTCTTTATTTTCTTGTGATGCTAAAACTGTGTTCAGTATGTTGGAAGAATGGTGTCATGTTTGTGTAGGTTGATTGAATGAACTCAATCAGTTTTTTTCCAATCAGACTGCATTTCATTTTGTCATAAAAGTTTCAACATGTGTGAATATTATTCAAGCCAAAAAAAATTACATGTAGATCCAGATCCGATTCGTGGACCCGGTGGATCCGTATTTGGATATGATTTTTATGGACCCGATGGATCTGGATCCGGATCTAAAAAATGGATCTGGATCTGGATCTGGATCAAGTAGGATCCGATCCAGATCCGATCCGTTGTCATCCCTACATGTGACCTGCACATATCGCTCCTTGTCTATGGGTGCACCATGATTCCAATCAGTTATATGATTCATATCCATTGGTGGCTTCAACGAGACTGTCCATTATCTCACAACTGAGTTTGGAGTTAGACTAGTCCCTTAGATGTCTTAGAAATCCAATTCCTAAGATGTCATATGTGATACCCATATCTTTTTGTTTCAATATAACTTCCACTTTCAGACTGTTGATTTTCCAATTGTTGGCTTTCTAACTTCAGAGTCAATGTTTCTGTGATCAGATTCATTATTTCTGTTTTATCTTAAACTTCCAGGACCAAAATGTAAACATTTCAGGGACCAAAATGAAAGTTCATGAAGAGGCCCAACAGTCCAGCAAACCAACTCTGATCCTCCCCTTCCAACTCTCTGGTTAGGAAGGCTATTTCAACATCCATGCCACGCAAGACTGTAATGGCCATGGATGTTAAGCTACTCACAGAGTAGCACATGTCCAAGTAGCCGAGGCCTTATACTCGACAGTAGATCCATCTACTTTGTACTCACTTTTGAGTGTCCACTTTTACAACCCAAAGGTTCTTTTTTCGGAGGAAGATCAATCATTACACAAGTATGATTCTATATGATGGAATCTATTTATCTCTTTGTAGCTTCTTTCCAAAGCAGCGCTTCTGGAGATGACAATTATTTGTTAATTGTCCATGGTTCATTCTCAACCATACAAGCTAGAAGGCTTGGAACAAGTCTTTGTCCCCTCTTTGCTCCGTCTCGGTTCAACATCTAGAATCACTGAGTTCTGTAGATCTGAAATATTAAGTTCCGAATAGTCAGCAACTTCCGAGTCCTGTAGATACGGAACATCTAGTTCCGAAAAGTCAAGACCTTGCGGGTTCTTGCTAACCTCGAGCAATTACTTCTTTTTCCTTTTCAAGGAAAATTATCTTCAAAGAATTCAGCATTCTTTGACACTGAGAGGCGATAAGCACTATTGTTATTTGCAGATCCAATGGATAGACACGACCGAAGACCCGATCCCGAACGGGACGGGACGGGCAGGCAGCGGCGGCGCGCGTGTGGGCTTAGCCTTGAACCCAAGCACATCTAGGTCCTCCCTCATTCAAACACATGGGTTACCCCTTGGGGTCCCAAACCCTTAGCCAATTTTGAGACTTATAAAGAGAGCAATTCTTCCTTTTCCCACCGATGTGGTAGATTTGTCCCACACCATATTTCCATGCCTCAAACACCTTACTTTGTAGACCAATATCTCTTTCATTTCTCAACGAAATTTGACAATTCTTGGCCCTACGGTCATCTACTCACTTAGTAGAGTATGCACATGTGAAGAGATAAAGCCTCCAACATGCGAAACCCTAGTGTTTAAGTCATTAAATACGGGTGGACGCACCTCCCCACCAAAGACAAATTTCCAACAATTTGCACTTGGTACTAAGAAAAAATATGTATGAAATGGGCGACACATGTACAATTTCTTCAAAAAAAAAATTTAAATTGCCCCTCATCAGCTTCTGATTAGGATTTACAACTACCCTCACATCTCAGTGTCATTAAGGATCAAGAAAATGGAGACTTTTTCCTTAATGGCTGGAATAGTATCAGATGAAAAGTTAAGTGAGGACAAAGGATATGGGTAGATGGCAAGTAACCCTCTATTTCTTAATTAGAATTACGGGTTCAACTTCTGGGAATGAAGCGAGTCCCTTTTGATAGAGAGAACTTTACCTTTCAAAATGAAATTTTCCAATATGAATCTCAATTAATCGAGCCTCAAAACAGGATGAAAAAAAGTGAACCTCTCTATTTTGTGACATGCTCAAATGGAGTGCACTAGCCAGTAAATTTGTGAAAGATAATTATGATTACAAGTCATTTTAAATGATCCCACAAAAAAATGGTGTACAGTTTAATAACTCAACAAAGTAGATGTATTATTCAAAGAGAATGCACCCACTCAACTAGACAATGTGTGATGTTGTGTACCACTTCCACAAGAACAAGAACCATCATTAGAACTTGAAAACTCATTTCCCTATATATTTTGATCTCCATTTCACAAACCAAAATCGATGTTTTGATTTCTCTCATCATATGAAGCAACAAGTCACTAGCACTTACATATTGCATTAATATATTACATAATATCATTACTAGCATCTCAAGCATATTAGATCATTCATCCTCCATTATGGTGTTTGAATCAGTTTGTGTGTACTTCAATGAAGAGTGAAGCTATGTTAGGTTGAATTGTGGAGCCTAATTCATTTACCGACATTAATGAAGACTCTACGCAGAGGGTTGGGATCGGCCGATTGGGATCAGCCGATTGTGGGGGTTGGCATTAGTCGGTGTAATGTTATTAGTGGAGGGTAATTTGAGAATTTTAGGCCTGTATTATGTTTGCCCTAGTTTTCTCTATATATAGTCTAGGGCGCCGTTATTCACTTGTGGTGATTCATGTGAGCAGTCAAAGAGATTTCTTTGAGCGTGTCGAATAGCCGACAAAGAGAGTAGAGAGAATTGTAAACTCAAAACTCCATTATAGTAAAATCTGCAGCGGCAAGTGGACTAGCTCTCGCATTGAGGGTGAATCACTATAAATTTGTGTGTGTTATTTGTTCTTCATTTAATTTACTGTTTTCTGGTTAGATAGGATTTGTGACGTAAATCCTAACAACTAGTATCAGAGCGACATGGTTGTGTTGCAATTCAGAAAACAATAAGAGGCGAAGATGATTCGGCGCACGGCATCGGTAAATTCGATGGTACATATTTTGCGTTCTGGAGAATGCAGATTGAAGACTATTTGTACGGCAGAAAGCTTCATCAACCGCTGAGCCCGAAGCTAGAGGAGATGAATGATGCATATTGGAATCTCCTTGACAGACAGGTTCTGGGAGTAATCCGATTGACGATGTCGAAGAACGTTGCTCACAACGTGGCAAAGTAGAAGACCACCGCTGACATGATGAAGGTCATGTCCGACATGTATGAGAAACCTTAGGCTAACAATAAATTATTTCTCATGAAGAAACTTTTTCATCTAAAGATGGAAAAAGGTGCTCATGTTGCAATGCACGTGAATGAATTCAACACAATTGTTAATCAACTGTCATCGGTTGCAATCGAGTTTGACGATGAAGTGCAAACCCTAATTTTGCTGACGTCTCTACCAAACAGTTGGGAGCCGATGAGAGCAGCGGTTAGTAATTCTGTCGGCAGTGATAAACTAAAATTTAATAATGCTAGAGATCGTATCCTTGCTGAGGAGGTTCGCAGTATAGATTCTGGTGAAGCATCAACAAGTTCTGCTTTGAATGTTGAAAACAGAGGCAGAAATTATGACAGAAACTACAATCGAAATAAGGGCAAGTAGAAGTCAAGAAATGACAGGAGTCAATCCAGATTCGGGCGAACACTTGAGTGTTGGAACTGTGGGAAATAGGGTCACATCAAGAAGAATTGCAGGGCACCGAAGAAGGATGACAACAAAGGGGTTGGAATCAATACTTCCACTGAAGACATTAATGATGTGTTGTTGTTGTATGTTGACAGTTCGATCGACTCTTGGGTGCTTAACTCAGGAGCGTCATTCCACACCACCCCACATCGTGATATAATGACAAATTACTTTGTTGGGAATCACGACAAAGTTTATTTGGCAGATAGTGAGCCTTTAGACGTTGTTGGTACTGGAGACATTAAGTTGAAGATGTCAAATGTACACGTGTGGAATATCACAAAGGTCAGACATATGCCGAAGTTGATGCGTAACCTGAGCGGGGTAGGGGGTACCCCAATATTAATGGCGTACACGTGTTGATACAAGTGTCACGTGAATTACAATAATAGTACAAGAATTTAATGCATGGAAATCCTTGTTGTTTCGATCAGTTTCAGGTTAAAGTTATAGTCGTCTGTTTTTTCATGTAAATATCTGAACTACTCCCTGGTTAAAGCTATACCATTAGAATCGATCAGTAGAAAAACATATTTTTATCTGTTATTTGGTACTCGTATTGAAGCTCCACTAATTAAGATTCACGTCACATAAAATCATTTAAGGAGGAAGCACTTTCTAGCGGACACAGAGCCAAAATATGAAGTTCATGAATTTATGATTTTAAATTTTTGAATTATAAGGTTTCAAATTTGTAATTTGTACATATTAAATAAATTTCTTAAAATAAATACAAGGTCTAAACCATAATTATTATATTATGTCAAATCCGCTTCTTATACTTCCAGTTCCGCCCCAACCTATCAAAATATTTTCCTATTTTTTATAATCAAGACTCGAATCCGAAACCTCTGATTTAGAGTAGATCGAGGGGGGGGGGATTCTTACTAATATTTTATGACTCATTACTATTAGTGAAATATTACAATATATTCATCATATAATTTATAATTATAGTAGTGTATAATTATGGTAAATATATGATCATTATTCTAGTAGAATTCAACATTGTACACACTATATATATTTGTATTAATGAGAAAGACTCCCTAAGGGAGATTAATACAATCTTACATGGTATCAAGAGTCAAACCCTAAAAATACCTAAACCCTACTTTTCTTCTTAACCCCCCCCCCCCTAATTCGGCCGACGACAACCCCAAATTTTCTGTTTTTCTTTGTCCCTTTTTTGTGACTCCCTTATCTACTCCCACCTCTCTTAAGGCTTCCGCCTCATCCATAGTCATCATAGATAACCCCCCATCCCCTCTCCCTCCTCCACTTCTTCTTTCCATTCGGCGTTGGCCGTCACGAATATCAAGAATTTCATTCCCTTAGTTCTTGATCAAGAAGATGGTCAATATTCATCATGGGTTGAACTCTTTCATATTCACGCATGTGCATATAACGTGCTTGACCATATTGACGACTCTTTCCCTCGCCCTATCGACGTTGCAGACACGACATGGCGTCGTCTTGATGTTATCGTCAAACAGTGGATTTATGACACCGTCTCTAAAGACTTACTTCATACAATTATAAAGACCGGTGCCTTGGCTCGTGAGTTATGGATACATTTGGAGGAGATTTTTCAGGATAACAAGCATACACGTGCCGTGTATTTGGAGGAACAGTTCAACAATACACGTCTTGAGAATTTTGCCAATATGTCTGAGTATTGTAAACAATTGAAACTTACTGCGAAATAATTATCCAATGTAGGGACACCAATTTCCGACACAAAATGGTCCTAGAACTAGTTTAGGGCTTACCAAATGGCGAATACGACACTCTAGTGAAGATGATTCAACAAGTCGACCCACTACCGAGCTTCAATAGGGCCCGTTCACAATTATTTTTAGAGAAAACCTGAAGTGTCAAGAAGGACGAACATAATCAAAAGGCGCTAGCAGTTGAAACTCCTATGACAAACCCCACCACCGCCGGCCAACCACCACCGCCGGACAACCACCAACCGCGGAACAACTGCGATGGCTGCAGAGGCCGTGGAAATAGTCGTTGTAGCAGAGGCTGCGAGAAAGGGGGCCGGTCTATCCAGAATTCCACCCAGCCGCATCAACAACCCAATAACTTTTTGCCTTATGCCGGCCCACGACAGTGGCCTAATCCAGGAGCCTGGGCCGCCGCTGCTTACCCGATCTAGCAAGCTACAGCCCAATTTTCTAGATTCTGGCAGCCCAAAAATATTAGGCCAATACCAAGCCTATGATAGCAACCCAGCAGGCCCACGTCATTATGGCCCAGCATCAGTATCCGTCGGGTCTGCCCCCACTGATTTGGTCCAGGCCTTCAGCTTTTTAAATATGCAGCAACCCGATGAAAATTGGTACATGGATACGGGAGCCTTTTCTCATCTCACCCGATCCTCAAGTCATCTCTCTAATCTGTCTCGTTTAAAGTTTCCTCAATTTATTGCGGTTGACAATGGTCATCACATTCTAATTCAGGGTTACGGTACCACCTACACCCAACCACCTCATCCACCCTTCTCCCTAAATAACGTCTTTTATGCTCTCAACATCATTAAAAATTTAATATCTATTAGGAAATCTAACTCGTAACAATTATGTGTCTGTTGAGTTTGACCCTTTTTTTTTTGTAAATGATCTTCTTACGGGGACACCCCTTATGAGATGCAATAATACAGCGGACCTATATCCATTCTCATCTACCTCCGCCACCAGATCCAGCTCACACACTTCTCTCGCTACCATCTCTCCGTCAACTTGGCATAATAGACATGGACACCCTAGAGCTCTTGTTTTTAATTTTCTTAGAAACAATAATTTTATTCAATGTAATAATGGAAACTTGTTCGACATTGTTTTTCTTGCCCTTTAGGCAAACATGTTCGCCTTCCTTTTGAGTCATCTTTAAGTGTTACGTTTTCTCCTTTTGACATTGTTCATGCAGATTTATGAACATCTCTCATTGGGTCATAAATATTAGCTAGTCTTATTAGATGATTTCTCTCACTTTATTTGGGTTTACCCACTAAAATTCAAGTCTAAAGTTTTTGCCAAGTTTCTTGAGTTTCGTATTTTTGTCAAAACACAATTTGAGAAAGCCATCAAATCTTTCCAATATGATAATGGTCGTGAGTTTAATAATTCCACGTTTCACAAATTTTGCAACACTAATGGCATGGTTTTTCGGTTTTCGTGTCCCCACACCTCCCCTCAAAATGACAAAGCCGAACAAATCATCTGCACTATTAATAATATAGTTCGTGTTATCCTTTTTCATGCCTCTCTCCCCCTTCATTTTGGGTCTATGCA
Source organism: Anisodus acutangulus (assembly GCA_029783415.1). Lineage (NCBI taxonomy): Eukaryota > Viridiplantae > Streptophyta > Magnoliopsida > Solanales > Solanaceae > Anisodus > Anisodus acutangulus. Next base: position 44,902,172 of record CM056494.1, read on the forward strand.
GTCAAAATGGTAGAATACATCTTTAATATATTACCTACCAGTACTCTTCGTAACAATACCCCCACCGAATTATATACCGTCGGATCCCCTCCTATGATCACTTTCGGATTTTCGGTTGTCTGTGCTACCCAAATCTTGCCTCTACTGCCCCTCATAAATTAGCACATCGCACCACTCCATGTGTCTTCGTAGGCTTTCCATCTAATCATAGGGGCTATTAGTGTTATGACTTGTCCACTCGTCAAATCTACGTCTCTCGTCATGTCATGTTTGACAAGACAATCTTCTTTTTTGCAAACATCCAAAAAATTTGAATCATGGACTATACCTTTCTATATAAGTCTGATACCTCCCTCATCATACTCACCAAAATCCGTCGTGCCACCACCGACAATCTGTCGGACCACTCCTCGACCCGACCCATCATCATCTCTCACACTCGCCGGCAAACCCAACCGACAACCTCTATGTCACCTCCACCTGCAGCCATTTCTCCCGTCGCCCAAACCATCCCCATTCTGATTTCACCCCCAAACCCCATCACGGTTCCAAATTTCAAACCGCCTCTACAAGAACCCCATCACACGCTTCCCAACTAGTCACCATCACCGGACTTAGAATCGAGTCACCCATACTCACTCTATCTGACCCAATTTCCACCCCCACCCAACCTATCTCGGTCACTAACAACCAACCACCCTATCACATACTCCGTCGACCTCCTCTGACAACCACCCACCACCGTCACTGCCTCACCTACTCCAACCCAAACTACCCCTGCAGCCACGCACCGTATGAAAAATTGTGCTCAACATGGGATTTTCAAACCCAAAGTCCATTTTAACCTATCCACACAAACCATATCTCCATTTCCTAAAAACCCAAAATTAGCCAAACTTGACCCGAATTGGAATGCGGCCATGCATGAGGAACTTAATGCTTTAAGGAAATATCACACTTAGGATTTGGTTCCTAAACCGGATGAGGTGAATGTGATTCGATGCATGTGGCTATTTCATCACAAATTCATTGACAATGGTGATCTTGAGCGATATAAAACGTGACTTGTGGCTAATGGTATTAATCAGCAGGAGGGTATTAATTGTGGTGAGACATTTAGTCCAGTGGATAAATCGGCTACCATTCGCACAATTCTGAGCATAGTTATGGGTAAGCATTGGCCGATTCATCAGCTAGATATGAAGAATGCATTCTTACATGGGGACTTTAAAAAAATTGCTTACATGCACCAACCGCTAGACTTTCTCCATCCGGAGGCCCCTCAGTATATCTGTCATCTTTGTAAGTCGCTATATGGTTTAAAACAAGCCCCGAGAGTGTGGTATGAATGTTTTGCTAATTACATTATGCAGATTGGGGTTGTATGCAACAAGTGTGATCATTCTCTCTTTATATTTCATCATGGTAGTAACATTGCATAATTATTATTATAAGTGGATGATATTGTTCTCACTGTCTCGTTTGATGTGTTGAAAAATGAGATCATTGTTATGCTGAAATCCGAATTTGCTATGACTGACTTGGGGAAGTTGAGCTATTTCTTGGGGATATCAGTGGTCAGATCTGCAAATATTATGTTCCTATGTCAACGTAAGTATGCAAAAGAAATTGTGTACAGGGCTAAAATGGCAAACTGCAAGATCATGCCTACTCCGGTTGACTCAAAATCGAAGCTCAGTGTTGTTGAGGGTGATCTAGTGTCCGATCCAACTCTTTATAGGAGCCTTGCAGGTGCACTTCAGTATCTAACTTTCACCAAGCCTGATATTGCTTATGTTGTTCAGCAGGTGTGTTTGTTTAGGCATGCCCACATGGAGCCTTATTTTACAGCTCTTAAACATATCATTCGATACGTTAAGGGCACACTTGATTATGGATTGCATCTCTAACCCTTTGCATCGACCAGGTTGTTATCATATACGGATGCCGATTGGGCAGGCTGTCTGGACACGCGACGCTCCACCTCAGGCTATTGTGTGTTCTTAGGAGATAATCTCATATCGTGGTCTGCCAAGAGGCAAGCCACCATATCCCGACCGAGTGCAGAAGCAGAGTATAGAGGCGATGCAAATATTTTTGTTGAGATCTGCTGGCTCCGAAACCTTCTTTTGGAGCTTCAGTGTCCCTTGCATAAGGCGTCTATGGTGTACTGTGATAACATATCAGCGATATACTTATCTCATAACCTGGTTCAGCATCAGCGAACCAAGCACATTGAGATGGATATACATTTTATTCGTGAGAAGGTTGCTATAGGTCATGTTAAGGTATTGCATGTGTCTTCTTCGTATTAGTGTGCGGATATCTTCATCAAAGGACTTCCTAGACAACTATTCCTAGACTTTGGATACAGTCTCAGCGTCCGGCCTCCTCCCGCTCCGACTGAGGGGGTGTATTAGTGAATATTACAATATATTCGCCATATAATTTGTAATTAATAGTAGTGTATAATTATGGTAAATATAAGATCCTTATTCTAGTAGGATTCAACATTGTACACACTATATATATTTGTATTAATGAGAAAGACTCCCCAAGAGAGATTAATATAATATAATATATATATATGTGTGTGTGTGTGCGCGCGCGCGCACACACGTGTCTGTGTATAAAAGACAGCTCGGTGCACTAAACGGCTTGAATCCGTGACCTCTTAGTCACATGACAACAACCTCATCAATTACACCAACGCTCTCTTTATATTTTTATATAATATTAACAAAATATAACACCAAAAATAGATAATAAAATAATATAATTTTTTTTATTTAAATTGTAACTCATCATATGAGATCATTTCTCATAAAAGTAAAAGAGGGGGAACCTTTCATAATATTTAGGCATTTACAGAGTTTGGGATCTCAGGTCTTATGACCACATCAAGAACCATCATATTTAATGTCTACCTAACTATTTTTAAGGTGGATGAATCATACCTTATATGTGAGAAGACAATGATAATTTAATGCTCTATTTTTTTATATCGAAATAAAAATAGAAATCCCTCCGAGAAGGCGTATAAGCATTGATCGAGAAAAGAATATATCTATAAAATAAGTTGTCCTGTATTTCCTTACGTTTATGGGATTTTACTGTGTATGTTGTTGTCGTAAGTCGTCCTGTATTGAAAACAATGTGTTCATTTCTTACTGTTTTATTTTATTTTATACTCTATTTAGAAGATGAGAAACTTTCTTAAAATATAGTACTAGATAAAATTTAGAAATCAGAACAAAAAAAGAGACAAAATCACACCTCCTAAAAAATTAAAGTAATATATTAGTTGTTGAGAGATTATTTATTTTTCGTTGATGAGTAATAACATATTCAATCACTGGCGAACCCTCCAATTCAGCACACATTCAGAGAAGGGAACAAGGTGATGCATAGCTTGACTGCTTATGCATCTTCTGACCTGGACAGAGTATTCGAAATGAAAGAAACTATTTTTTTGGAACGTTCCTCCTAATTCTATCTCGTCTGTACTAAACAATGTTATTTTAGAGGTAGCATCATTAAGATCTACCTCGGCCCAAACAATAATTTAGAGAATACATCGTTAAGATCTTCCCATCTAATGTCTTTAATTTCACTCTTTATTTTATAAAAATTCCTCATTTCAGCAACAAAAAAAAAATGCATGAGAAATGAGACATGAAATGAAAAAGCAAAAAACTAAGATCTAAAAATTACCAAGATAAGTTTTCTCATTCATTAAAATTCTCCAAAAAGTATATACACTTCCGATATTTCCAAGAGAAGGAAAAAGAAAACAAGAGAAAGGTCTATCTATACCTCTACCAAAAGCTAACTAAGAAGAATCACGTGCTTCTTTCCAAAGCCCCAACTTTTTTTTTCAAACATCCACAATCCCTAATTTCCCACATATCCATAATATTAAAAATCCAAAATATTAAAGTAATACTTCAGATTTTTTTTTCTTTCTAAGGCTCACCATGCTTACCATGCTTTTCATTTCAGATATTCAGAATTCGCTATCTCAACTAATTCGCACTTGTGTCACGTTAAAGAAGAACCATCTCCTGTAGGTCTTTATTCATTCTCAGGGCTCGAACTCTAGTCATGATTTTTTTCTTCCTTCTTCTTCTCCTTCATTCTCTTCTGCCTCGAATTTATCCATACTATTCTCACTGCTCGCAGTACAACCGCTACTGCTACCAAAAGATGAAGCCCTACTAGACAAGCTAGGTGTAGCAATATAAGTTGGCTTCAATTGTCCAGCCATGATCACCAAAAATTTCTCTTCAAGAATTGATGATTCCACCATTTTACCATCACCATCACCATTATTATTATTATTTCCTTCTTCAATATCACCTTCTTGATTTTCTTCAAGATAACCACTAAGTCTCCAATAAGAACATGCTAAAATAAGTAGTGCAAATGCAATTAGCCCTAACATGGCCGCTAATCCACCGAATAAATACGGCACCGGTGAGTGCCACGGTGATCGTAGTGGTCCCACAGGTGCAATATTAGCGGATGACGATGCCTCTATATTATTCGTCATCTTTAAAAGCAACAATCCTCTTGTTCCAAATCGGAATGGTCTGTTACCACCACAGTTTGGACATACACCTAGCTTGGTAGCTATTGAGTCTGAATTTTTTTTCGTATAAATTTTTTTGTATACTATACTTATAAGAGCTTAGAAAAGATTTTTTGGTTAGAATGGTGGTGGTGATGGAGAAGGAAGAGAAAGAGAATGGAATGAAGAGAATGAGTAAACGGAGGTGGTTATATATAGAGATGAAATGGATTTATTTGTTTTTTTTTGAATTTTTTTATTTTATTTTTTTGGAGTGAATTTCGTCGTCATTGCATGAGAAGTGGGGTCTATGTTGTTTGATATGCTACTTCATTTTATATATAATTTTTATCTTATTTGGGGGACATCAATATATACAAGAAACGGAATTTTAAAAACACTTGGAAGAAAGAAGGTTGATTATTGTGGATGAGTTAAGACTTAAGAGGGTCCCAATCATCTTTTTTCTTTGTTTTATTTAATGATTTCGGAGTGAGAATTTTATAAGAGAACCTTTTTGTTCATTGGTTTTGAGATTTTGATTAAAGATATACTAGTAATAAGAATTATTTTGGATTAACTAGTCTTCTCATGTTAAGATTAATTAGTGACGAAGGAAATTCAAGATTTAAATTTTATAGATTCAATTTAAAATTTAAGTTTTATGAATTTAACTTTTAAGATTCGTAATATTGAATAACTCATGGTATCTTTTGAATTATAGAATCAGACTTACTATTTATTACTAATCTTAATAAGTTTTTATATTTAAATCTCAGGTCATTCACATATACTACTATACTGTATGCTCACTTACGTGAACATCATACAAATTGATTATGAAAAAGCAATATTTTTTGGTTGAAAGCTACAAGTCTCAATTACTAACTTTTCATTTTTTTACTAAAAATTCTTCACTTTATGAAACAAAACAAATGAAATAGACAATATTTTCCATGGTGTAACTCTGTAACCCACCTATCAGGCTTTTGGGAACTTTGAACAGGTGTACTTATCCCCAAAAATTCTCAAAATATACTTTCATTATCACATTATGATAAAAGCAAAAAAAGAAGGAATGAAATTGACCAATCAAATTATCATATATTCATATTCTGCATAAATCGGAATTAAAGGTACGATATATTCTTCTTGTCTAAAACCTACTCATTCATCAGCTCAAATTGTTAACCCTAATTTCAGTTACTAATATAAACTTTTCGATTAAAACTTCTCCAAAACCTAATAAAAACGAACGGGAGGACATCTGTCCTGATAGTTTCTTTAGTTTATATACCCAATATACTTCTCACGGGTCAATTTTGTGAAATGTGTTTGTCGTTGTATGTTTTAGGTATAACGGAGATCAAAATTGTTCAGTGCCAATTTCATGAAATATGATTGTCGTTGTATGTTTTAAGTATAACGGAGATCAAAATTGCTCAGTGTTAGTACAAATAAAGAACCTAGAACTATTATGTTCATGTGTATATATTTAACAGAATTATTTTAGATTGATTTCCTACGTAACACATAAGAGATTATTCTTGTCCACGACAAAAATATGAATTAGTGAAGGATAATGAATGTCGCTAAAAAGTAAAAATTCTTTGCTAATCTTATTTAGCGATAGATTATCAAAAGATCATGTCAATTAAAAATTATTAATTAGTGAAATATTAGCGATTGGGCTAATTCATTTTTCTTTAGTAGTGCATATTATCTTTTACGGTACATAATCAACAACGTAACACCTCTTTTTTTTTAATCTTTAAAAGACAATTCTATTTCTAATGAAGATTAATAACTTCATTATTAATATCAAGTACATTTTTCATTTGGCATTTGGAGAAATTCTCAAGTCATGTTGTTTTATTTGTGTTTGGCTGTATTAGGAAATTGTAACATGATTTAGAGGGGGGTAGAGGTGGGAGAAGGCAGGTGGGACAGGGGTGATGCTTGATGAAAATAGCTATTGAGACAGTTTCATGACATAATGTGTAACAGTTCTTTAAAGACAACAAACGGTTTCTAAGCTGATGTATTCTGTTGTGTCTTGGAAACTGGAATTCTCAGCTATTTTCGTTTTTGTTACTTTTTTTTCCTCTTTTACGTGAATACTTATTTACATCCGAGAATAATGAAACGAGATTTAACCATAATAAATTGTATGCATATCACTTAAATATACGTATGAAAGATAAACGTTCGTATTTATCAATCTGATATAAATATATCGAGCATGAGAAAGACTAAGAAAAAATTTTCACCGAATGAGTCACTACAAGAAGAAAAACATTTTTTCAATAATATTTTTTGTTGTCATATGTTGAATGTTGTTGTCAAAAGTACTTTTTGTAACAACAAAAATTATTGTATGCCGTTGCAATAACCTCCGATGTGAAAAGATTTCGCAACAAGAAGTTTTATTTTTCTTGCCATTTACGTTTTTTAGCAACAACATATTACATTTTTGTTGCCATTTACATTTTTTAGCAATAATATATTTATTGTTGCTAAAGTTTTGTTGTCAATTATGTACTTTCTTGTGGTGAGTTAAACATTTGCTATATACACGTTAAAATTTTAAACCTGATATATATGATATGATTATATGATGCCAAAATTCAGATGAACCCCTCCTGCCCTTCTAACTCTGCCACTACTGTGAGTGCCTTTAGAAGGGGGGGAGTATTTCGCTCATTTGGAAATAAAGGCTTAATACGTCGATTACCTCTCAACTTTGCATAATATTTCATTTTTACACCTTATCTTGCATAGTAAGTACTGATTACCTCCCAGCACTGCTCGAATGAAAAGTGTACTGATAACATGCTCTTTAATGCCCAATACTTGAATGTTCTTAAAAATAAAGCATTTCAACACTTATCTCTACTGGAAAGATCTCCTTCGTTTCTGCCTATGAAAAAATATGGATCACTAGGAATAATAACCTATTCAGTGTCAAAAAAGACTGTTCAAATTGGGAAACCCATCAACCATGTCACTAAGTACCATCTTTGTGCTAGAGACACCAAGCTTAAGACCTTCAGGACTAAAATCAGCCTCAAATGGGATCCTCCTCCTAGGAACTCTCTTCAGCTTAATACTGATAGTGCTTGTGAGAATGCTTTGGGGATTGGAGGAATTGGAGGTATCATTAGGAACTATAATGGAGATTGAGTGACAGGCTTCATGAGAACCATTCATGCAGCCTCAACCCCTAAGGCTGAAATTTTAGCCCTCAGACATGGTCTGAAATTATCTTGGAATAATAGTTTAACACCAATCCAAGTTGAAGTGGATTCACTAGATGTGATTAACATGATAAACAAAGGAAATGAAATACTAAATTCTATTGTGTATGAATGCAGGTTGTTGCTGATCAAGATGGGAAAATCGTCGGTCCGACACAAATACATAGAACAAAATAGGGTGGCGGACACTTTAGCAAAACAAGGAGCTATAGGGAATTTTGTTGGTGACCCGATGATTTTGATAGTTCCTCCCGTGTTTGCCAATGAAGTGTTTTGGGAGACATTCTAGGAACTATGACTAACAGACTAATTCTGAATTGTAATATTATTGAATGTTTTATAAACTATGAAGCACCATGGTGCATCGAAGGTGCAAACAATGTTTTTGTTGTCCACTAGCAATATATATATATATATATATATTTTTTGTAAGAATTATCTTCCTTGATTATTTCATTCCAAATGGATAGTAAATATATCCATGATACAAGCATCATCCTAGGCTAGAACTAAGGTAATAAATAACTAAATATACACCTACCATATACAAAATATACTAAAAGATTATGTAATATTCACAAATCACAAATATTATATCAAATATTCTATCACACCCCCGCAGTCGAAGCGGGAGGTCGTCATATGTTGAGATTGTCCCGAAAATCTTCAAATAAAACCAACGGAAAACCTTTTGTAAAAATATCGGCGATATGATAGCGTGACGGGACATGTAAGACACATACTTGTCTACGAGCAACCTTTTCACGAACAAAGTGAATATCCATCTCAATATATTTAGTGCGTTGATGTTGAACTGGATTCCCTGAGAGATAAATCGCACTAACATTATCACAATAAACCAATGTCGCCTTCAGAACAGGACAATGGAGTTCCAGAAGAAGGTTCCGTAGTCAACAAAATTCAGAAACCACATTGGCAACTCCCCGGTATTCGGCTTCCGCACTGGACCTAGACAAGGTAGCTTGCCATTTAGAGGATCAAGAGATCAAATTGTCACCAAGAAAGACACAATAACCAGACGCTCCACGTCTGGTATCCAGACATCCACCCCAACCTGCATTTGTGTAAGAAATGAAAGTGGTTGTTGAAGACGGATATTGATGCAAGCCATGATCGAGAGTGCCTTGAATATAGCGCACAATGCGCTTGATCGAGAGTGCCTTGAATATGTCGGGACTCGTGAAAGTAAGATATTGCATGGCTCCTACAAGGCTGCGGTAATGTGATGGATCAGCATATGGTGTGCTGGAAGTAGCACTCAATTTCGATTTAGTATCAACCAGAGTGGAGGACGGCTTACAAGAGGACATGCCAGCTCGTTCAATGATCTCTTCTGCATACTTCTTTTGATACAAAAATAAACCACATGCATGACGTGTTACAACTATTCCTTAGATCTTTCATAGCAAATTCTGAGCTAAGAAAAGACATGATAGACTTGCGAATAGCATCAAATGAAGCAGTTAAGATAATATCATCCACATACAGAATAATGTAAGCTATATCATTACCGTGATGGCATATGAAGAGATAATAATCATACATGTTGTTAGGAAATCCAATAGTAGAAACATAATCTGCAAACCTCTTGTACCAGGTCCGTGAGGATTATTTGAGCCCATACAAGGATTTTTTCGATAAGCATTTATGATTAGGATAAGTGGGGTCTCTTTAACCCATGGGCTGATACATGTACACCATTTCATTGAGTTCTCCATGCAATAATGCATTTTTTACATCAAGCTGATGTAGAGGTCATGCCTTAGAAAGTGCCAGACTTAGTACTGTGCAACTAGTTACTGGTTTGACTACCGGACTGAAAGCCTCACCATAGTCCACACCAACCTATTGAGTTTTTCCATCACCTACAAGACGGGATTTATGTCTTTCAAATGTACCATCAGATTCTTCTTTATGACTAAAAATCCACACAGACTGAATCACATTAACATCAGGAGGAAGAGACACTAAATCTCAAGTATTATTATTAATAAGAGCATTATATTCATCATCCATAGTCATTTTCCAATTCGGGTCATTAAGGGCAGACACAAGATTATGAGGTAGATATGATTTGGTAACATGGGTGTGAAGACCGTATTTTTTGTTTAGTTTAAACATCTCATGTTGACTACGAGTGACTGGCCGTTGGGCCGGAATTGGAGTTGGTTGGATAGGGGAAGTGGTATTGGGCTAACTTGTGATGGGTCCAGAGGCCGAGTGAGAAGGGGGTGGACTGCCCAGGAGTGGGATTACAGACGGTGGGCTGCCGCTTCCCAAGAATGGGCCACCAGCTAGTGGGGTGCCGGGCGTTGGGCCTCTCGGCAGTGGACTGCCAGCGAGAGATGTCACTAGGCTGGCAGCCAGTGGGCCCGGGTTGGCAGGCCACATTGGTTGGCCCAAGTCGCTGGAATTATTTAGGCTGGCCGAAATTGTAGGCAAGTCAGGATGAGAAGTTGGGCCTGTTTGCGAAGCCAAGTGGTGGACCAAATACGGGGGAATGCTATCATCAAGAATTTGTAGGTATGAGGCACAAAAGAATGCATTTTGGAAAAGGGAAAATTTGATTCATCAAAGACTACGTGGCGACTCACGATGATTTTATTAGAGGATAAGTCGTAATATTTGTAACCACGATGGTTTGACAGATATACCAAACAAATACACGGAGTAGAACGGGGTTGAAGTTTATTGATGGTAGTCGAAGGAAAAAGAGGATAGCATAAGCACCCGAATACCCGTAGATAAGAGTAAGATGGGTCCCTTAGGTATAAAATTTTGAGAGGGGATTGATAGGCTAATTGTTTACTTGGAAATATGTTGAGGAGATATATTGTCATGTGTAATGCATGATGCCAAAATGATGGTGGTAGAGAGGCATGAGCAAGTAAGGTTCTAACAATGTTATTAATGATTCAAATTTTTCTTTCCACTTTTCCATTTTGAGATGAGGTATGTGTACAAGAGAGACGAAAATATAAACCATTAACTTTGCAAAAATCCCAAAATGGCCCATTATCAAATTCTCTACCATTATCACATTGAATATTTTTAATGACCCATTCAAATTGAGTGCGGATGAATGCTCTAAAAGAGAGAGACGTGGAAAAAACTTGTGACTTTTAGACAAAGAAAATGTCAACAAAAAATTAGGGTAATCATCCAACAAAAGAAGATAATATCGATGGCCAAAAGAGCTCAAAACGGGAGATGTCCAAATATCACTATGGATAATATCAAAAGGCATAACAGTGCATGAATTATAAGTAACAAAATGCAATTTAACATGCTTCCCAAGAGGACATAAGCGATAAACATGAGACTTACGAGTTCTAGTACACTCAATAAATTTATTTTGTTTAAGAGAGGCAAAAACAGGTGCTCCCGGATGACCCAAATGTTCATGCCATAAAGAATGTGCTAAAGTTGCAAAAGTGGATGGTAACGTGGCTCGATGTGTGGTAATGGTGATTGGATATAGCTCACCCCGACTATCACATCTCATTAGGCACATCCCCTTCTGAAAATCCTTCACAAAAAACCCAAAAGGATCAAATTCAACAGAAACTGAATTGTCAATGGTAAATTTTTGAACTGAAACTAAGTTTTTAATCAATTGAGAAGCATGAAGGACATTCTTTAAGGCTAATGGTGGGTTCGGGTGGGACAAGTTTGTATTACCATAACCACGAATTGCAATTGAATGACCATTTTCGACAATTATACCACGATTATTGCTCAAATTAAAATAGGATGAGAAATTACCTTTTGAGGATGTCATATGAGACGTTGCTCCGATGTTCATGTACTAGTTTGCGTCGGGTGAATTGAGCCCAAGGGTGTGCATCGCGACCTCGATGTAGGTTGGGGTGGCCACTACCGAATAGGCCTGCTGCCACTGGTTCGGTTGAGGGTGTGGCACAAGTACACTGGGCTGCTGCTGGCCAGTATGCCTCGGACTGGGCCTGGCCCAAGTTCCCGAAGAAAAAGGGCAAGAAGGTACAACCTAAGGCCATTGTCAGGTCCACTGCCCCACTGCGCCCGTAGCTGCCACGCATGGTCGGACCTCTACTGCTGGCCACCACCTCCGCCACCACCATGGCCACCGCCGCGATATTTACCGCTATTATTGCCATTTCGTCCCCTTTGACCACGGTTTGGCGGCATATTTTCAAATTGTGAAGAATTATCATCGGATGGAGTGGTAACCATGACCGAATTTGATACGGTGGTTGTCTTTTTGGCAAAACACGCTTCTTCTAGTATGAGCATAGAACATGATTGGTAAAATGGCGGAAGAGAGTTGCTTTGGCAGATGAGTGTACTAACGCCACTATACACATCAGTGAGACCTGCAATCATTTGTAAAATGAGCCGATTGTTAGTTATCGATGCCCTGACGTTCTTGAGTTGGTTCGATGAAACCTTGAGTCATTGATAATATGCGGATGCATTGGAAAATATGTCATGTCAGTGGTAGAGAATTCTTGCTCAAGCTTGATGGCCCGGGAATTTTTATTATCCTGGAATATGTCACGTAGTCGAACCCAAGACTCTATTGTCGTGGAGTCGAATTCAAGAATCGTATGCAATAAGTCACTCGAAATTGTGGCATAAATCCATTGGAGAACCGTTGCATCGAGGGTCAACCACAATTCCTTTTCATCATCAATTTTCGGCACCTTCTCCTTGCCTTTTTCCAATGGAATTATGTGATGGATAACCCAGTGTGACCTACAATGGATTTTGAAGAGCTCTGTCCATGTCGCATAATAGACGTTTTTCATCTCAAGATTGATGGAGATATGACACTTAATATTTGAAACAGCTAGGGCTGGATGAAAATTTGATATAGCAACAAATTAACAATCAAAGATATCTGTTAGCTACAAACTATCTATCGATAGACTAGCAACAAAATTTATAGCTAATTTTGATACTTTTTCATAGTATTTACTTCAAATAGAATGAAATAATAAAATATATTTTTTCTTGTAATGCTAAAGAGATAACAAGAGAATATGCATAAGCAGCATTTCCAATCTTGGGAGATTAGAGCAAGATTTCAATACAATTTGATCATGTTGTATGACTTTGGGAGTACTCATCATAAGGTTGGGGGTGGAAAATGGGTCCCGAAAAACTTTGGGGGGGTCTACTGAAAAGAGCCCGCCACTACTATATGCTTTGGCCTGCCACCCCTAGACAATCATCATTATTTCATTGAGTAATACTTACCAATTTCACTTTTGCCCCAAATGATTATAAAGAGTCCCATTCGTCACCCCTTTATTTTACCCTCTGTCAATCATCTACCATATTTTATACTTTTTGATATAATATCTTACAATAACTTATGGTACAAATTATTGAAGTACTGGTTGATCAATAGTACTCCCTCCTTTTCAATTAATGTTACTATGTTTGTTGGATGCGAAAATTTAAAAAGAAATGTAGAATTTCAGAATTTGTGACCTCATTTACTTTTAGATTTTAATATAAAGAGATGAAAAGATAAAAATTGTAATAAAATGAGATCTCTTATGTTTTATGTGATCTCAATCATTTCTTATTCGAGTAAGATTGCCTTGTAGTCATCTGGGGAAGAGTTCCTCGTCTGACGTTTCTGATTTCTCTTCTATGAGAGCATTAGAACCGCACGTTTTCGATCCCAATGTTGCACATATTATGCGTCAGGTCCTCGATCCAAAATTAGAACATTGTTATGCTATTCGACCGATATTTGAAATATCCTTTTTCATTGCTATTTTCTTTCAACGCTAGCTCGATTGGGGTCTTCTTAACTTTCTTTATCTTTTTTTTAACTGCCCCATCCTATATCTATTTCCTCATACTTCCCGCGACCATGACTCTTATCTCAAAGAAGATCCTATTTAGCAAGCTAGCTCTCGCTCTAATATACATGTAGGAGAAGCGCTAATGCAAGCGAACCATACCAACTATGTCATATAGTCTAGTGATGTCAATTAGAGTCTTTCACATAGTCTTCCTCAATTCAATTCTCACATATTTATTTTATAGAAAAAACTACTTTCAACAAAATTTATAAATAAAAAAAGAAAAGAAATATGACAAAAAGAAAAAAGTAAAAGCAGTTGGACACTAATTGATATAGTAGGACCAAATAGAAGTTGTATGTTCCACTATGAATAAAATGACTAATATAGGTCCCACCAAAAAAATTGGCCCATTCATCGTCAGCTTCCATTTTGAAAATGGACGTACACGGCAAGGACAATTGGATGTTTTCTAACGTGGGTATATGTGAAATCTAATTATTTTTATTATATTTTTCAATATTACAATCAACAAAGTATAGAGTAATCGTTTAAGTTAATATATATATATATATATATATATATATATATATATATCTTGTTTTTACCATTAATAGGTTAAATTAATCTTCAATAATACAAGTGACGTCCTAATCCAAAACCAAATCCCACTCACAATATATAGTTGATTAAGCAACTAAAGTACAAGTGATTTATCTGAGTATAATAAAATATTCATGCAAGATATATATTATAATCATCAATATCGTTTTTATTTTAAGTTTGTAGCTATTACTACTACTAATGCTACATTGTACTTTGAAAGGCACCAGTTTCCTTACTAATAGTTAGCTTCTTTTAAAGAGAAAATGAAAAATGAAAAAGAAAAAAAAGTGAGAAAAGGACAAAGTGCTTAAACTTGTAATTTTGAGAGCGTTTGAGTTAGTTAATTATAAATAGTTGATAAACATTACGTGTTGATAAATACTTTTAAGTGTTGATTAATTTTATAAATAAATAATTATGTATGTGGATAAACATGCAAAAATTGATAAGCAGATGATGTGATTGCTAAAAAGGAAGGTTGATAAGCCGTTCTTTAGATAAAATGACTAAAATGTACTTACTCTTTTATCACAAAAATTTGTACAATTAAGAATATTTTGGTAAGAAAAGGATGGACAACAACAATGAAATAATGAATTTTGATCAAGCTAAAAGTATTTATAAGCACAAAAATCATAAGTTGAGAAACAAGATGACCAGTTTAGTCGAACACTTTATTAGTTAGATAGAAATAAATAAAAAGATTAGAAGTTCTTCTTTTTGCTTTTATAGGAAAAATCATTAAAGGCATTAGAAAGTTCTAATTGTTGTTACTCTCACATTTCAAGAACATTTGCTCTTCTTCTTATTAAGGAAATGTTCAAAATGCAATATAAAGTTGTTGACAATATTACTAATTAATTACAAATTGATGTCTTTAGGCTATATCTCACCATCTTTTTTTTTCTTCATTTGTAATGAGATTTAAATATTAATTAACCCTCTAAGCAAATGCTTAAATGGGAAGAAAGTAAAAATAATAATATTAAGATGCATTTGAGCCTCTTAAAAGATGAAGACAAAAGAAAGAGACAATATGTGAATCGAAGAATATTTTCCTTGAATTAAGACTAGACATTAACAAATTAAAGATCGACACCAACATGTGTATGAACAGATAAGAATTATTGTAGATATCAAATAACCTAATGATACATTGGCTGGATTTATTTAATTTAAGATTGAAATTAAAGCTTAATCAAGATATGATAAGATATCATTAATTTCCACTTAGTATTAGATTCTCACAAGTCTTAAACTAGAATAATTGCATGCGAGAATCTAATTCAGTATTATTAAGAGTATATAACATGACATCAAGCACATATAAATTAACTACTTAATTCCTTAGGCTAAATGTGAATTGCATGTTTAGAATTCATTAATATGTCAAGGTCCAAGCTCGTGACACGTATTGTCCATATTGGCTGAATAAAACTTACGAATTTGTTCATTGGGCTACGCCATCATCGGTCTAAAAATGTATGTGCTGTGTGAAGTTGTGCTATGCCTTATAAATATCCTCTTCATTTTTCTTTTTCATTATGATGTGTGATTCACCTAAGGTGTAACATGCTCCCCTTCTGGAAATTTGCTAGCCTTAAAATCTGTCAGTTCTTCTCTTTAACCCGTTCTAGTTGGTCCGCCCTTCGTCAGGAGTGTCACACAATGACTCAAATAATTTCACAAATAACAAAAAGATTAAATTCCTGTAACAAAGCATACTCATAGTACAAAAAACGAATAAAAAGATTCATTTGTACTAAACTAATTGTGATAAAAGAATTTGAGAAAAAAAGATAAAGTTGGTACAACGTCTTGCAATAAATTTTCCCTCGTTAAGTCGAGTGATGAGGTATCTTGAGATGCTCACGTAAGCCTAATTAAAGAATCATATGTATTCCCAACTAATAATAGAAAAAAGAATAGTAAGTCTTAAAATAATGGAAGATTAGATAAATTTGGATAGATTTATTGGACATTGATGTCACTAAAAAAATAATTTATAAATTCTTTAGTTGAAGTGGGATTTCCACTACCCTTCTAATTTTTAACATAATTATATTTAGTTGCTTAACTAATCTGATATACGAATGTAGGCCACCACAAACAATAATTGATTTTCAACTGCTTTTCTTTCTGTCCAACTACAAGTCCACAAGTGAGTCCAATTATATATATTTAATATAATTGATTAAAGTTTTAAGAATAGCTCGGATAATCCAATCTAAAACCCCAATGGTTCTTTTTAGAGGACTAATAATGTAGAAGTCCACAGAATTAGCATATAATACAACATTGAGCACATTGTATTCTACTAAGATATAAACAATTCATGGTGTACATCAAATTTACGCATACTATATAAGTAGCGACGGAAGTAGAATTTTCACTGAGGAATTAATTTATCATTTACTATATACACAAAATTCCCATTAAGAGCTGAACCATGAATATGCCTTTATATGATCCCTAACTTTTCCCTCTTATTCTGACGTAAAATTTGCTGAAGATAATTTTCACAATGAACCCCCTTTCGAGTTCAACTGTCAGTGATTTATGGGTTGTTATATTCAACTCTCTTAAGAATTTAGTGTCCTAGCTGAAGTTTGTCTTGCCACCATATTAAGAGAGGTACTGGCTCTTATACTACTTGTATAGGCCTACATTCAACTAACAATGGATTGTTTGCTCTGGTCCAATCTTAATTTAGACGGCTTTGTTCCCTTGGACTTTAACCCAAACAACGCATTAACAGTTGCATCATGAAATATGTTATGAGTCTCACATCAACGAATAAATTGTTGGAATTGGCGTGACTCTGATACTATTTAAAGAATGAATCTTGAGTTTAACTCAACTCTAAAAGCTAGCTTGTTTGGTGAGGATTGTCCACGTCCATATAAGGAGTCGATGTTCCCATTCCATATCCGATGTGGGACTCTTAACATGTAAAGAATGAATCTTAGGCCTAACTCAACTCCAAAAGCTAGCTTATAGGGCGAGGATTGTTCAAGTCCATATAAGGAATCCATGTTCCCATTCCATAAGGGACTCTTAACAAAATATGATCCTTAATTTCTCCTCTCATTTAATGCGGGATTTGCCAAAAAAACATTCATAAAAAACTCTTCTAAAATTCAACCGATTCAACCGCCAGCTATCTGTGGGTTGTTACACTTTACTTCATGTTTGATATTAAAGTAAATTGTGTCTTATTTTCAAGCAGTGTTGTTGTAAGAGATAGTGATATCTCGTTACTAAATATGAAATCGCCTTTGTTATGAAATGATTTATCCTTTGATATGAGATTTTTTCTATGTGAATTTAAATTTAATCGAACATCATAATAGATATTGAATACTAGGTGAAAAACTAAAAAGACTATTAGTTGTAACTCTTTTGATTCAATAATGAGTCATGGTGGTGAGAAAACACTTAGAATGAGATGGCTTGGAGGTGATATGGGATTTGGATAACAGTGATTACACTTTTAATTAATTCTCGATTTGATATAAGAACAGATAATTAATTAAACCACCTAGTTCAAGTTTATGGGATAATGTTGGAATCTATTGGGACAATGCACGAAATGCACAAGTACTTGTATACATAGACGGAGCTAGGCTGATGAAAGAAGGTTTATTTAAACTTCATTCGTCAAAAAATTATATTGTATATATAATATTAAATTTTTTTTTTGTATGTATAATAGGTATTGAATTTCCCTGGCTACTTCGTGTATTTACTTTTTTAAATTTTGAATTTCATTTGTGAAATTTTTTTAATTCTGCCACTACTTGTATGGTTACCCTACATGTTATTTACAATAAATATAGTTGTGCGCTCACCAAGGATTCACACTAATTATGAGTTATATTAACTATTGTTGTTGTTAGCTTAGTAAGGATGCACCACTAATTAATTAATTAATTTCCTTATTTTTATCAAAGTGCTTTTTGGACTAAGAGTGCAACATCATCAGATATGATAAGTTTGGACACGTTTTTGGTTCAGGTGTCTGTATCAACACTTCGAATTTTTTGCAATTGTTTGATTTGCACTATTTTTCTTAATCTATAATGAAGGGTATCAAACGCTATCGAAAAGTAAAAACAAAATAAAATAAATCAAATGTCAATTCTATTTTTGAATATCGTCAATTATGTTGTCCGACATTTTAATAACACTTAGCAAAATAGTAACTTTAAAGAGTAAATGCAGCGGAATTTAAAGAACACGAATGTTTAAAATTTTCATAAGTTATATATATATTATATAACTTATGATGGTAAATGACCAAATGTATTGTATATATATTATATACAAAATTACAAATTCCTTTCTTTATAGATTTACAAGATAAAATGGAAAGGAATTAAAAGTTGAAGTCGCAGATGACTTCTGCTTGAAAAATCTAACTAAGTAGACATAGAAAACTTCTCATTACAATCGCTCCATACAAAACCAATCTAGAATCTAAACAACAATTGTAATGTTGGACAGAATGTTGTCGACACACTCAAGCAACACTTGTGATCCAGATTTTTGAGATGAAATCCCGAGAGCTCTCTTGGTATTTTTGCAATATGATTCTGGATATCAATTCACTGTAGTAGTCTCTCTATTTATAGTAGAGAGTCTTCCTTGAAGAGCTCATCGATCCGTTGAGAAGGTTGAGGGAAAGGTGGACAACTGGTGTATTTGTTAGAGAAGATCATGGAGTAAAATTCTCTAACATCTTTGACTTGTTCCTCATGCAAAGCAACGACCTTGACTCATTCTTCCCACGTTTTTCATCGGCTCATTTTTACCTTGCCAAGTCATTTTTACTTCATAGTAATATCTACAAAAATATTACTGGCAAAACTGTTTTCCAAAGATGTTGGTCCGAATGTTATGACATTTGTCCTAACATTTTTATGCATTCGAATCAGTACTTCAGAAGATATGTTGGGTCAAATGTCACAACACCAAACCCAACATTAACAATCTCCCTCTTTTTGCATTTCTTCACAAAACACATTATAAAATGTACAAACGACTTAGTGCATTGTCACAGATGTTGTCCAACACCTGTGATTACTGACAAACTCCCCCTTAACTTGTGATGGCATACAAGCAAAACTTGTGTATACCAAGTCATAGGATTAGAAAATGATATGTGCACACATATCATCCAATATACACAACAACAAAAAGAAAGAACCCATTGTCAGAATAAACCATTGTCCAAAATAAACATCTACATCAATCATTAACCAAAACATAAAGTAGTTCATAATCCAAACAATCATAAACCAAACATTAAAAGCTCATGGTGCAGCACATCAGCCCGCTTCTTCCTGGCTCATTATGCAGCAACAGCTTTCTACTTCTGCATAACAGCTTCAGCTTTATCCCTCAGCCTTAGCCTGTTCGGCAACACCTTCCTCCCAACGGCTTCTTCTTTTTGCACAACAATATCAACAACTTCTTCAGCAGCAGCACCATGTGCACCTTCAGCCTCTTCCCCTGCTCCCCCTGCACAGAAGCATCTCCACTTTTATGTGAAGAAAGTAATAGCAAGAAATGGTAAATGGCTTGAACTAAGGTATCCTTGGCAGCATCAACCTCTGAAATTTGTTGGTTGATTTTTGCTATTTGACCCACTAGACAGTCTGTTGACAGGGTTGGATGTATTGAATTAGTGTTGCCCTGAATGTTGGTGACATTCCTGGCAACATTCTCACATTCTGCTTCCTTCTTCCAAAGTAAGTCAAACTATTTATTTGCTCTTTAAAATTGTCTTGTTTATTATGTAAAGGTCAGAAGTATTTCCTACAATATCCTCTCTCTTATGTTCAATGCCTTGGGTAGTCAAGATTTGGTAGATTAGATAGGGAAATGGAAGGATTAAAGTTAATTCTTTTTCAGCCAAGTTGGCAACTTGATAAAAGATCATCTTTCCTAAATCAATTTTTAAGCCTTTCCCAATTTTAAATAATAGGGAAGCTTGTTCAGATGTCACAACCTACCCATTCAAGGAAGAAGCCAATTGTGTGGAAAATAAGGTTGTTAGTTTTGACACTGGGCATCTAGGGATCCACTTTTTCATTATACCTCCAATGAGGTATTCAATCATTTTATCCTTATTTTCTGTCACTTGTTCTGTATCTCTAACTCTCTCTTCAGCATCAAGTCCCATACATTGATTTATAATAGAGGGTGTAAACTGATAAATCTTGTTTTAGAGATATACCTTCCCAAAAAATTTTGAGGAGACATCCTCTATAGCAGGACTCAGATTAGCATAAAACAACCTAATCACTTTATCAATATAGGGTTCTTTTTCTGTGACAGTTTTGAGAAGCTGTCTATCCTTGAGGAATTCTATCAAGCCATATTTAGTACATGAAGTAATATCTAACACGTTCTCATGTCTAATTACTCTATTCTTATACCAATCCCATTTATCGTATTTAGCTTTAGAATAGAATTTTTCTGAGAAAGCACATACCTCAATATCTTAATCAGACATAGCTGAACTCTTGGATTTGATACTGCTAAAGGATGTTGTTGTATGTGCATCTGCAGATGTTAGCTGAAATGTTGTGTGAGATGTTGTAGCATCAGTGGTAACATTTAGATTAGCCCTTGTTCTAGTACACCTGGGAACACCCTTAGGTAAGAATTGTTTTAGGAAAGTTTTATCAGGGATTTCCTCGTCTGCTTAAGGCGTGCTGGGTTGTTCAGAAGTAGATGGTACTTCCTCACTTTCCTCTTCCTCAGTTAAGAACACATAGTCTGAATCACTACTGGCACTGCTCGAGTAATAGGGTTTAGATCTTTTGTTGTTTGAACCTTCATAGATTGTTTTCTCAAACATCTTACTCGACTAACGAGTAGGAAAAGTAGAGGACCTTGGTCTTTTACCCAAACATGAAAAATCAAAAGTTTGATCAACATCTATAGGATTGTTATTTTCTCCCGGGTAACTAATAGCTAGAGGTTCATCATTGCCTCTAAGAACTATTGCAGTACACCGATTTTTAGGTAGATTTGAGGAAGAAGATTGGCCCGGTTGTTGAAGGGTATTATGCTTGGGTTTTTTCTGATTCTGATGAAGGGCTAATGCTCATGGGAGTGTTGGGTGGAATATTGGTTGATATTTGTTCTGACATTTGAGAAATTTTAATAGGTGAAGCTTGAGGAGAGGGTTTTGAGATTGAGATTGGAGTTTGATTTGGTGAGTCCATCGGGTAAGAGAATGTATACCCGATGTGATTTTCCCCTCCTTTTTTAATGGGAAAATTAAAAAATGATAGCAAATTAGAGGAATATTTATATACATGACTAACATTTCTTAGAAACAAAAATCTCTTAGTTTTAGGTGTTTCATTTTTACACAATAATTTACACCTAAATTATTGAGATAAACATCACGGAAAATATTGGGATAAACATCACGGTAGGAATAAACTATAATCTTATCATTTTAAATTTGGAAATTTATGTAAACAAGGCATATAATAGGGAGTATGATCTGATATTTCAACGATCAGATAAACACAACATCCCAACACATATCACCTTCTGAAAATGTCAACAACAATGTTAGTAATATTTTGGACGACACAAGTATTTTGATCGCACAAGAATTTTCAGATTTGGCAACTAACCAAGACACGTTTTATATGCACTTTATGAGTTTGACCACTGGATGAGTTTGACCACTGGATCAATGTAATATTTTTCCATCGTGTCCTTGGTCTAATCATATAACACATATAAAAGAATTTTTCATGTCAAAAATAAGAATACTTTTATGGTATTCTCAAATCTCTTTTGAAGCACTCGATACTCCTATAGAATAGGAACAATATCTTTTCACGACCTTTACCCATTTTTCACAGTCGCCAAATATATGTAAAGGCTTTGCCTTATTTTGATACTTCCTTTTTATGATATATATAAATATATCATCGCAGGGAATGGTATCACATTGAAAATATATTCTTATTGCAGGATCATGGTTGTGTGACCAAAAGTTATGCACTATACAACAACAATAATCAGTTAGTGATATAACATAGGTAAATGTCACCCGAAATGTTAGACAACGATTCAGCCGACATTCACCAAAAATGCCTTCTTTTTAGAGATTACAAAGACCAAGAGATTTCTTCAAACTAGAAAATCTCTCATGGTCCAAAGCTTTTGTAAAAATATCAGCTAGTTGATGAAGAGTGTCAACATGTTCAATTTTAACTAGCTGTGTTTCAACTAAATCTCTTAAAAAGTGATGTTTAATATCAATATGTTTTGTACGTGAGTGTTGAACTGGATTTTTGGAAATATTTATAGCACTCAAATTATCACAGTACAAAATTAAAATATTGCTAGTATATCCATAGTCGTCTAACATGTGTCGTAGCCATATTAATTGAGAGCAACAACTTCCAACTGCTACATATTCAGATTCAGTAGTTGAAAGTGAGACATAGTTTTGTTTACGACTATACCATAAAATAAGGTTATTGCCAAGATAAAAACATCTCCCACTTGTACTTTTTCTATCATCCACATCTCCAGCCCAATCCGAGTCACTAAATCCTATTAAATTAGGATTAGTGTCTTTGGAATACCATATTCCCAACTCACATGTGTCAGCAACAATAATACGTTTCACGGCATTTAAGTGGGACATTTTGGGACATGCTTAAAAACGTGCACAAACACAAACACTAAACATAATAGTTGGGCGACTAGCAGTAAGATAAAGTAGGCTACCTATCATAGATCGATGTAATGTTGGGTTGACATTTTCACCAATATTATCCTTACATACCTTCTGCGATGAACCCATTGGCGTTTTCATCTGTTTAGCATTCTCCAAACTAAATCTTTTAACTAGATTCTTGGCATATTTACTCTGTGAGATGAAAATTCCATCTTCACATTGCTTTATCTGTAAATCTAAGAAAAAAGTTAATTCCTCAATCATGCTCATTTAAAATGTTGATGACATAGCTTCAACAAATGAATTTAAATACGACTGAGAAGTCGATCCAAAGACTATGTCATCCATGTAGATTTGAGCAATAACAATAACTACACCGTGTCATTTAATAAACAAGGTACGATCAGCTTCGCCATGGTTAAAACCAAATTCAAGAAGAAACCTAGTTAAACGACCATACCATGCACGAGGGGCTTGTTTTAACCCATACAGAGCCTTTTTGAGCTTGTACACATAGTGTGGATGTTAAGGATGTTCAAATCCTTTTGGTTGTTCAACATATACCTCCTTGTCTAGATAATCATTTAAGAATGCACTTTTTACATCCATTTGGTGTAAAATAATTTTTAGACAACAAGCAATAGCAAGTAAAAGTCTAATTGATTCAATTCTAGCTACATGTGCAAATATTTCATCAACATCAATTCCTTCAATCTGAGTATAACCTTGTGCAACTAGACGTGTTTTGTTTCTAACAATTGTTCCTGATTCGTCTGATTTACTTTTAAAATCCACTTAGTTCCAATTACATTTGTATTATTTGGACATGGAACCAAGTCCTAGACTTCATTTCAAGAAAATTGTTCAAGCTCTTCTTGCATTGCTTGTATCTAGAAATTATCTTTAAGTGCTTCTACAACATTCTTTGGTTCTAATGTAGATATAATATAAGAAAGACTAACCTCTTGGTATATGGTTGACATACACACATACCTTACCATTTCTCTATAGTTGAGTGGTTCTTTTTCTCTTGTTCTAATTCCTTCAAAAACTCTCCCTGTCACTTGGCACGTTGGATGATTCTTCCTAATCCTTGATAAGGAGTCCATAAGAACTTGGTCTAACAATTCAGCACTCGAATCCTCATATGTGGCCTTTGTGGTCTCTATTGCTGTTTCGGATGTTGCTCTAGGTGTGGCAACATTTGTGGCAACATCCGATTCTTCTACAATCTTATGGATTTTCCACTGTACCTACAATGTTATTTTCAATAGTTTTTCCTAAAACATCATAAAGATCATCAAAGATAACATTTACAGACTCTTGTATAGTTCTGGATCCTAAATTGTATACTTGATAAGCATGACTATTTTGTGAATAGCCAACAAAAATTCCTTTATCACTTTTAGAGTCAAATTTTGCCAAATGATCCCTATCATTTAAAATATAACAAATACACCCAAAAACATGAAAGTAATGCAAATTTGGTTTCTTTCCATTTATAATCTCATATGGTGTCATCTTTGTTCCTAACCTTAAATAGACTCTATTAGCGATGTGATTAGCAGTATTCAAGGCTTCTACCCATAAATGTTTTGACAAGTGTTTAGAACTAAGCATAACTCTAGTCATTTCATGCAATGTCCTATTGTTCCGTTCTGCAACCTCATTCTGTTGAGGAGTTTTGGGGGCAGAAAACTCAAGAAAAATTCTCTTTTTCTCACAAAAATTTGTGAATGAACTATTTTCAAATTCTTTTTCATGGTCGGATCTAATCCGAAAAAATAGGAGAGTAATTCTAGAGTGCAAGATTTTAAACATGTCAAACGTTTGTGATTTCTCTTTGAAAAAATATATCCAAAAATATCTAAAAAAATCATCTACTATCACAAAGAAATACATCATGCCTACTAGACTGTCTACTTCAATTGGACCCATTAAATTCATATGTAGCAATTGAAAACAGTGAGACATACCTGAATGTTGTCCGTCATATTGGACAATATTATGAGAGACACGGGTTTGCTTACCTTTCAAACAATCTTCACAGACAGTTTTACCTTTATGGCTAAGTTTGAGTATGCATCTAACCGCTTCATATGAGACCAATTTTTCTAAATTGTGGTAGTTGACATGCCCCAACTTTTGATGTCATAGTGTTGTGTCATCGATCTTAGCATTGTTGTATGTTTCTTGTCTTACAACAAGATAGCAATTGTCACATGTTCTTGTACCTGTCATGACACATATATTTGATTTATTCGTAACTTTACAAGCATTCTTATTAAACTTTATGTCAAGATTACCATCACACAGTTGACTAATACTAATTAAATTAGTCATTAAGCCCTCAATGTGTAAGACATTTCTTAAGGCTAGAAATCCAGGAACATCCAAGATCTCTTTTCCAATTATTTTGTTTTTACTGTCACCTCCATAAGTGATGTTTTCTCCATTGAATGACTCATAGTTCTTTAGAAAACCTTTTGTACATGTCATGTGGAGAGAACACCCACTATCAAAGTATCAAGAACCTGAAATGTTAGTTCTTAATGCAGTTATGACAACACTACAAGTTACATCCTTTTTAGAAACCCAAACTCTATTAAATATTTTTTACCTTTTGGCTCATAAATGTTACTTCGATGTTTATCCGGAATGTTGGACAACAATTTAGGCAAAATTTTGCTCACATAATTTTGAAGTTTGAAATAGTATGGTTTTAAGGTCCAGGGGAGTTACAATGATGACATACAAACTTCATATTTTTTGACATATCTGAGAACCTATTATTCTTTCTTTTTTCTTTTACAAAGCGTATTTTCTCATTTTTATCAAATAGATTAGAGCATATGGTTTTAAGAGAGTTTTTGTACCCAATACCTACATGTGAAGGTTTACTAAAGTTGAGTATCTCATTCAATTTAGAAGTCCCTGTTTTGAGCTTGCGGAAGGTTGCTTCGGCTAAATCCAATTTTGCACAAATCTTACCAAATTCCATATTCTTTTTGGTAAGTGCAACCTCAAGTCGGGGTTCTCATGCCTGTTAATTCTAAATTCTCATGAGTTAAAGATTTTACCTTTTTGTCAACTTGCTTGGATTCTATGATTAAGGCTTTATAAATACTTTGTAATTCATTAATCATATCATCTTTGCATTCAACTTGATTGATACAATCAGCCTCACTAACAGAAATAGAACCATTAAAGAAATTAACATCAGAATAGTTAAAGAATTCAGACCTTTCTGATGTCGCTAAGGATGTTGATGTCGTTGCTGATGTTGGAGCAAATGTCGTGACATTTGAGACAACATTATATACGACATCGTCATTATCCGATAGATACTGTTCGAAAACAGTGGCCAGCATTGCTTGTGTTTCAATTTCACGATCTCTTTCCTCTTCTTCTTCATCATCACTAAGAGAAACCCATAGGTTCTTACCAAATTTTCTAAGAGTGTTTGCACATTAGTTAACATAATGACCCCAACCTGAGCATGCATGACATTTCACAGACTCAAGTTGTTTGGAATCAAATTTGGTACGATCTGAGTTAGTTCTTCTTAGTTGATTTCATTTTTATATATTTGGAAGGAATCTAGTGGCATTTTGATTGAAGACTTGGTTTTGGTGCTATCTAGATTTAGATTGATTTCTCTCATTGTTGAACTTCCTCACCGTCGAATTGTATTTTTTGAGTGAGTACGGCAACATTTGCACATTCACCAATTTCTTCAAGATTCTCATCATCTTCTTTGATTTGACTCTCCGAGGATTGAACTTGAAGTGTCACATTCTTGCTTTTATACAATTCCTTTTGATTCTCAATGTTCATCTCATAAGTTTTGAGTATGCTCATCAAGGTATGAAGGTCCATTGTGGCAAGACTGTGAGTTTCTTCAATAGCACAAATCTTTAAATTGAACTTTTCAGGAAGAGAACATAGAGCCTTTTCAACAAGTTGAGTATTGGTTAATGGTTCACCAAGCACTTGACATTCATTTAAGATGTCAATCAACTTTTCAAAATAAGATTTAATATCATCCGCTTCTTCCATCCTTAAACGTTCATATTTACTCATGAGCATGCGTAGCTTTGTTCGACGAACACTTGAGCTCCCTTCACAATGAATTTGTAAAGTATCTCATGCGTCCTTGGTCGTGGGGCAGTTTTGAATGAGTTTGAACATGTAAAGATCAACCCATCCAAAAATTACATTTAAGGCCTTTTCGTTAAAGCTAGCATAATTGGATTCTTCTGTAGTCCATTCGGATTCAAGTTTAGCAATAATGTCACCTTCTTCATCTGGTGGCAACACTGAAACAACATACCCATTGGTTATAGATCTTCATGCACGAATATCAATTGATTTGATATGCGGGTGAATCTTCCAATAGGCATAATTTGATCCATCTAAAATAGGAAGTCTACCAATAGTCGGATTTGCCGGATCCATAGCTTATGACAACATGACCAAGCACTATTATGTTAAGTGTCGGCTCTGATACCACTTGAAGGGTGTCAAACGCTATGGGAAAGTAAAAACAAAATGAAATAAATCGAATGTCAATTCTGTTTTCGAATGTCGGCAATTATGTCATCCGATACCAATAACAACACTTAGCAAAATAGTAACTTTAAAGAGTAAATGCAGCGAAATTTAAAGAACACAAAGGTTTAAAATTTTCATAAGTTATATAATATATATAACTTATGATGGTCAATGACCAAATGTATTGTATATATATTATATACAAAATTACAAATTTCTTTCTTTATAGATTTACAAGATAAAATGAAAAGGAATTAAAAGTTGAAGTCGCATATGACTTCTGCCTGAAAAATCTAACTAAGTAGACATAGACAGTCTCTCATTACAATCGCTCCATACAAAACCAATCTAGAATCTAAATAGCAATTGTAATATTGGACAGAATGTTGTCGACACACTCAGACAATACTTACGATCCAGATTTCTGAGATGAAATCCCGAGAGCTCTCTTGGTATTTTTGCAATCTGATTCTGGATATCGATTCACTGTAGTAGCCTCTCTATTTATAGTGGAGAGTCTTATTTGAAGAGCTCATCGATCCGTTGAGAAGGTTGAGGGAAAGGTGGGCAGCTGGTGTGTTTGTTGGAGAAGATCATGGAGTAAAATCTTCTAACATCTTTGACTTGTTCCTCACGCAAAGCAACAGCCTTGACTCGTTCTTCCCACGTTTTTCACTGGCTCATTTTTACCTTGCAAGTCATTTTTACTTCATAGTAATATTTACAAAAATATTACTTCATTCCGTGAAGTAAGGCAAAACTGTTTTCCAAAGATGTTGGTCCGAATGTTATGACATTTGTCCTAACATTTTTATGCATTCGAATCAGTACTTCAGAAGATATGTTGGGTCAAATGTCACAACACCAAACCCAACATTATGTTAGAATTAAGTCCATTTTATAATGAGAATCTAATAAAGAAAACTTTATATTAAGTAGGTAAATATTAATTTTATTAGGATGATTAATTTTTTAATCTATCTAACTATCATATATCCAAATAAAACAGAAGCAGAATACACTAAAAACATAAATAATTACAGAGAAACACTAAATAAAAATAGGAAATAATATAAATACACACTCAATCCTCTTCATTTTGCTATTTATACTAGAAGGCTTTCCAAATCAATTATATGATACGTAGAAAGCTAACAATAAAATTAACCACTTGAGAAACCTGTCACGATTCAAGTCCATCTATTCCCTTAGGCCCAAGGGCCTCTCGGCCAATCGTCACTCGTCCGTGACAAACATGACAATGGATTCGACCTCTTGTAATCGTTCCAAATTTTTCAGGCTGCCCATTCCCTTTGTATGAAAAGTAGGAGTAGGAAATGTCGTAGGCCATGAGGATCATGACACGTATTATTTGCTTTGACCCAACAGGTCTCGCAGATTTGTCTATTGGGCTACGCTATCATAAAGTTCTAAAATGCGCATATCAAATGAACTTGTGATATGTCTTATAAAGCTATTCACTTTCTTCTCTCATTCTGATGTGAGATTCAGTATATCAAATGAACTTATAATATGTCTTATAAAGCTATTCACTTTCTTCTCTCATTCTGATGTGGGTCATCAGAGATATCATGTGCACTCTTTTAAAAACTAGTCAAACACCAGCCTAAAAGCCTGCTAGTCCTTCTTTGTTATCTGTTCTCATCAGCCCGTCCTCCCGTCATGAACGTCACAAAAACAATTGGCTTTATTATACATTGATGTAGAATGCAAAATGAAGAAGACATCCAATCACTAATTTGGTAGGTAAAATTTTCATTAAACCAACTAGTTAAATCTTATACATGGTTGCAAAAGTTGCCATGAGTTTCTTTCTCAAACCATAAAAAGTTTGAGCTACTTTATTCCCAAATAAGATAAAGCAGAAAAAGTTTGGCACGCAAGTGAATCTAATGAGTGTACTTGTTTTACTTGGTTCACATTAAATTTTCACTTAAGAAATAAGGATATTTGGTAGCTAGTTTTGGCTAATCTTCACAATTAAAGTGATAATGACTCCTTATTATGACATTATTACTTTAACTTTTTCCCTTCTAATCCATTTGCTTGACGGAGTCAACAAAAATCAATCCATTTATGTATTTTATTTAAGTTGTTTGATAATTTTTGTTGTTATATACACGTCAAACATCTCTTTAATAACTGTTCTATAACTACAATTCACTATAATAAGGAGTACGTTTTTTTTGGACCCGACTTTCATATTATGTTATTTATCATATGTTCTCTATATCATCTCACTAAGCCAGGTTTGATTGTACTCCATCGGTATAATCAAGAATTTTGCATCATCAAGTCATTTTTACGGATAACTTATCTTGTTTTCAAGATTATAAATTTCGCATCTTAAATTTAAACAAAAAATTTTGACCCTTAAGTTGAGCAATATTAGAAATGGCGGCCAGAGGAACCAAAATTAGTCAATTGCGGCATGGAATCCATGACAAATCAGTACGATTTCATACTATATTCAATCTAACTCTCGGGTATGAAATTCTGGTTAAATGGTTAAGTTTGAGCTATAGCTAAAGCTTAATATTATTATTTTTAATTGGTTTTTGAAGTGTAGGTCCACCAATGAAAAGTGGTATTCAGCCCGGCCCCTTCCATATCTCATCTTAATTAACAAAGTTGTTGAGAAAATGATAAAAGTAAATAAACAAATAAAAAATAAAACTAAGAAAGATTATTTTTTTTAAAGAAATAAGATAAACATCTTAGACGTCTCTATAAATAGAGGTACTCTGCAAGTGGATTGTTGTTGTTGTATTTGATATTTGGAGTATCAATATCTATGGTTTGCTTTTTTCTTTTTTTCATTCGGTGTTTAGTATTCATTTTATAGCCTGATTAATGCAACTGTAAGGCACATTAAAGGAGGAAGAACTCCTTATATTTTTAATCTCAGCGCTCGAACTCAATAGTTTTGGTTAAAAATTTTATCCATCCCACGACAGTGAAATTGTTGTGGTTTGCTTTCAAATTTGAAACAATTCTCCCTAACCATATATGTGCTTGTATTTGTAGAATGCAATGTTTGTAGCAAGGTGAAACTTATTATATTTGTAGAATTTATGTAAGACTTAAGCGACTAATTAATGAAGTGAATAATCTAGTATTTAGAACTTCAAATGTTATTGTTTGACAGTATTTCCACATAGCTTGCTCTTCATTTTATTTTTTATTTTTTTGATTTCCCACCTAGTGTTCGATACTCGCGTTGAAGTTCAATTATATTTGAATTCACACCGCATAAGGCCATTGGGGGTAGCGCTCCCATGTAAGTCTTACTTGTAAGTTGAACAATTAATAATCTAGAATAAGATTGTTCCACTAGTAATATCAATTATTCCTACCTTCTTCTTTTATATTAAGCTATTAGGAGATAATAATTATAAGTTTTACATGAGGTTTATGAATTCAAACTATTGATAATTTTTATATGTAATGTGTTTCCACTATGCATATCTTCGACACTTAATTATATTTCCATGCTATTTCATAGATTAATAAATTATCATTCACTTAGTGTGGACTCACGTCTCTAGAGAATTTATCCATATTTTCACGGTTAGGTTTCGTTGTGCATGTGTGATTTCTTTTTAACTACTTGTATAAGATGTTGAGTACGAGAATTTTTCACTGAGTTAAGATGTTTAATTATTCAATGTGATGAATATTATTGGATATAACAATATTGACATACAGTGAAGAGATTTAATTTATGACAGGCTATTTGCTGGAGTATGCGTATTTACAAGGAAAATTCTGCCAAAATTCTTGTTAATCGAGCTATTCTAACTCAGAATTAAGTGTTGATGACAACTATACACATAGTCAATTTTAGGACTCGTATTTAAAGTATAGTCAAGGTTAATAATTTTTTATGATTTTAGCCTCTTTAAATCGACTTCAGACATATGGGGTTGAAGTTTAAAAAAATCCGAGTATGAAGTTAGGGTTGGCGACCCCATTAAATTTTCACAGATATGAGTTGTGACAGGTTTATCTCACCAGTCTCCTTGAGAACGGCTCTTTCTCTTTCTCTCTCTAGCACTTTTCTCTCTCCCCGCCCACCACAACCCTGCCACCGGCGACCACCTCCCCACCGGTAAAAGGTAGGTTTCCCCTTCCCTTCTCTCCCCATCCCTCCCCTCCATAGACACACATCACCCCCACCCCCGTTTCTATTTTCTTTGTCTTCTTGCAGTGAAACACCCAGCAGCAAAGAGCCATAAATTCCAGCGGCAAGACTCAGGCGCATCTCCCAGAAGCCACCATCACAATCGGACATCCACTCAATCCCGAATGATTTCTATTCCTTCTCTTCTCTTCGCCCTAGGCGTGACTGTTTTTTTTTTTGCGATTACATCTGTTCCTTTTCAATTGTGTTGGCTGGTGGGTATATTAGATTGAGTTTTAGTCTGACATATAACGAAGCTATTTTATTCTGCATTTTTGAAGTGTTTTTTGTTATTTTTATTTATCTATATTATTGAACTGATTTAAATTTTTGAAGATCCTTGAGAGTCTCCAGATTTGCAAATATCCTTTTGGTTATTTTTTTCCTTCTGCATTCTTTTGCTTCTACATTTGAATAATCTATTTAGCACGGATTGATTGTATTTTGCGAGGACCAAGTGGCTTTGGTGAATGATAGTATACTAGGGTCATGTTCTCGGTTGGGGATGGAGGCGAGGGTAGGGGGTAAGTAGGGTAAGGGCTATGCTAGGCTGAGAATAGGGTCTTGGAATATTGGAACTTTAACGGGTAAGTCCATAGAGCTAGTTAAGATTCTTAAGAAGAGAAAGATTAATATAGTCTGCGTCTAGGAGACCAAATGGGTAGGACCTAAGGCTAAGGATGTACACGGGTATAACTATGGTTCTCAAGTAGGTCGCAGTATAGGAATGGGGTAGGCATTTTGGTATACATCGAGCTAAGGGATCAGTTGGTAGAGGTTAGGAGGGCAAATGACAGGATGATGGCGATTAAGTTGGTAGTTGGAGGGTGCATTATGAACATTATTAGTGCGTATTCGCCGCAGGCGGGCTTGAACGAGAAGGAGAAGAGGCATTTTTAGGAAGATTTAGATGAAGTGGTAGGAGGTATACCACCCACTGAGAAGTTATTTGTATGAGGGGATTTCAATGGACATATCGGGGGCACTTCTGAGGGGTTATGACGACGTGCATAGAGGTTTTGGCCTCGGGGACAGGAACGGGGGAGGTGTCTCACTTTTGGAGTTTGCTAGAGCTTTTAGGATGGTGATAACCAATTCAAGGTTCCTGAAAAAGGATGAGAATTTGGTGACTTTCTGTAGTTCGGTGGTTAAGACTCATATAGACTTTTTGTTCCTTTGGAAGGTTGAAAAAGGTCTTTGTAAAGACTACAAAGTTATTTCGAAGGAGGATCTTACAACCCGACATAAGCATTTGGTCTTGGATTTGGAGATCAAGATGGAGAAGAAGAAAAGGGTTGTGGATGACAGGTTAAGAATCAAATGAGGGAGTTTGACCATGGCTAGTGTAAATGAGATGGGGGTGAGGTTGATGGCCAATGGGTCTTGGGGGAGTAGTGGGGATACTACCGGTATGTGGGATAAGACAGCCAATTGCATTCGGGAGGTTGCTAAAGAAGTGCTAGGGGTCTCGCGGGGTAGCCATGGTGGGCATCAAGGGGACTAGTGGTGGAATGGTAAAGTTTAAGAGAAGGTGAAAGCAAAAAAATGGCGTATGCGACATTGGTAGAAAGCAGGGATGGGGTGGAGAAGTGGACGAATAGGGAATTATATAAGATGTCGTGGAAAGAGGCAAAGCTATAGGTTACGGCGGTGAAAACGGCAGTTTTTGAACGTCTATATGCGGAATTAGAGAGAAAATACGGGAATAAGAAGTTATTCAGAATAGCCAATGTGAGGGAGAGAAGGGTCAGGGACTTGGATCACGTGAGGTGCATCGAGGACGAGGACGGCGGAGTATTAGTGGATGACGCGCATATTAGATAGAAGTGGCAGTCTTACTTCTATAAACTCTTGAATGAAAAAGAAGATAAAGACATTGTGGTGGGAGATCTGGAGCACTCTGGTAGGTACCGGGATTTTGGGTATTGCGAAAACATTAAGGTTGAGGAGGTCCAGGGTGTTGTCCCCTGGATGCGTAGGGAACAAGCTACCGGGTCTGATGAGATCCTAGTCGAATTTTGGAAGAACGCGGGGAGGGCAGGTTTGGAGTGGCTCACGGAGTTATTTAACGTCATTTTTAAAACGGCGAGGATGCCCGAAGAATGGAGGTGGAGTACAATGATTCCTTTGTACAAGAACAAAGGTGATATCCGGAGTTGCAACAACTATAGGGGTATCAAGCTGCTAAGCCACACTATGAAAGTTTGGGAAAGAGTCGTGGAGTTGAGGGTGAGAAGAGGCGTGTCTATCTCCGAGAATCAGTTTGGATTCATGTCGGGCATTCTACTACATAAGTCATTCATCTTATTAGGAGGTTGGTGGAGCATTATAAGGAGAGGAAGAGAGACTTAAATATAGTTTTCATCGACCTCGAGAAGGCATACATAAAGTCTCTATGGAGGTTCTATGGAGATGTTTGGAGGTTAAAGATGTGCTTGTGGCATATACTAGGGCAATCAAGGATATGTATGATGGAGCCAAGACCAGGGTACAGACAGTAGGAGGAGACTCAGAGCATTTTCCCGTGATGATAGGGTTGCACCAAGGATCAACTCTTAGCTCATTCTTATTTTCCTTGGTGATGGATGGACTGACACGATAAATCCAATGGGAGGTGCCATGGTGTATGTTACTCGCGGATGACATAGTCCTGATTGATGAGACTCACAGCGGAGTGAACGCTAAGCTGGAGGTTTGGAGACAAACTCTGTAGTCTAAAGGGTCCAGGCTGAGTAGGACCAAGACAGAAAACTTGGAGTGCAAGTTCAGTAATGGGAGTGACCTTGAGACATGCGTGGAGGTGAGGCTTGATACTCAGGTCATTCCAAAGAAAGAGAGCTTCAAGTACCTCGGGTCTATTATCCCAAGGAATGGGGATATTGATGACGATGTCACGCATCATATTGGGGCAAGGTGGATGAAATGGAGGCTTGCATCTGGTGTCTTGTGCGATAAAAAGGTGCCACCAAAACTTAAAGGCAAGTTCTATAGGGGGTGGTTAGACCGACTATGTTGTATGGGGCAGAGCATTGGCCGGTCAAGACTTCGCACACCCAAAAGATGAAACTTGTGGAGATGAGGATGCTAAGATGGATGTGTGGGCATACAAGGAGGGATAGAATTCGAAATGATGATATCCGCGACAGAGTGAGAGTGGCCTCGGTGAAGGATAAGATGCAGGAAACAAGGTTGAAATGGTTCGGGCACGTGCAGAGGAGAGACGAAAATGCCCCAGTGCGGAGGTGTGAGAGGTTGGAAATGGACGGGTACATGAGGGGTAGAGGTAGGTCGAGAAAGTATTGGGGAGAGGTGATTAGACGGGATATAGAGCAGATGCAACTCACTGAGGACATTACCTTAGATAGGGGGTATGGAGGACACGTATTAGGGTAGAAGGGTAGTAGGTAGTCAAGCGTAGTCCTACCTACGCTTACAAACTGGTAGTTGTAATATTATTATTGTAGGCTCGCTTAGCCTATCATACAAGTAGACACAGTATTGCTTTATAGTCCATTGTCGTTTGATTTATGCTGCTATGTGTATTTTGTTTGTCTTATTTACTTGCATTAGTTATTGCTTCTTTTTCTATTACAAAATTCGCTATCATGACTTACTTTGTTTGTGGTGCTTTGCTTGGGCTTGGGCTTGTGCTTGGGCTTTGTCTTGAGCCGAGGGTCTCTCAAAAACAGTCACTCTGCCTACCAAGATAGAGGTAAGGTCTGTGTACAGTCTATCCTCCCCAGACCCCACATTGTGGGATTTCACTGGATATATTATTGTTGTTGTAGATATGAGTTGTGACACAATTGTGAACATACTACAGCTCCAGGTGTCGAAGAGCCCATATCGAAGTGTCAAACCTTCTTGTCAATGTGAGCTTTTAGGGAAAATCTTCTTGTTATTCTTAAAGTAACTTTATTATCTATTAAGTGACGACCCTTTCACTCGATCTCGTCGGATATTACTATACTAAGACCGACTTTCATCCGTGCTCGATGCTTTATCCAAATGACATACAATTCTAAATCAAATTACAAATTGATCAGGTTGATAGCTTTTACTAAATTGTGTTATCCCATGCACCACTATAAATAAATGATTAAGGTATTAATTCATTGAATTAGGCAATTAGCCAATTGCTTAACTTACTCCAGAATTGTTATCCAAGCATAGTAGTACTTCTTCTGAAAATTGATACACGGAATTAAGTTATGTTCCTCATTTTAGTTTTATCATTTTGGTGTGTGGTTGTGTGTATATAATTATATATACATATGATTGATTATTATTTCTTTATCTTTTTTACTTCATTAATTTTTTGTTTGTTTGTTTAGCATTTAGTGCTACTTGTTTGGGTTTTCCCCAAAATTTGGCACCAAAATTAAAGACACAAACATATATCTCAGTGGAATATATTGTATATTAAAGACTTGTGAGATTTTTTGTTGTTGGCAAAAAAAGTGCCAAACCTGCAAATCTTATCTTCTTGTCTTAGTTATATGTGGAAAGGGTGACATTTCCTTTTTTTTTTTTTTGATAATCCAGGTTTCCAGGCTTGCGTCTGACTACTTCACTGGTATTAGTAATAGCACCAGTCCTTCAACAACTATCACCAGGTAAATCGCGGGATGTGCTCGTTGGCGATTTGGGAGCGCATACCGATCAATGAGACAAGATCAAATTCCCCAACATGCAGAATTTCTTCGTGCTTGCGGGGAATCGAACCCACACTGTCCCATGTCAGAGCGTCTTATAGCGCCCAGGCTTTGCCACTGGACTATGCCCCGGAGGACGACATTTCCTTATTTTTGCTTTGTAAGTGCACTACTCTTCTGGTGAGAAAATAAAAAATATATGATATGGATGGGATCTTTTCAGTTTTAACTAGAGATTTTAAATTCAGAGCTGTAAAAATGAAGAAAATTCTAGTAGGAAACACTTTCTTTTTTAATGGGTCTTACAACACAAATTCAGATTAATTGGGTTAATGACTACAGAAACCTGATGATTAAATGAGAAAAAAAAAGATTCATACGTCAAACTCAGTACTCCAAGTGCTCACTAACACACATGTTCGTATCATGAGCTTAAGTTATATATATTGATGGTGTAAGAAAAATTTTACTCACAAACAATTCACTTATAAGGTAGTATTAATTTATAGATAACTCTATATGATTGATAGCATTAATAGGTAATCTCATAAAAATGATAATTAAGATGCTATAAGAGATTAAACTACACTTATCCTATAAAAAAATTATATTATCAGTACATATAACTTGCATATTACTCCCTCCATTTCACATTATCTTGCAATATTTTTTTAGTCCGTTAAAAAAAATGACATTTTACTAAAATTCGAAATAACATGATTTTTTTTACCCTTAATAACAAATTTTGATGTTATAACCACAAAATATTTTGGTATATTTAACACCACAAGTTTTAAAAGTCTTACAACCGCAAATATTACTATGACATATTCAAGACCACGAATTATATTTTTAAAAATACTTAAACTACCATTTCAAACTCAGGGGCGGATCTACGGTACGTTAAGAGGTCCATCTAAACTAGTACTTTTGACACGAAGCATAAATTGATATTTAAGAATCTACTAAAACTATAATAAATTGTAGGTATGAATACATAACATTATAAATATAATGAGTTCAATTCTAAAAATTATAAAACTTAATTCATAAAATTCAAATCCTACATACGATTATATTCAAACTATGAAACATAAATTAAAACTACGAGCAAGTATTAGTATACATTCATTCAGAGAATGAATGCCCTATGGGTTTTCAATGGGGTCGAGAAAAAAGAAGAGGATCATGAGTTATTGAGGAGTATCATTGTCGGATATATAAAAAGAAAAGAAGAAGCCAGATCTATTGGTTCCTATCTGGGAGACACTTGGTCGTACTACTTATGACCTATCATGAAGAAATGAGCCAAGAGGACCATTAGGGTTCAAAACCCCAATCCCGTATACGGAGCTAGGGGCATGAGGGGTTTATTTGTATATATGTAATTGATATTGTTGAATCTATGATTATTTAAGTCTTTTTATTTTAAATTCTAACTCCGTCACTACTTTTTAGGGTCGAGTCTGGCTAACCTATGGGTTGTTTTAGTGCGCGAGTAGTTTTTAGGTTCTATGACTTTCATCTTTTGTATCAAACTGACTTGTTATTTGGTGTTCGTGACTCACTGATTCGACTAATCAGAATTCGGACGGTAGAAAAAACTCATTATAGTAGGTTTTCAGGCTCCTTATCAAAGGAGACTCTGTTCCATGTCAAAACTCGAGACATTTGATTAAGAGAGGAAATATTTGTACCTCTCAATCACACTCTTTGATGGTCTTTATATACGATTTTTAAAACTATTCAGTGTCTGAAGCTCACACGTCTGATTAAATTGAATTCACGTCGTAAAATGTTTATTATGGTAGGTTATGGCGCTCCATACCAAAAGAGACTCTGTTTTCATAATTCAAATTTGAAACTTCTAGTTAACAGCGAGAAACCTTTATCCTTGCTCAACACCTTCTCAGGATCTTTATATACATGCTTTTTAAGACTATTAGGTGTTCGGACCACTCAAGTCCGAGTAATCTGAATTTGCATTGTAGAGTGCTTGTTATGATAGGTTTTAGCATTTCATATCACATAAGATTTCGTTTTCAAAACTCGAATTTGAGAGTTTTAGTTAAAAATGCAAATATATTATTCCACCATACTTATTGATGGTTGTTGTTACTTATTGTGCATTTTATCTGTCACAAGGAACTGAAAGAAATAATCCCCTTGATTATTTTCATTGATTGAATAGATATATATACAAGTTACAAACCTTCTCCTACCATAATTCTAACTATACAATATGGTAAGTGTATATCCTAATTATGGTAAGTGTATAACCTAATCTAGGTAACAAATATACTACAATATACACACAATATACTTTCCTTAATACTAAAGATTTTGGCAAATGGTACGTCTTTGGGCTTGTTTAACACACACCCATGATCATAAGAGGCGGTCTTAGTATTGAGGCTGTCCTAAAATCTTCAAAGAGAGCCGCATTAGACCCTTTGTAAAAATGTCGCAATTTGATAACGAGGCGGGACATGGCATGCGAACTTGACCACTGCAACCTTTTCACGGACAAAGTGAATGTCCATTTCGATATGCTTAGTGCTATTTGGTGTTGAAGCGGGTTACCTGAAGGTAGATGGCACTAATGTTATCGCAATATACCAAGGTTGCCTTCTGAATGGGACAATGAAGCTCCAAAAGCAAATTACGTAGCCAACATGATTACGAGACCACATTAAGCTACCCCTCGATATTACGCCTCTTGCGCTGGCGTGATAGAGTTGCCTGGCGCTTTGCCGACCATGAGACCAAGTTGTTGCCGAGGAACATACAATAGGCCGGAGTCGACCGTGCAGGTGTCGGGACAACCACCCCGATCGGCATCAGGTGTAAGAGACAAGTGTGGATGTAGAGGAAGGATACAAGTGCAACCCATAGTCTAGTGTCCCCCTGAGATATACCGAATGATGCGTTTGATTGCATTCATGTGTGCTCAACGGGATCATGCATGAATAAACACACTGCTGAACCGCATATGTAATATCCGGTCTGGTAAAGGTAAGATCTTGGAGGGCCCTGCAGGAAGCTGCGATAGCGGGGTCAGGTCCTCGTATGGTGCACTGGCCGGCGCTTAGCTTTGGAGTTTGCATCAGCCAGGCGTGAAGTGGACTTACAGGATGACATCCCAAATACTCTCGATGATCTCGGCCGCATACTTAGTTGAGGCGAAACAAACCACCTGAATAGCGTTTGGCGGCAATCCCCAAAAAAATAACTCAGCGACCCTAAGTCCTTCATAGCAAATTCGAGCGAGCATGGCCATGATGGTAGCGCAAAGCATCGGAGGAGAGCAGTCAAAATGATATCATCCACATATAGCGAGAATATAGGCCAATGGCCGAACCACGGTAGATGAACAAAAAGAATTATCGACTGTGTGTGTGAACCCGAATAGTCGAAACAAAATCAACAAATCGTGTATACCAGGCACGTGAACATTTAAGCCCATATAATGATTTCTTCAACAAGCGGACATGATGAGGCGGGTTGGGATCCTGAAACCCAACGAGTGATGCATATAGGCTGTTTCCTTGAAGTCACCATGTAGAAAAGCATTCTTGACATCCAAGCGATGGATTGGCCAAGTCTTTGAAAGAGCCAAGCTAAACCGGTCTGCGAATGGTGGCCCGGTTTGACCACGGACTAAGCGTCTCACCACAATCAATTCCAACTTTCTTGAGTCTTACCATCACCGACAAGTCGCGCCTTATGTCGAGCAAAGGACCCGTGAATTCTCCTTGTGAGCAAAAATCCACATAGACACGATAACATTAATACCATATGGATGGGCACGGCTCCCGTCTTATTATCGATAAGAGCATTATATTCATCGATCCATGCAATTTTCCAATTAGGGTCATTTAATGCGGACACGGGATTGCGGGGCAAGGGGGATTTAGAGGCATCGGGATGTAAATTAAAATGTCTTTTAGGTGTAAAAATACCCGGCCCGACTACAGTGGCCGGTCTATGACTTGAGAAAGAATTGAGGAATTTTGGGAATTTTTCAGGACTCGGGATGGGTAGCCCGGGCGGTGGGCTCTTGGCCCAAATCGGCTACATGTTAGTTCGGTTTGGACCCGATTCAGTGGGCTGGTAGCCCAATAGCTGGAGCTGTTCGATGGAGTTGGAAGCGATGGGAGGCGTTCTTGTGGGGCGGCGGCGATGGGCCCATTGAGAGTTCAGTGCGGAGTTGTCAGAAAAATTCGAATAATATCACGGGGATATTTGGTCATCAAAAATTATCGACTTAGGTTCGAGGAAGTATGAACTTTCGTAAATGGGAATTGAGTTTAAATCAAAAATGACATGGCGATTGATTATGATTTTCTTGGAGGATAAATCAAAACACTTATAACCCAGATGATTAAACGGATAACCCAAAAACACACCGCAGGAGTAGACCGGAGCCTGAAGTTTGTTAATTGTGGTGGATGGGAATAACGGATAACACAAGCACCCAAAAATCGAAGGTGAGAATAAGAAAGGGTTCTTATTATATAGGATTTTGAGGAAGAATATGTCGAACCTTTAGAAGGAATTATGTTAAGAAGATATGTGGCCATTTGTAGCAGAGCATGATGCCAAAAATATGGAGGTATGGAGGCATGTATTAGGAGAGTTCGGACAATGTTATTTATGGAGCAATTTTTGCGTTCGCTTTCCCATTTTGTGAAGATGTGTGAGGACATGAAAAAGCGAAAATTTATCCCATTAGTAGCACAAAATTCCGAAACTCCCTATTGTCATACTCTTTCCCATTATCTGCTGAATATTTTTATTTCTCTTTCGAATTAGTGCATTATGGCGCTCTAAATTTGACGAAGGCAGAAAACACTTGTGATTTATTCGCCAATTGGAAAGCGTCCACAAAAATCTAGAATAATCATCTAAAAAGAGAACATAATATCGATGACCCATTGAACTAAGAGCAGGAGATGTCCATAAGTCGCTATGAATAATGTCAAATGGCATAGCGTCAGAATTGGAGTAGTACAAATGGCAACTTAACAATTTTTCCTAATGAACAAGGCTGACAAATTGGAGATACGACTCGTGCCCTTACAAGAAATAAAACTATTTTTATCTAAAGGCGATAAAATAGAAGATCCGGGATGACCAGACGAGCATGTCACATGGAAGGAGATGTTGCAAAAGTTGACGACGAAATTTGGACTCGATGGTGGCTTAGGGCATGATAGGATCAGATCCCCACTATCACACCTCATGAGATGACTCCCGTCTTGAAATCCTTCACGGAGAAACCGAAAGGATCAAACTTCAGCGAAGCGAAATTGTCATTTGTGAACTTTCGGACGGACACTAAATTTTTAATCAATTTAGGAGCATGTAAAGTATTTTCAAGGAGGTGGTGGATTAGGGGAGACAGCGTTCGACCATACCTAGAATTGGAATAGAGCGCCATTACCAACAATTATCCCAGAAGTGCTCAAGTGGAATAAGATGAGAGAGTACGATTCGAGTCATGTGAGTAGTGGCCGGTGTCCGTGTACCAATTTGGAGTGGGTGAGGTTAACCCCAGCGTGTGCATCGCGGCCTCGATATCGATCCGAGTGGGGCTCTTTGCATGATGGGCTTGCGGAGGGCGGGGCCCAAGAACTCTGGCGTCTTTGGACCTGGCCGTAGCGCTACCCTTCTTGTTGTTGAGCTGGCGATGGGCCGCCATCGCTTGGGCATTGGGCCTGGATTGTTAGCCGACCACCATTGGCCGAATTGATCTCTGTTTCTTTGGTATGGGCTGTTGGCCCATCACGCCCCCTTTGCTGCTCCTTTGCCATGGGCCCCTGGGCCCGTGGGGTGGTGAGCCCTTGTTCATTGGATGGGACCCACCGGCGTTTCGCGACTAGGAACCTCCACCATTACCATAGCGTTTGCCTAGCGGTTTTATTGTCTTGCGATTATTCTTGCCGCCACCATTATTATGGTTTTGGCGAATTATTAACAAAGCGACGGATTAGGAGAGGGCGTCATCATGACAACTGGACTTGCTCACGGTAGCGCCTTTTAGCCCCAAACCGGCTTCCGAGCGTAAGCATGGGCGGGCTTGATGGAAGTCGGGGAAAGAGGTTGCTTTGGCCGAAGGAGAGTGCCAACACCATTATAGGCCTCCGAAAGACCGGCAACCAAGCGTAGAACTAGAGCGATTATTTGTTCTTAGTGCGCCAGCGTTACGGAGTTGATCGCCAATTCCTTTAGTTTCTTGCAATATGCGAAGCGTTGAAATCGTCCGTTGAGCGAGAGAATTCTGCTCGAGTGTGGCGATACGGGAATGTTGGTTGTCTTGGAATATGTCACGCTAATCTATTCCATGCAGCCATAGCGTGATATCGGGCTCCATAATCGTCGTAGAAGGTCCACTTTGAAATAGTGGCGTATATCCTGCGAAGAAACGGTAGCATCAAGTGTAATCCATACCTCGGGATCCTCGCAGGGGAAGGGTCTAGCGGGAGGAATTATGTGATGAAGAACTTGATCTGAGATAAGCGTGAATTTTAAACAACTCTGCCCACATTGCATATTGAGCGTTTTCCATCTCAAGAGGACAATAGGGATCACAGGCTTGATATTAGGCTTAGTATTGAGGCGGTGAAAATTGTTCTTAGACATTTTTTGAAAGAACAAAGAAGGAGGATAATTTTAAGAGAGGTTTTTGAGAGCGGAGAGGCAGAGATATTTGGAGAGAAAAACCGAGGGAGGGGGGGTTCTCGGCCAAGAGGAGGCAAAAGTTTGAGAGAAGAAAACTTTTGTTTAGACCTAGTCTCTTGATACCATGAAAGAAATAATCCCCTTGATTATTTTCATTGATTGAATAGATATATATACAAGTTACAAACCTTCTCCTACCATAATTCTAACTATACAATATGGTAAGTGTATATCCTAATTATGGTAAGTGTATAACCTAATCTAGGTAACAAATATACTACAATATACACACAATATACTTTCCTTAATACTAAAGATTTTGGCAAATGGTGCGTGCTGGGCTTCTGTTTAACAGGAACCACTAGAACACAAACACTCAGGCCCTCAACCCATCCACACCTAATCTTACTGCAAAAGCAGCATTTCAAGGTTCTTTCTAACAAGCTTTCTGTGGTGGTGTTTTTGTTGGTTAATTCTATTTCTATTTTTTTTCCACCTCTTCCTACACCCTGGCTTTGCTGACGTGTTCCTATCACACTATTTGTAGTGGATAAATATCACCATCAACCTCATTCTTACTTTTATTTATTTCTTTTATATATTTTATTGTAGTTCCTGATTGGAAATGGAGCTAGCACTAATTAATTTATGTTACTATGGGCCTTGAAAGATAGGTGGAACAAACTATTACTAATACAAATAATAGGAAATAAGATTGCTAGAAGAAAGTGAATAACTTGAGAGAACTCTT
This sequence comes from Anisodus acutangulus, assembly GCA_029783415.1. Classification (NCBI taxonomy): domain Eukaryota; kingdom Viridiplantae; phylum Streptophyta; class Magnoliopsida; order Solanales; family Solanaceae; genus Anisodus; species Anisodus acutangulus. The sequence continues at coordinate 44,945,994 of CM056494.1, forward strand.
ACTATTTGCCTTGATAGCAAATGAATTAATTAAAGATTAGAAAATAAGATTGCGCTTAAAGTTAATGAACAATTTAAGAGAACTCCTCTTTTTGTGTCTTTCTAGCAACTATAACCTTTAATTATATTTTAGTTTCTTACTTGGGGGTCCGTTATTCGCTTTTGAGGCTCAACTAATTTGAATTCGTGTCGGGAACTCTCACTTTGAGTAAATCGCTTCCTGCCAAAAGACAAGTATACCCTTTAAGCTGATGTGTATGTCTATATATTGAATATGATGAGGAGGGATATTTATGAAAAATGGGATATGAATCCTTCTTCTGTTTTGTTGTGATCGAATATTTTATTTTGTTATTTCTTACATATTTTTATGATCTCTAGAATACACTTCACTACACCAAAATCCGAACACCACTCTTGTAAATAGATGTGCTTTTTATTGGAGGTTAAGTTATATATATTGTCTATTACGTTATCAAGTCACACAAATATATTAATGAGCACTCTGTTGTTTTTTATGTGTGTGTGTATCGATGCTAAAATTTTGGTTCGATTGTTGCATGAATATCCTTGATCATAAAAAATCTAATTCGTTCTATGGTTTCTTAATTGGCTATTGGGTCTAAATTTCTCGACATTCATGGGCTCCATTCAATAGAGTCACTCATTTGATCTACAAGTGCTGGTCTATCTTGGGCTTTTAGATGGGCCTGATATATGCTGGACCTTCTTAGTGTTTGTCTATTTTGGGTCTCTCTATGGACCTGGTATAAGCTGGACTTTCTTGGCCCATATACTAATAAAATCCTCACAAATTCTGCCATTCCTTTTGGATCTTCCACTCTGATCATAGTGGATTCATATTGTTTCTTCACCAAATTTTGAATAAAGCAACTTGATATTTAGTTTGTAACTTGACATCAAGAACATAAAATTAATAACAATAATTCATCTCATTTGGTAGAAATGAACACATTCACGGTTCAAGTAGCACATATTGAGTATATATATAAAGTATACGACAATGTCGCTTGAAATGGTTTGGTCATCCTCTTCGTCCACCTTCACATGTATCGATCCACAAATGTGAAATTATGGTTAGTGAAGGTATTAAAGGAGACGAATTGTAGACCTAACATTACTGGAAAGGAAGTCCTCTCTAAACACCTACAATCTTTTGGGAGGATCGATGCAAAAATAGAGAAAAATATGGCACATGAATGAAAAAGATTTGTATAGCTAGGCCCTTCATTTGCGGTCGACGTTCCGTCTTTGTCCGTCGACAGCTGAATGTTTCGATCTGGTTCAATTCATGATCGCATTTGCAAACCTTATCCCGTGGGCTTTAGCGGACGTTTTTCATTCTTCACCCGGTCCTTAGTAGCCTTTTCAAAGTCAACCTAACCGCTTACCTTTGGAACGAGCCTTCTATTTGATTTATACTATACTTCTTCAAGTCTCGATCATCCCGATCTCTCTTTCCGGGTTTGCCTGTCCAAAGAAAACAGAACCTCTTCTAGTTCAAGGTTGAAATCCCCAAACCAATCAAAATCAGATTTCTAGTTCACTATTCTTATGATAAGAAGTTATGTCTCATTCATGTGATGAGAAAGCTGAGAATGAAAATTAGCAAATTTCACATCTACGGCAGATTTTGTGCCCCAAATCATTTAGACTTATGAAACTAAGCAGGCGGGGATTAAAAGATAATATCCTATTAGTTAATATTAACACTTTTACTTTATGTCCTAGGCTTTTTAGGAATCGTTTAGTCTTTCAGATATATATACATCATAAGAAAATATAATGAACTTCTAGTAATTTTTATTTTATTTTTATTTTGTATAATATGGATCTGGGATTAATTTATAAACATAGTCATAGAAATTCATATAGTCAATTCCAACTTATTTGGGCCAACTACTATTATTGGTAAATGTGAAATGCACATTTCACAAGTATCAGCATCTAGTTTGTTAACATTAAACTAAATATGCTAATGCAAAATCATTAGACGATTTTTTCTCATTTTTTTAAGTCTTGGTGGACAGAGCTGTTCGATATCTATGCTGGTGGGAGGTAACAGATACCTAATTAAATTAATTTGGTGTGTGCTTGTTAACCCGGAAACCAAAATTATTTTTGACAAAACTAAATACGTTCGTACAATCCATCCATATACAATCAGTCTCGAATAAAAGAGAACAAAAAAGATTAAATTGTACCAACAGACAATATTAAATTTTCCCTCAAATCTCAATAAGCTCAAATTGATTATGATTTCTTTTTTTAAAGAATCCTTGCTTTACTGTAAAATAATAAATAGAGATGTTGACTTAATTAATATAGTGGACTATTAGTGACGCGAGGAAAAATTGTACTCATGACTTGGAGATGATTGCAATTATTTTAACTCTTTGAAGATTTGGTGAAATTATTTATATATAGAGACGTGTGATTTACACAATTAATTCATAAGAGATTAAAGTACATGTTTCAACCGAAATTTTTATATTTTGATAAAAAAATATGATTAGAGTTATTTAAGGATTATAATTGTACCGTTCTATATTATTCGTGTGGCAGATGCCACGAGCAAGAAGTCTATTAGAAGATTGGCCCGTAGCACTCATGAGAAGAGTCCTCGTGGAGGAGGTTCATGGACTTGGGGTAGTGGAGTGAGACTTGGAAAGCCTAACTTGTGAAGGAGGTTCAGACACTCATATGTTTAAAGTTAATTTTAAAGCATTTAAACTCACAATTTTTTTTATATATATGGCTATGACTTAAATGATGATTTCAAAACCAACTATATGTGCATTGCCCCTTCGAAAAGCCCAAGACGGGTGGAGGTAAGATATTGAAGTGCACCAGCGAGACTCCTATAAAGAGAAGGATCAAGCACCGGATCCCCATCGTTGGCGCTAAGTTTCGACTTCGAGTCGACTGGAATAGACATGATCTTGCAGTTTTCTATTTTAGCCCTATAAACAATCTTTTCGACATACTTACGCTGACACAGGAACATTGCATTCTTGAATCTGGTCACGGAAATCCCCAAGAAATAACTCAACTTACCCAAGTCTGTCATGACAAATTCGGATTTGAGCAAGGCAATGATCTCATTTTTCAGCACATCAGAGGAGGCAATCAGGACAATGTTATCCACATATAGCAAAAGGTATGCAATGTCATTACCTTGATGAAAAATAAAAAGTGAATTATCACTTTTGGTGCACACGAACCCGATTTGTATGATGTAAGTGAAAAATCGCTCATACCAAGCCCGGGGGGCTTGTTTCAAGCCATGAGTGACTTTCAAAGAAAGCAGACATACTGAGGAGCTGATGGATGCACAAAGCCACGTGGTTGATGCATATAGACGGTTTCTTTTAAATCTCCATGTAAGAACGCATTTTTCACATCAAGTTGATGAATCGGCCAGTTCTTTCTCATAGCAATGCTCAAAACCGTACGAATGGTGGTAGGTTTAACCACTAGACTGAAGGTCTCACCACAATCAACTCCCTCTTGTTGCCCCATGTCATTTGTCACAAGTATCGCCTTATGGCGTTCAAGCTCACCACTATCCCTGAATATGTGATGATATAGCCACATACAACGAATCATAATGACTACATCTGGTTTCGGGACAAGATCCCACGTGTGTTGTGTAGTGAGCGCATCACATTCCTCACGCATGGCAGCATTCTAATTCGGGTCAAGCCTGGCTAATTTTAGGTTCTTGGGTATAAGTGAGATAGTTTGAGTGGATAGGTTCAAGTAAACTTTCGGTTTGAAAATCTCGTGTTGGGCACGGGTTTCCATGCGGTGCATAGGAATAGGGAGTGGTTGGGCAGTGGGGCTGGGCAGTGTGGGAGGTGGGCTCGGGGATGGGGGTAGTCGATGGTAATTGTGGGCAATGGGGCAGTGGAGTTGGTGATGGTGGATTAGATCAGTGAGGGAGTGAGGTAGTGCCGGGAACATTGGCTTGGGGTGTGGTCGATGAGAGTGACGACGGAAAAATTAGGCAGTCGGGGGTGAGGCAGTGACGATAACCGGGGCAGTGGGGATTAGGCCGGACCACGAGTTTCGTGGAGTACATTTCTTATGAGAGGGGAAGTGTCCGAATTGTCAAAAAAGTCATAGTCCGTGACTTGAAATTTTCGGACGTTTGCAAAAGAGAAAATATTCTTCTCAAATATGACATGGTGAGAAACTAGGAATTTATTTGTGGATAAGTCATAGCATAGGTACCCCCTGTGATATGACGGGAAACCCGAGAAAATTCAAGGAGTGGTCCTAGGTGCTAATTTGTGAGGGGTCGTGGAGACGAGATTAGGGTAGCATAGACAATCAAAAATTCGAAGGTGACCATAGGAAGGGATCTGACGAAATAGAACTTCGGTAGGATTTTTATTTTGAAGGGTACTTGTAGGAAATATATTAAGGAGGTATGCTATTATGTGTAACGCGTATACTCAAAAGGGAGGGGGAGAGGAGCATGAAATAGCATGGTACTGATCATATTGTTAATGGTGCGAAGGATTCTTTCGGCTTTACCATTTTGATGTGAGGTATGGGGGCAAGAGAATCGAAACACCATGTCATTGTTCGTACAAAATTTATGAAAGGGTGAATTGTTAAACTCACGACATTGTCACATTGAAACGATATTATGTCCTTTTCAAACTGTGTTTTAACATATGTACGAAATTCAAGAAAAGTGGAGAACACGTGAGACTTATATTTGAGGGGATAAACCCAAACAATGAGAGAAATCATCTAATAACACCAAATAGTATTTATGACACAGTTTGCTAGTAATGGGAGATGTTCATAATTCTGCATGAATAATATCAAATTAAGAGAAAGTAATAGTCAAAGACGACTTAAAAGAAAGTCTAACATGCTTTCCTAATGGACATGAATAACAGTTGTGGGTAAATTTCTTTTTATTACATTGAATCAAATTTTGACTTCTAAGAAAGGTAAAAACGGGTGCTCCCGGGTGTCCAAGTCGACTATGCCAGGTTGAAGGAGAGATTGCAGCCAGAGAGGTATGTGGATTGACACTTGCAGTGGAATTGGATGAGAAAGGATATAGGTCCCCCACACTATTGCATCTCGTAAGAGTTGTCCCCGTACGTAGGTCCTTCACAGAAAAACCCAAAGGGTTAAACTCAATAGATACGGAATTGTCACTAGCAAATTTCCTAACAGAGATTGAGTTTTTTATACTGCTAGGAGCATATAGGACGTTTTTTAGGGAAAATGGAGGGTGAGGTGGTGGAGTTTGAGTGGTGTCATAGCCTTGAATTGGAATGCGGTTGCTATTTCCGACCAAAATAAATTGAAGATTATTCAAATTAAACAGTTGAGGAAGATTACCGGAGTTACGAGTGAGGTAGGATGTGGCGCTCGTATCCATATACTAAGCATCGTCAGGCTGCTGTAAATTCATAATGTTGTAGGCCTGGCCCAGTTCGGTAGGGGTATGGAGGCCGTATGGTTATTGTTGTTGTTGGGCCGCTGAGAAATGGGCCTGCTGAGGTTGGGTCATTGAACGTGGGTCTGGAGGGGGCCCAGAATGTTGGGCTGCTACCACTAGCCCGTGCTTTGGGCCAAAACTGACGGGTGGGGGCGAGGCCCAATTTTCAAAAATAAGCCAAGGAAGTGGGCCAACCCACTGAGATAGGTATTGGGCCTGCTGTGTTTAGCCACCGGAATTGGACCATACCCAGCATCCTTTTCCTCTGCCGCCACGTCTGTTGTTGCGGCTTCTTACCCTGCCACCACTGCGGCCTCCCCTCGGCTGTTGGTTGTCCATGTGCTGCGATTGGCCAGCGGGTGTGGTGGTGGTCACCGGTGCATCAACCACCAACGTCTTTTGATTATGTTCATCCTGTTTGGCACGCCTAGTCTCCTCCAAGGGCAATTGTTACTGGGCCTTGTTGAAATTGGGGAGGGGATCGGCTTGTTGGATTATCGCCGCAAGTGTATCGTACTCACCCTTTGGCAAACCATTAATTAGTTGCAAAACTATCTTCGTTTATGAAATTGGTGTGCCCACATTAGATAATTGATCTGCAACTAATTTCAATTGTTTACAATAGTCGGACATATTCGCAAAGTTCTCAAGATGGGTGTTATTGAATTGTTCCTCCATACACACGACAATTGTATGTTTGTTGTCTTGAAAGATTTCCTCTAGTCTTGTTCATAATTCGTGAGTCGAAGCACATGTCTTCATAAAAGTATGAAGTAGATCCTTGGATATGGTGCCATATATCCATTTCTTGACGATAACATCAAGCCTCTTCCACGTTGTTGTCAACGTCGGGCGGACGAGGTGCGGTGGCATCGATGTGATCAAGAACGTTGTAGGCACAAGCATGTATTTGAAATAATTCAACCCACGAAGAGTATTGTCCATCCTCCTAATCAAGAACTAAAGGGATAAAGTTTTTGATGTTCATCACAACAAACGCCGGATGGAATGTGTGGGAGTAGGAGGATGTGTGACGTCTTGTGTGGAGGAGGAGGAATCGGGAGAAGTCATGTTGCCGCCGGAAGCAAAGAAAGGGAGAGGGGGGCGACCGAATTTGACTTATGGTAGGGAGGGTGTTAGGGTTTGACTTCTCATACCATGTAGAAATATGAAATTCTCCTTGGTTGGAGGCTTCTCATTAATGCAATATATATATATATGTGTGTGTGTATGTGTGTGTGTGTTTACAATTACAAACCTAATTGTATAATAATATCTACTTTATATAATTATATCAAATTAATAAATACAGAATATATAGAAAATATATACGTATTCTCCACCAATAAGCTTCATTTGATAAAGCTTAAAACCCCACTCTTAAGGGCCAATAATCCGTATTTAGAACTCTAGGACCACAAGAAAAAGGGAAGTACTTTTTTGGTCATTTATATATATATATATATATATATATATATATTCTTTCAGGTGCAAATGCTGCCTTCCTGCTGCGGACGCAACTACCCTCAGTATTTTTAAGATAGGATTTAAATATGTGTACGAAAAATCACTAAAATTTCAATTAATAACAAATTTAAATTCATAATTTCAAAAATGCAATACTATAAATTTTGAAGGTGGCCAACACTATCAAGTTTAAATTTTTAACTCACTTTTACTAATTCAATATTTTTCTACCTGAAATATTATATATAGAAAAGCCACGAAACAAGTCGTTGGTAAATTAAAGTTATAACTAGCACAATTCGTCGAATTAGAACCCTTGCACAATTTACTTCTGATCTCGATCAAACTATTAATAATCAATTGGCAAGAGGTCAATAATTACGTGAACTGTTTAAACAAAATCTCAAGCAGCTCCTCTCACGGTTGAAGAGCAAATAATGATTATATATACCAGAACAAATGTCTATCTTGATTCATTAAAAGTTGGACAAGTAAGAAAATTTCATGTTGAACTTATAAACCTCAGTTTCAAGAAATTACATCTTCTATCAAGACACTTATCGAGAAAGAAGAAGTCCTTTTGACGCTTATGATCTTCCCATTTATGTCTCGATAATGATTTCTCTAGCATTATGATCTTTACCACAACAACGCTAGCTATGTATTAAATTATTTAGTACACCCCCTAGACCACATGATTAGCACTGTACCACAAAAATGTTATATTATATTATCTCTTTCTTTAGCAATATTTACGTACTTTGGGATTATTGAGCAAAGTAGGTCAAGTACTTTATTTTTAATAAAGAAATAGAGCGAGTACATTGAACAATATACATGATGGCGAATTTGATGCCAATGAATGAGACAACTTGAAAATATAGCAGTTGCAAGTAGTAAGACAAAACAAACAACTTTAAAATTTCACGCATTTACATTATTTATTAAAGTCTTACAATTTAACACATGAACTGTGTCCATCGAATTATATCGTATCCAAAAAAAAAAATTGTCGACATTCAAAATATTTATTAATTAAGAAATTATATTGTACATTGCACTAGCTAGCTAGTCTAAGGCGTTATTTGTTTTCAACTGAATTATTATTTAAAATCTTAATCATTCAGATCTCAGTCATTATTAGTGTTTAAGTCTTAATATTAATCACTTTGATCTCAATAATTTTTATTTTTTTTTATATAAGTTGTGATCACTTAATTAGTATGAGCTAGATGATTATAAGACAATATAATAGAATCTTAACATCATTAAGCCATTATATAACTAACGATTTCAAGTAAAGATGGAATTTCACTGGTACTCTATCCATTTGTAAAAAAATCATCATTGTTGCTCCAATCATTATCAATTACCGTCATCATTGTCATCCGCAATTATCAACTACCAATAATAACAACCACCATTTATCCTCAGCCATAACACTGTTAATCACCACAGTGAGTTATATATCACTACCATTGTTATCATTTACAATTATCATATCATTACAATTATTACCACAACAATCGTCAGTTATTACGTGCGAACTATTACCAGCTATCAGTCATCACCACCTTTAGTTATATTATCAACCGTCACTATCAATAATTATTAATGTAGAAAATTTTCTATTTAGTTATGCAAATTCAAATTAATCGAAATGTGTACGGGTAAATACTGAATGGTTATAAGAAAAAGAAAAAGCCTCTCGAAAGCATTACAGAAACACTAATTAGGATGAAGTAGACTTCACCCTATAGTAAGTCAAACCAATATTAAAAGGAACAAGATTATGTATTTAAAATCTAAATAAGTTATCCTGATTAAAAAATTTATAAACTTGATCATATTGATTGAGAAATTGCTTGACCCACCACCTTTTTTTTTTGTAGTAGGCCTAAATCCCAAATGACAAGACTATATATTGATACTTCCTCGGTCCCAAAAAGAATGACTAGTCTATTATAAAAAGAATGACATATTTTTTTATTTATTAATAATTTAACTTTAAACTGTATCTTTTACGCATAATGAGATGATCTATAACCACATAAATATCTTTGGCTTATTTTAGATCATAAGATTCAAAAGTCTTCCTTTATTTCTTAAAATGCATACTAAATAAAAGTACATCACCTAAATTAGGACGGAGGGAGTAATAAATTCTTATATATCCATAGTTGTGCCTGATTGAAGTCAAATATATATAAGTCAAACAATGCCCATATTATAGAATAGATAGATTTGAATATCATTTCTCTGGGAAAAAAAACATTTACAATTTGATATTCTCGTGATGCTTTTCTATTATGAAGGAAATAATCCAATAACAAATCTTAAAATAGTGAAGAAGTGATATGAAACTTCTATAAATTCTTTTGGATAATAATACATATTTAATGTGGAGTTTTGTATAACTCAATTCCCTCTCCTTTTTAATAATTATTATTATTATTATTCCAAGCCAAGCATTAATCCCAGCCGTTGAATATTTTATCCTCCCATGATATCAAACGTAGGATATGTCCCATCGGTGTCTTCCAGATATCCAACGGCGGTTCCGGCCTACAAAGAAATGTATAAAGGTAAAATCAATGATAATGTAAAAGTTATTTATATAGTTAGCTTATATATAAAATTTTAGTAATAAGTTAAATCGGTAAACATTTATCTAAATTCAGTGTTATATCTGATCAAACAATTTAACCTTTAGCACGTGGTTGCTTAATAATTAGAGTGAGATCTAATGCCTATTACTTAATCTTAGTAAAGTAATATAAATGTACGTGTATGTATACATAGTTAAGTAATAACTAAAGTGAGATCTAATACGTATCTTTTGCATTCATTGGTTGGAACTTAGATGTACTCCTTCTATTCTATTTTAGTTGACACTAATTTTTTTATTATTATAAGTGTGTTCTAAAAAAGAATGTCAAATTTATATATTTCTAGAAGTTTTTATGACCAAAAATAAACCAAAATTTCAAAAGTCTTATAGCTATACAAATATTGTTATAATATTGTTATGACATATTTAAATGTGAATTTTACGACTGAATTTTCGGAAGAAAATTGGCTTAAGAAAACGTTCTAGACGAACTCTCCATCGGAAATTCATGTTTTCTTCGGCAGTGAGACCAGAAGTTCAAAAAGTTTACTTTTCTTAAAATGTGGGCCGGATCAAAACTATACAACCAAATTAAAATGAAGTAACAAAATATTGAGTACGAATAAATTTTTCTCAGTTAATTAAATCCTTACCCTTGAGCTTGTGGATGAGGGAGCACAGTCAGAGATTCATCAGGGCAACTTGTTGGGGCAGCTTCTGAAGGACATGAAATGTATTCAGTGCCATCCAGATTAGTGCACAAGGTAACCTCACTCAAGTAAAGAATGAGTATTGTTTTCTGGATTAATTGGAATACATGTGAGGTAAATATTAAGGGGTGGATGAGGGGGAGGAAGACTAGGTGGAGGCGGACTCGGAGAAGGAGAAAGTGGAGGCGGACTGGGAGAAGGAGGAAGCGGACTATGAGGAGGAGGTGGACTACGAGGAGGAGGAGAAGAAGAACGAGGAGGAGGAGGTGGAGGAGAACGAGGAGGTGGACTACGAGAAGGAGGAGGAGGAGGACGAGGACGAAGAGCATAAAGAGAAGAACGAATTAGAGGAGTATGTTCATCAAACACCTTTTGGACAGCCTCAACAATTTCTTCTTTTGGATAAGCTGTTGGAAATTTGCGTTTGGCGGGGAGATGCGTCCACCCATCTTTGATGAATTAAACACTAGTGTTTCGCATGTTGGAGACCTTGTCTCTTCGCACATGCATGATCTACGAAGTGAGTAGATGACCGTAGGGCCAAGGATCGTCAAATTTCGTTGAGAAATGAAAGAGATATTGGTCCACGAAGTAAGGTGTTTGAGGCATGGAAATATGGTGTGGGACAAATCTACCACATCGGTGGGAATATGACGAATTGCTCTCTATATAAGTCTCTAATGAGGTAAAGGGTTTGGGACCCCAAGGGATATCCCATGTGTTTAAAGGAGGGAGTACCTAGATGTGCTTGGGTTCAAAGCTAAGCCCACACGCGCGCCGCCGCCGCCCGCCCGTCCCGTCCAGCTACGGGGACTGTGGGAACTTTCTGATATTATCTTTTTGGACCCCAAATTGCTTAATATTTACAGTTTGGTCCCCAGAGTTTCTGGAAAGTTGATTTTGGAGTGACGGAAGGCTCAATTCGTAAGAGAAAAACAGATAGAAACAGTGATCAATATAGCACAGAAAAACACAGCACTAAACAGTGGCGAAAAACTGCTCAAAACAATGGCCAAAATCAGTGCAAAACAGTGGTGAAAATCAGTGCAATTCGTGACTGAAAAACAGTGACCAAACCCTCATATATACACAAGATATACACAACAGAGACACACTATATACACAGAGATAAAACATAAGAGAAGATAAAATCTCTTCCTTCCTTTTCCATATCTTCAGCAAGTCGATTCATATTTGTTTTATTCGGCAGGCTCAACCTATTGGCTTTGTAGCGTTGAAATTAAAGTATTGTTTTATCTTGGGAGACTATTGTCCGCTAACGTAAAAGCATATATACGGGGCAATCTTGTCTTAAGGACAGAGGGCAATTCCTCGACTCAACACACAACGTTGTAACCATCCAGATTTAGTTATTTCTTGATTTCAGGATATCAAGATTCAAGACACAACAAGCTTGCGATAGTTCTTAACATTGGCTTTGCAAGGTTATCAAGATTCAAGACACAACAAGTTTGCGGCAGTTTTGAAGATTTACCATTTATTTATCCTTTCGAACACTTGTAATAGTTATTTACTTCTCGTACTGCTTTATAAAGTACAATAGAGTACCAACAAATTAAGACAAGATTGTATTGTATTACTATTAGTGTTCGAAAGATGTCGGTCAAAAGTTGTGTGACCAAATCTGGATATGACAATGGTTTTCTGATAGAAGAGAGTGATGATGATAAACGTGTTCATGGTGTCACCGCTACCAAGACTGGTTGGAACAAGCGCTCACGAGAGCCTGAGGATGTCAACTGGGACAAGAGGAGAAGACTGAAGATGTTATTCTATCTTGCAGCAGAAGGCCTATATCTGTCCCAGACAAAGGATCCGAATAATGGTAAGAAGGAAATGGACACTCAGTTTGATGAAGTGACTGAAGTGGGCCAGAATGCGAAATTGGGATAAGTTATTTTTCTTACTTGTCAAGAATAAAGATTAAATGATGTCTGATTAAAAATGGATTAAAGTAAGGAGGAATATGAAAATAATTTATATTCCTTACGCTTTAAAAATCAGAAGTTTAATCTCATCTTCTTTCCCGTTTAAAGATTGGATTTTGTAAACGACTTAAAAAGATCCGTTCTTTTAAGTGTAATTATTAAAGTGTGTAAAGTATGTTCGCACATACGAGGGAGTAAGATCCACTGACTGTGCGAAAACTGTTACCACTCTTAAGTAAGCGCCAAGAATTATCTGGGCACCAATCATAACGGAAGAAGACTAAAAGCTAAAGACGTTGAGCCTGTCATACTATTTGGCAGAAGATCCTTCATAGGATGATATTGGAGACTCAATCATAAAAAGCCTCCGGGCGACTGGAGTGGGCCAAAATTTCTTTGATATGATGATATTGGACACTCAGTCATACAAAGCCTCCAGGCGACTGGAGTGGTGCCAGAATTCACTTCATAGGTAAAGTAATGGACACCTAGTAAGGTGGGCCATAGTTTCCAGGTCTTAATGATCTGAAAGCCTAAAGAAAGGCAGTAAAGAAATTGGACACTCAGTCTGCCAAAGCAACTAGAGTGGGCCAGAGTATCGAGATCACATATGATCCGGTGGCGCCCTAACCACGGGCAAGAGGCTGTTCATGTGAAGCAACGCCACCTCTAAAATCAAAGGGGCTGGAGAGGTTGTCCTCAATAGGACTTCAAGGAATGAGATCACTCTAAAAAGAGGTGATACATGTTCCTAACTTGGTTTAAGGGACGTTGTTGGTCAAGCTGGTTTGAGACTACTCCAACAGGTCTGTAATAACGAAGAATGGTACAGTACGTCTGTAGCCAAATAAATGATATATTTGTAATCCGTGCATCTATGCCATCATAGATTAAGACACGTTAAATAGCAAGTCATTCAAAAGCTAACGAAGTTGAGATTGTTGCCTTCTTTCGACATAAACCCTCAAAATGAATGTGAAGTAGGCGAAGAGGAAAAATCACATTTCCAAATTTCGTCAAGGGAATAGCGAAAGAAGCACCGCTCCTCTAGAACTTAGTCACACATTTATGGGTGATTTAAAGTTTATACAAAATAGAGGGGGGAGACAAGTACGTTGTGATTTTCATTGATGATGGGTACAACGTATGTAATCCTTTGTTTGTTGAAAAGCAAAGATGAAGTTGTTGAAGCGGATAAGCGCTACAAAGCATAAGTTGGAAATCAACTAAGCCTATGGATTGCGAAATTCGTAGTGATAGAGGGGGAGAATGTGAAGCATCGTTCATTAAACGACTGTTCATTTCTCACCTCAGTCCAACGGTGTTAGCCAAGCGCAAAGTCATACACCCAAATTATATGGGGTGGCTTGGTAAAAGTTGGAATACCGAATCTGGTCAAGTTGTACCTAAGACTGTAGATTGCATATACACTGGATCTGCAAATAACAGTAGTGCTTATCGCTTCTTGGCGTCAAAGAATGTTGAATTCTTAGAAGGTAACTTTCCTTGAAAAGGAAAAAAGAGTAATTGCTCAAGGTTAACAAGAACCCGCGAGGGCCTGACTGTCCGGAACTAGATGTTCCGTATCTACAGAACTCGAAAGTTGCTGGCTATTCGGAAACTTAATATTCCAGATTTGCAGAACTCAGGGATTCTAGATGTTGAACCGAGACGGAGCAAAGAAGGGGACAAAGATTTGTTCCAATCCTTCTAGCGTGTATGGTTGAGAATGAACCATGGAAATTAACAAATAATTGTCATCTCCAAAAGCGTTGCTTTGGAAAGAAGCTACAAGGAGAAATAGATTCCCTCATATAGAACCATATTTGCGTAATGGTTGATCTTCCTTCGGAAAAAGAACCTTTGGGTTGTGAAAAATGATACTCAAAAGTGAGTACAAAGTAGATGGATCTACTGACGAGTTCAAATCCTTGGCTACTTGTACATGTGCTCCCCTGGGAGTAGCTTAACATCATGGGTCATTGCAGTCTTACGTGGCATGAATGTTGAAACAACCTTCCCAATCGGAGAGTTGGAAGAAGAGAATCAGAGTTGGTTTGCTGGACTGTTGGGCTTCTTCCTGAACTTTCATTTTGGTCTCTGAAATATTTACATTTTGGTCCTGAAAGTTTCAGATAAAACAGAAATAATGAATCTTACCACAGAAACATTGACTCTGAAGTTAGAAAGCCAACAGTTGGAAAACCAACAGTCTGGGAGTGGAAATTATATCGAAACAAAAGTTATGGGTATCACAGATGACCTCTTAGGAATTGAATTTCTAAAACATCTAACGGACTGGTCTAACTCCAAACTCAGTTGTGAGATAATTGACAGTCTCGTTGAAGCCACCAATGGATATGAATCATAGAACTGATTGGAATCATGGTGCACCCATAGACAAGGAGCGATACGCACAGGTCACGTGTAGTTCAATGTATTGTACACACTACAACCGACCTTGTATCGGCCAATAAAGCAAATCAGTTGAACTAAGGTTCACTGATGATCTTAATACATGATCAATAGAAGGAGTTAAGTCGGATATGATGATATCTGAATTATTCGCTTATCTACGGATTATAGTATTCTGGATGTCCAGCGATTCTGGGAGAACACAGTGATGCAAACTGGACATCAGATCTGAAGAACACCAAAGCCACAAGTAAATGTGTATGGTGGGTCTTGGAAAATCCTCTAAGCAAACTTGCATCGACCGATTCATGATGGGATATGAGTTTATCGCTTTATACAAAGCATGAAAGAAGTTGAGTAACTTCGTGACTCCTTAGAGGACGTCCCTTATTGGGAGAAACTCGTGCCTTCAGCAGTTATACACTATGGCTAGCCGGTCGGCTTCAGGAAGGACACGGATGACGGCGTCTGGACATATCTGTCAGGATCTGTCGGAGACATAAGACCGTATGGCAATTGATTATCATGGGTATCACTTCCTTGTTTACTAACTAAGGGACTACCCGGAGATCAAGTGTTCTGCCTGTCTAGGGGAATGGGCTTAAAACCCAAACAATAAGATTGGGGAAACTTTTAATGATTCATAACACTTGTGAAGTGGGGTATAGCAGGATACCTTGTAGGAGATCACCTATTTAAGTGCGAGGATGGTCGCCTCAAATGAACGCACTTAAGAATCCAAGTGTGTCCATGGCCACAACGAACAAAAACGTAAGAATGAAAATGAATAAGAAGAGTTATTGTGTTGTTATCATTGTCTTGGCTTACATTAAACACTGACGGTTCAAGACATCACGTTCACCGCGCAGTAAGTAAGTCCGATGGTTTCAACTAGGGAAGGTTCAAAGCGGAAGCTACCTCTCCTGATGCAATATTTTTTCACTGAAAGATTGCTGAAATGTAGGCACCTTGTGTGTGCGCCAAAATCTCTCTTTCATAGAGGGGATTGTTGGAAATTTGCCTTTGGCGGGGAGATACGTCCACCCATCTTTGATGAATTAAACACTAGTGTTTCGCATGTTGGAGACCTTGTCTCTTCACACATGCATGATCTACGAAGTGAGTAGATGACCGTAGGGCCAAGGATCGTCAAATTTCTTTGAGAAATGAAAGAGATATTGATCCACGAAGTAAGGTGTTTGAGGCATGGAAATATGGTGTGGAACAAATCTACCACATCGGTGGGAATAAGAAGAATTGCTCTCTATATAAGTCTCTAATGAGGTAAAGGGTTTGGGACCCCAAGGGGTATCCCATGTGTTTAAAGAAGGGAGGACCTAGATGTGCTTGGGTTCAAGGTCTCGATCTCGGGTCACGGGTCACGGGCTGTGGACTGTGGGATGTGGGGACTTTCTGATATTATCTTTTTGGATCCAAAATTGCTTAATATTTATAGTTTGGTCCCCAGAGTTTCTGAAAAGTTGATTTTGGAGTGACGGAAGGCAGAAATCTGCCTACCGTTGGACTGCGTTTTAGAGCATTAACTAGTCATTACTTGGCTGATTAACTCCTCCATTAACAGGCCATTACTTGGGCAATTGAGCAGCCTCATTCATGACCATAAACCACCCATAAATCAACCTCTCTAATGTCATTAACAACCCTCACTTAATGGTCATTACAGCCTTGTTTGTGGTTGTTGGGCTGCCCTCTTACATGCTATATATTGAGCTATTATTTGGCTCAATTCGTGAGAGCAAAACAGACAGAAATAGTGAGCAATATAGCACAGAAAAATAGAAAAACACAACACTAAATAGTGGCGAAAAACTGCTCAAAACAGTGGCCAAAATCAGTGCAAAACAGTGGCGAAAATCAGTGCAATTTGTGACTGAAAAACAGTGACCAACCCTTCACATATACACAAGATATACACAGCAGAGACACACTATATACACATAGACAAAACATAAGAGAAGATAGAATCTCTTCCTTCCTTTTTCATATCTTCAGCAAGTCGATTCATATTTGTTTTATTCGGCAGGCTCAACCTATTGGCTTTGTAGTGTTGAGATTAAAGTGTTGTTTTATCTTGGGAGACTATTGTCCGCTAACGTAAAAGCATATATACGGGGCAATCTTGTCTTAAGGACAGAGGGCAATTCCTCGACTCAACACACAACGTTGTAACCATCCAGATTTAGTTGTTTCTTGATTTCAGGATATCAAGATTCAAGACACAACAAGCTTGCGACAGTTCTCAACATTGGCTTTGCAAGGTTATCAAGATTCAAGACACAACAAGTTTGCGGAAGTTTTGAAGATTTACCATTTATTTATCCTTTCGAACACTTGTAATAGTTATTTACTTCTCGTACTGCTTTATAAAGTACAATAGAGTACCAACATAAGCCAAGCTATCACTTGCAAAAATCCCACTTGATTCCAAGTAATTAAACAAGTTGCCTTCTTGAGGCATGTTGTTGATCTCTATTGCTCTTTCGAAGTACTCTTGTGGTGTTGTTCCTCCACACGCTCCATGGGCACGCCACTCATGCTTCTGTTTTGATTGGTTCAAACTGCAACGTCATAAAATAATATTCCATGATTAGGTCACTTAAAAGATCATTGCTGGTAAATATTTTTATGATAACTGACCTACTATTACATATTAAAACTGCATTGTTAAGGTAACACGTACTTTTACACCACTAGTGTCTATGACTTAAAATCTATATAAGAGTGTATTGTTTAAGCAGTAACCAGAATGTTACAAGTTCATCTTTGATCGGTTCAAACTGCAATGTCAACAAAAGAAATATTATCACGATTAGATCACTTAAAAGGTCATTGCATGTAATTATCTTTATGATAACTGGCCTGGCCTATTAATATATATTAAAATGGCATTGTTAACGTAATTAACATGTACTTTTGCACCGTTAGTGCAATGACTTAAATCTATATAAGAGTGTGTAGTGTCGTCTAAACGGTAGCCAGATTTGTAAAATAAATAATTCCCTGATCTTCTTTCATTATGTGATGTCAATATATACAAACTAACAGTTGTATTGTAGCATAATACAAGGCTACTAATTAGGCTAATTAGGAAACTAATTTATACACAATATTTTACTAAATAAATGCAATATTTACTAAGTAAATGCATATTCTATCACACCCCCGCAGTCGAAGCGGGAGGTTGTCGTACGCTGAGACTGTCCCGAAAATCATCAAATAGTACGCGCGGAAGCCCTTTTGTAAAGATGTCGGCAATCTGGTAACGGGATGGAACATGTAGAACGCGGACCTCACCACGTGCAACTTTCTCACGTACGAAGTGAATATCCATCTCAATATGTTTAGTGCGTTGATGCTGGACTGGATTACCTGTGAGGTATATAGCACTAACATTATCACAGTAGACTAATGTAGCTTTCTGGATTGGGCACTTTAGCTCTAGAATGAGATTCCGTAGCCAACAAGATTCCGAAACAACATTTGTCGCTCCTCGATACTCGGCTTCAGCACTTGATTTTGATAGTGTGGGTTGTCGTTTGGCAGACCAAGAAATCAAGTTATCGCCGAGAAAGACACAATATCCGGAGGTGGATCGACGGGTATCCGGGCATCCACCCCAATCTGCATCTGTATAAGACGTAAGGGATCCAATAGAGGACTTATACAGATGCAGGCCAAAAGTGATAGTACCTTGTATGTAGCGAATAATACGCTTGAGTGCATTCATGTGCTCAACCTTCGGATCATGCATGTATAGACATACCTGTTGTACGGCATAGGAGATGTCCGGTCGAGTGAATGTGAGGTACTGTAGAGCACCTGCAAGCTTGCGGTAGTGTGTTGGGTCCTCGTAGGACGCACCACTCATGGCTCCGAGCTTGGATTTTGTGTCCACCGGAGTATGACACGACTTACAATGGGTCATGCCCGCACGTTCAATAATTTCCTCTGCATATTTCCTTTGAGAAAGAAACATACCATTGTTATCACGTGAAACTGCAATGCCCAAGAAGTAGCTCAGATTACCCAAGTCTTTCATGGCAAATTCGGCACTGAGAAGAGACATAATGGACTTGCGGAGAGTTTCTGAGGAAGCTGTGAGAATAATGTCATCAACATACAGAAGGATGTAAGCAATGTCAGTGCCACGACAATAAACAAATAGTGAATGATCAGATCGGCTGTGTGAAAAACCGATTGTGGCTACATAATCTGCAAACCGTTGGTACCATGCCCGAGGAGCTTGCTTCAACCCATATAATGATTTCCTCAAAAGGCAGACATACTCGGGATGAACGGGATCCTTAAATCCCAAGGGCTGATGCATGTACACAGTTTCATTAAGATTACCATGAAGGAAAGCATTCTTGACGTCCAACTGATGAATGGGCCAAGATTTGGACACTGCAATGCTCAACACAATCCGAATAGAGGCCGGTTTCACAACCGGACTGAATGTCTCTTAACAATCCACGCCAACCTGTTGACCACTACCATCACCTACAAGACGGGTTTTGTGCCTCTCAAAAGAACCATCAGATTTCTTTTTATGACAAAAAATCCACATAGAACAAATTAAATTCACATTTGGAGGGCGTGGAACTAAGTCCCACGTCTTATTTTGAGCTAAAGCTTCATATTCATCGGTCATAGCAGCTTTCCAATTTTTGTCATTAAGAGCACTAATAGGATTCCTAGGAATGGGTGAGATGGAAGTTGTAGTAGAGGTGCTCAAGTTGAATTGTTGTTTAGGCTTGAAAATGCCGTGTTGGCTTCTAGTGGCCATACGGGCGGGCTGCTGTAGCGTGGGCCGAGGAGTGTTGGTGGATTGAGGACACTGAATTGGGCTCAATGGGATTGGGCTTGTAGGAGAAGCTGGAGTTTGGGCATCCAGTTGGGCCGCGGGCTGCAAGGACGTAGCTGGGCGATTGTTGAAATTTGTTTGGAGCTGCGTTGCCAGCAGCAGGAATTGGAATTTGTGGCAAATTATAAAAGAATTGAGGTGATATTCCATTTTCAAGAAATTCATATGAATTTTGAGATGGTTTGTGTAACTTTGAAAATGGAAATTGTGATTCATCAAAAATAACATGCCTTGAAACAATTATTTTATTGCTCGATAAATCAAAACATTTGTAACCCCTATGATTGGTAGGATATCCCAAGAATACGCAAGGCGTAGAACGAGCTTGTAGCTTGTTGATCGTTGTAGAGGGGAATAATGGATAGCATAGACAACCAAAGACTCTGAGATGGGAATAGGAAGGATCCCGGTGGAACAAGACTTGAGTAGGTGACTTGAACCCTAAGAGTTTGGTAGGTAGAATGTTGAGAAGATATGTGGCCATTTGGAGAGCATGATGCCAAAGAGAAGGTGGCATAGATGAGTGAACAAGTAGTGTTCTCGCAATATTGTTGATTGACTTAATTTTTCTTTCTGCCTTACCATTTTGAGGGGAAGTATGAGGACAAGAAAAACGGAATTGCAAGCCATTATTATTGCAAAAAGTTTGAAAGGGACCATTGTCAAACTCCCGGCCATTGTCACATTGAATGTTTTTGATATCTCGTTCGAATTGAGTTCGAATTAATGCCTTAAAAGATTGGAAAATAGAGTAAACTTGGGATTTTTTAGAGATCGGAAAAGTCCACAAAAAATTACTAAAATTATCCAGAAATAGGACATAATAACGGTGTCCGCTAGAACTCAAGATAGGTGATGTCCACAAATCACTGTGAACGATATCAAAAGGCATAGTAGTAACATTCAAAGAGTCATGAAAAGGTAACTTAATGTGTTTCCCCAAAGGACAAGAATTGCAAAAATTGCGAGCCTTATTACATTTGATAAAAGCATTACTACGAAGAGAATTAAGTATGACATCTCCCGGATGACCCAGTCGAGAGTGCCAAGTATTTGAGGAGGCAGCAGCAAGGAATGTGGAGTGATTTCGGATGGCTTGATTGTTGTCAGTAAACGGATAAAGTTCCCCCGAGCTCTCACATCTAATTAGGAGTCTCCTCGTATAGAAATCCTTCACAGAAAATCCAAATGGATCAAACTCAACTGAAACCATATTATCATTAGTGAATTTTCTAACGGAAATAAGATTTTTGATGAGTTTAGGAGCATGCAAGACATTGGATAGGGTTAAGGAGGGTTTGGACGTAGTGAGAGATTTATGACCATAACCATGAATTGGAATAGTGCTACCATTACCAACAACAATACCATTATTTGTGCTCAATTTAAAATAAGACGTGAGACTACCTGAGTTTGCAGTCATGTGAGAAGTGGCTCCGGTGTCCATATACCAATTTTCATCCGGTTGATGGGGGGAGATGGTGTGCATAGCAGCTTCTATATCCGTTGGAGCATACCCTGCTTGGGAAGGAGCTTGCACATTGTATGACTGTTGTGGTCGTGCACCGAGCACCCCTGCATGATTGTTCGGACGTTGTTGCTGCTGCCAAGGC
The DNA here is from genome assembly GCA_029783415.1 of Anisodus acutangulus. Lineage (NCBI taxonomy): Eukaryota > Viridiplantae > Streptophyta > Magnoliopsida > Solanales > Solanaceae > Anisodus > Anisodus acutangulus. The sequence continues at coordinate 44,967,134 of CM056494.1, forward strand.
ATGGTGGGATAAGGACAGGGAGGTACGGCCCACTGGGGAGGCGTCCAAGCCCACTGTGGAGGGTACTGCCAGTACGGCCCAGTTGGCTGGGTGTTGCTGCTATGGGCTCCACGTCCACGGCCTGCCCCGCCATGACCGTTGTGGTTGCTGCCAGAATTATTACCGCCGTGGTTGCTGCCACCACCGTTGTTTCCGCCGCGGTGTTGGTGGTTGTTATTTCCTTTGCCTCGGTAATTTTTCTTGCCGCGGTTATTATTATTCCGCCCACCATTGTTGTTGTTATTGCCACCATGAGGCTGTGAAGAGGGAGGATGTGGTTCATCAACGACGGTCAGAAGGGCTGCACCACCTTGCTCGCGGGTGGCCCATTCTTTGTTGGTGGTGTCTTCAAGCTTTAGCCTAGAGCACATCTCAGCAAACCCTGGTAATGTTTTCTTCTGTTGCATATTGGTGACGAAGTTGCGATATGCCTCTGGAAGACCCGCAAGGAAGCGCAGAACAAGGCGGTGTTCAGAGACGGGGGCACCGACATTAGCAAGCTGGGTGGCGAGAGATTGGAGTCGGTTCGAATAGGCTGTGATCGAAGGAAAATCCGCCATAATTGTCGTGGTGAATTGTGTTTCAAGGAATACAGCACGTGTATTTTTGTTGTCATGGAACAAGTCCTCTACTCATTTCCATGCCTCTGCAGCGATGTCATCTTGGACGAGAATGGTGTCCAAAATATCAGGGGATACGGTAGCATAGATCCATTGCAACACCACATTGTCAAGACGAGTCCAGAGAGGGAGGTCAGCTTCCTTTGATTCGTTATACGCGCCATTTGCAGCCTTCGGTGGGAGGCGATATATGTTCAAGAACGATAGTGTATGTTCGCTTGAACTTTGAATAGAGTCGCCCAAGAATGATATTTCCCATTCTCCATGTCCAACGTTATGGGAATTAGGGATTTGACGTTGGTAACAGTGAGAGCGGAATGGAATTTGGAGGTGTTAGCCATGGTGGAAGATGGACGACGGGGAGGAAGAAGGAGATTGGGGAAGAAGAAGGTGGTTGACGGCTAGGTTTAGGATGCTTAACCTAATTTGATACCATGTAAAATAAATAATTCCCTGATCTTCTTTCATTCTGTGATGTCAATATATACAAACTAATAGTTGTATTGTAGCATAATACAAGGCTACTAATTAGGCTAATTAGGAAACTAATTTATACACAATATTTTACTAAATAAATGCAATATTTACTAAGTAAATGCATATTCTATCAAGATTATTACAAGTTAACTTTGATTGGTTCAAACTGCAGTGTTATAACAAAATATCTTCACGATCAGGTCACTTACATATAGTTCTGTTGATTACAATAATGCAGGAAACGGAAATAAGTAACTGCTAAGTATTACAACAAAATGAAATTACAAGAATCTGAAATTTCAGTAAACTGGAACAAGAAAACGGATTGCTGGGTCAGGTGATGGCACTCTGTCTTTAAGACAAGATTGCCCTGTATATATCCTTTCTACGTTCTGGACAATAGTCTCCCAAGATAAAACAACAACTCAATAAATGAGCAAAGGAAACTCAAGTGTTACTTTGAAGAACTTTGAGTAAGAAATGATGCTGAAAAGTAGTAGGAAGAATCTGATTTCGCTTGTGTGATCTGTGTGTCTCAACAATTGTGCAAAGGCTTCATTATATAGTTGAAGGAGGGGACTTACCAACTGCCCACATAATTGTTGTTACTGGCCAAGTAATGACAATTATGGAGAAAGTAATTCAGCCAAAATAAATGACGAATTGATGTGCAACCGATTAGAGCCTTTAGGGAGAATAATTCAGTCAAAATAAATGACTGAATTGATGTGCATAATAATGTTGGTTAACGTTCCAAAACCCAACAGCAAAAGCACAAGTTCTCTACCCAATTTAACTTACCTGAAACTTCAGGGACCAAACTATAAATATGAAGCAATTTGGGTCCAAAAAGATAATATTCGCAGCCCGGACCGGACGGGCGCGCGTGTGGGCTTAGCCTCGAACCAAAGCACATCTAGGTCCTCCCTCCTTCAAACACATGGGATACCCCTTGGGGTCCCAAACCCCAAGCCAATTTTGAGACTTATTAACTAAACAAATCTTTCTTCCCCCACCGATGAGGGAGGATTGGTCTTTTCCACCTTTTTTCATGCTTCAAACACCTCACTTCGTGGACCAATATCTCTTTCATTTCTCAACGAAATTTGACGATCCTTGGCCCTACGGTCATCTACTTACTTAGTAGATTATACACGTGTGAAGAATCAAAGTCTCCAACATGCGAAACCCGAGTGTTTAAGTCATTAAAGATTGTTGGACGCAACTCCCGCCAAAGACAAATTTCCAACAAGTTCTAATTCGTGGACATCTACGTTAACTGGGGAACCAAAAGTAGTATTATCCCTTATTTTATATGACCGAGATTATGTAAATATTTTTCTGCATCATCAGTGCATAAAACTTAGAATCGCACTAGTAAAAGGTAAGTGTATATATATATATACCAGTTCATCCCAATTTGGGTCTTAACCGGGGTCGCATCCAATGCTATTTCCTTCTTCATCTGCTGGCATAAGGCCATGGAGTGTTGATTCACGTTCAGGAATTGGTTCTTTGCACCTGCCTACTTCTTCTCTATTCAGTTTTATACAGAAAGTAGGTGGCCATTGAAGCACATACTTCAAGAGTACTGGACTTTGGGATTCAACAGAAATAATTTCAAGTAGCAAAATGAGAAGAAGAAAAAAGGGAAGTTTTTTCATGTTTGGTTGAGTTGATTGAAGCAAATGGAGTGAGAGCTCAAGCACATTATATAGAGTGTGATGCGAATAGTTTTTACGTTTTCAGTATATTTTTATTGGTTATAGCCGATAAAATATGAAGCGTCATGATCCACTACAAACAAAAAAACAAGAATTTGCGATGAATAACTTCGGTAACTGAACAACAAAAATCTATCGCTAATTTTATTTAACGATATTGAATCGGAGAAGGATAAAAAATTCCTCTTAGCTACAGGTTATTTAGCAATTTTTGTTAAACAATAAAAAATTGTCACTTGTTTTATTGTACAATATCAAATAATAAAGCAATCTCATTAGCTACAAGTTATTTAGTGTTAAGAGTCTCACATCTTATATGGAATAGGAACATGGACTCCTTATATGGACTTGGACAATACTCACCCTACAAGCTAGCTTTTGGAGTTGAGTTAAGCCCAAAATCCATTCTTTACATGGTATCAGAGGCCAAAACTTCCTCCCTACCCTAAACCCTTAATTCGGCAACCCTTCCTTCTTTTTTTTCCTGCGCCAAAACCGGTTGTATACCACCGGTATGCGCTGATATACCTATAATATACAGCCTTCCCAATTTCCCTATTTCTCCAACAAGTCATATACTACTCGTATACAGCCTCCCTAAGCCGATATACATCTCCTATACGGCCGTCACTGCCTCACATATACCTTAGCTAGCAAGCCCTCATGGCGGAGAATAACCACATTGGCTTTTCAGGCAGCGACATGAGCAATAAGGGGGACTGGGCTTTCAACAAATACCCAGAACATGCGGCCCAACAACAACATCAGCGGCCCAACAGCCTGAAAGCACTACCGACGGGCCACAATCATCAGGCCCAATTGCCTGCAGCCTAGCAGTCTGGGATTAACACCACCGGGCCACAGCCATCAGGCCCAACATCCTGGAGCCCAGCAGTCCGCTCCAGGCCCTACACAAACCAATTTGAGCCAGGTTTTCAGCACATTGACTCGTCAACAGCCCGATAATGCGTGTTATATGGATACGAACGCCACTCTCACCTCACCAAAAATTCTGGTAATCTTCCTCAACTGCGAAAGTTAAATACTTCCCAATCTATTATGGCCGAAAATGGTCATCGCATTTCAATTCAAGGATTTGGCCACACTCTAACCCCACCGCCGCATCCACACTTCTCCCTTAAAAATGTCATTTATGCCCCGAACATTATCAAGAACCTAATCTCTGTTAGAAAATTTGCCACCGATAATTTTGTCTCAATTAATTTTGACCCGTTTGGGTTTTCTGTAACGGACCTCTATACCGGAAAACTCCTTACGAGGTGCAATAGTGAGGGGGGACCTCTATCCTCTCCTATCCACGTCCGATGTCAGTATCAACCCTCCCACATATCTAGCTACCCTCGTCACTTCTCCCACCGCTCTCGCAACAATATCTCCATCAACGTGGCATAGTAGACTTGCTTATGATGTTCAACATGTGTGTTTGTTTATGCATGCCCCTAGGGAGTCTTATTGTATTGCTCTTAAACGTATCATTTGATATGTTAAGGGCACACTTGATTATGGATTTCATCTCTACCCCTCTGCACCTACCAGGTTGTTATCATATACGAATGCAGATTGGGCAAGTTGTCCAAACACGCGACGTTCCACTTCCGGCTACTGTGTGTTCTTAGGGGATAATCTCATTTCATGGTCTACCAAGAGGCAAGCCACTCAATCCCATTCGAGTGCAAAAGTAGAGTATAGAGGTGTTGCCAATGTTGTTGTTGAGATCTACTAGCTCCGAAACCTCCATTTGGAGCTTCAACGTCCCTTGCGCAAGGCGTCTTTGGTGTACTGTGATAACATATCCACAATTTACTTATCTCATAATTCGGTTCATCATCAGCGAACCAAACACATTGAGATGGATATACATTTTGTTCGTGAGAAAGTTGCTATCGGACATGTTAAGGTGTTGCACATGCCTTCTTCGTATCAGCATGCGGATATCTTCACGAAAGGACTATCTAGACAACTATTCATTGACTTCAGATCCAGTCTAAGCGTCCGACCTCCCTCCGATTGAGGGAGTGTATTAGTGAATATTAGTATAATATTCTTTGCATATTTTGTAATTATTAGTGATGTATAATTATGATTGTTATAGGATCATAATTGTAATAGGACTCCACATTGTACACACTATATATATTTTTATTAATAAGAAATATTCTCCAATGAAGATTAATATAATTCTACATTTACCAATAGAATAGAGATGTGAATAGTCTTCATGCATGGTCCTAAATTAAACGTACAACCTAATTAAAATTTGTTGCCACATACAGGCATTATTTGATCTTTTGTGTTCGTACATCCAATAGAGGCCTTGTCAATAGACACGTTTTTCCCATTCAAGAACAAAATTAATCACTTAGTGGTTTGGTAGGATGCATTAGACAAAATAATATATGCATTAATTTTGTGTATGAATATTATTAATACTTTGTTTGATATACTTTTGGACCTATATATAATTACACAAGCATTAGTTATACATCATATTTGATATTATTCTATGCATAACTAATACATAAAAAACTATAATATAGCAATGCAAAGGTTTTTAATACCTGCATAAACCTAGATAAAGATACAATTGCAACTGTTTTATACTATTATGGATTTTCATCAAACTCACAAAGTTCGCGGGTAAAAGAATTTTCGGTCCATTTTTCCCCTATTTCTTTCAGCTACTAATCTTGGTTTTTACCTCTTGAAGTTTTGACTTTCTCTTTCCTTGTCCTTTGCATGTTTCTCAAATTTTCTATTTTTTATTTTCTGTGGAGTTTATAATTTGGAGTGATCTGCACTCTGTTTCATATGATTACGGATTTCATAGAATCAAATATAATTTTGATCAAACTTATATATATATATATATATATATATATATATATATATATATATATATATTAAGGAATTTATTTAATATGTATAAATAAATAATTATTTAAAACTCAAAAAACTGCCTTTTAATAAACTGACAATCCTATATCCAATTTTTTTTTTTTTTTTTGCTTATGAATTTCCATATTGTAAGCGAGCATGGCTGTCAAAAGAACGACTTGAATTAATAGGACAATAAATCAGTCATCGGAGGGGTATGCCCATATTTTACCTTGTTAGTACAACTTTACGGGTGTACTAACATTGGTTACATAATCATATTATATTAAAATAATTTTATATATAACAAGAAATATAAAAATGAAAGTAATAAAAATAGTCGCTGAAGAGAGTAAAACTACTGCAATAAAAGTAGTGTACAAATTTAAAGAATATAGAGGATATTTTTGTAAACAAACATTCTTTTAGAAATTATGCAATGTTTTAATACATCAATTCAAACATTGGATAAGAAGTAATCCCACCATAACTAATAGTCTAATACCAGCATAACTAATCTCATTATTACTAATATCATTATTACTTATACACCCTAGTCATCACTATTCTTATATACCCTATCAAACATTCGTAATTACTCTTACAAATGATGTAGTGTAGCGGATGGGATTGCTCATCTCTTAATTAGAGGTCTCGGGTTTGAGCTATGGGTATGAAAAAATCCTTGATAGGGAGCGCTTCCCCCGAATGGTACCTATGCAGCACGAATCCGGATTAGTCGGGCTCCAATGGGTACCGAACACCGAATAGAAAATAACAAAAAAAAACATTTACTCTTGTCATACGTACCAATTAGGAACATGAATAAATATATTTTTGGATAAGAACCTAGGACTCAAAGTTTATAAAGTTAGGGTTTTTATAAAGTTGGGGTTCTTGAATGAGACAAAGATGAACAATGAGAGGTACAATTTTGTTCAGTTGTTTAATGGTTTTAATTAATGACTTTAATAGTTCGATTAAGCTTAAGTACTGAATTATATATTAGTTAAGAGATAAGAACTTAAGAACAAAAATGGAAATTTCGGGATTTTAGTCTCATTAGTTACAAACAACTCCCAAACCACCCTCGTGTGAGTCCATGTACTCCTTAAAGTCTCGTTTGTATACCAATTAAACGCGAAAAACATTAGTTTTAAAGTTCATGAATCTACAGAACTTCATATACGTAATTCATTAGTTCTCAATATATTCAACACGACATTTCATGGTAAACATAGTCATAGCTATATATATCAAGTATCTAATATCATTAATATGGACAGTACATTAGCAGATTGATGCTATAAATTTCTCTCAAAAATCATTACTTTTTTTTTTTGGAAAAGAAGGAAGGCATGGAAGAAGTCTTTTCTTTCCATGGGTTGTTAAAAACTATCAAAATTGTTCCTCCCTCTCGCATTGGTCCCGTTGGAGTTAGGATTTTCAACTACTTAAGAAGATTCAAAATACGAAAAAAAAAGATTATAAACATATGAAAAGACTAAAGAGATTCGACATATAATATATACTCTTAAACTTAAAACTTATAGCATTATATATTAGACTAGAAAATAAGGAATTAGCTACGGGTAAAATTTCGTCTAAACAACATAAATCCCGTGTTAATCTCATTTAGTTACGTACGACGGATTATAAGAAAATTCAATTAGCTAAGAGTTATTTAGCGACAGATTAGCTGGGAATTACTGACAAATTCCATACCTAATTCCATGTTTTCTAGATGGTAGTGTTAGTCGATGGTGTTGGTTGTGGGTAGTAGCTAGAGGTGGCAAAATTAGCTCATGAAAACATAACCCGGCTAACCCGGCCAAGTTTAGGCGGGTTATTGACCCGCCCAACTATTAGCTCAGCCCATTTCAGCCAAACCCATCAAAAGTTGTGCTAATTTGTAGCCCAAATTGACTCATGAAAAATCTTGTGAAAATATTTTAATTTTTTTATTTGATATGTTATATAAAGCCATAGTAAATAACAATAATAATTTTATAAGGTACTAAAATACTATAAAAGGAACAAATAAAGCTATTAAAAGTTAGTAATAATTGACGGGATGAGTTATGACCCGTATTTTAGTCCATTTCGGCCCAATGCGTTTCAGCCCAAGTAACTTTTGGGTTGGTCAATAACCCGCTCATTTATTAACTCGGTCCATTTTGACCCACCTAAATTCAGCTCAACCCTCTCATTGACACCTCTAGTAGTAGCTCATGGTGTTGGTGATTGGCATTAGCAAAATGCTAGTGGTTGATGATAGTAGTTGGTATGGACAACTAATCATTGTGGTGGATGATATTGATAGTAATGGTGGTGGTAAATGATAGTGATAGTTGGCGATACATTGATGATGATGATCATCAGTAGTAATTGATGATTGTGTGGTATGGTAACTAATGGTGATAATCGTAAATGGGGGCCAGCTAGATGTGGTTTGCCTCTGGTGTCTATCAAGTCCAATATGATTCAATTCTAAACTAAATGATTTATTTTGTGTTAGGCAAATTCTTACCATGACAAAAGCATTGGGAACCTTTTAATTAAAAAATATTTATCATTATAAGTAATATTTATAACTAGTAAGCATATATCTAAATTGCAAAAATAACACTAAGCGGTCTCATAAAGGCTCATTCTTCCAACGGGACGAGGTGGTTGTTTAAGTAATTGGGTGATAAATCAGCCATAGGAGTACTCCAAATATAAGTCGAGCAACATATCAAAACTTGATTAAGCCCTCAATTTCAAGAATATAATAAACCCAACATTCCTACTGATTAAAGATTTGATTAGGGCATTATTTAATAACATAAAGATTTAGATTTCACTTATGTCATTTTTTCAGATTATGTCTAGTGTTGAAAGTTAGTCGTGTCCGGCATAACTTGTGTGGATGTTATGATACATATACTGGGCTAAAGGTAAAACTTTGCCAAGCGAAATCTAAAGTTATATCGCGCCAAAGTACTGAAGAGCAAAAATTAAAGACCACCCCAAAATAGAGGAATTTGTGCTAATGAGCCTTCTAGAATTCATGAAATTCCATCTTAGCATATGGACAAACCCCCATGTCCATTGGGCCATATATCTGATTTTAAAGTTAAAAATTGAGTTTTACACTTTGGGACAGTGTTCAATGGATTTCTCTCTACATGGCCTTTCTGATCCATTAGGAATGAAAAACTTGACACTCTTGTCATGTTGAAACCATAACTAATTAACAGCCAAATAATTGCACGGTTTCCTCCAAATGGGATAGTCTTTAATTTTTGCCCTTCAAAATTGAACTTATACCTAGTGGGACATAAGTTCTTTAAAGCGTGACATAACTTGTGAAATATTATGATACAAAAATATAAACTTATGCGACACCAAAAAAATTATTAATTTTAAGGGGTGCAAATTAAATACCAGCATAAAATAGGTGCCAAAGTGCAAATGACCCATCAACAAGAACTGAATTAGTAGTCTGTTTGGCTGTATTTATTTTGAAAAATATTTTTTATCAGACGCACTTTTCAAAAAATACCTTCGGAGAGTACCATTTTGTGTTTGGCTAATTAATTTGAAATTACTCTTTCGTCAATGTTAGAGCAAAAGTGTTTGGCTACGTGTTATTTAGTGTACTTTGTTTATCTTATTTAGTTGTGTTAGCTACTGCTTCCTTGTGTTAGAATGCGTTATCATGGCGTATTCGATTTTGTTATCAACATGTTCATACCGCTCTAATTTCTTGTCTGAGTATGACCGTTTCTCTTGCTTTTCTTTGCTTTGATTGGGATTATGCTTTGTCTTGAGTCGATGGTCTTCCAGAAACAGTCGTTCTACATACCAAGGTGGAGGTAAGGTGTGCTTACACTCTACCCTTCTAGACCCCACATTGTGAGATTTCACTGGGTATGTTGTCGTCATTGTTGTCAATATTAGAGCAGTGTTTGGTCAAGGTTTCAAAGTACTTCTGAAAAAAGATTACCTTTTTAAACTTCTGAAAAAATGTCATGCTACAACTTAAAGGCACTTATTTTCTCTAAAGGTTAACCAAACACCTCAACTTTTTAAAAATAAGCACTTCTTTTATTTTATATAAAAAAATATTTTTGACTTCCAGAAGCATGACCAAACCGGGCATAGATCTCCTAATATTCGTTTCTTATTGATTCTTTACTTAAGTGTGCTCCCTTCTAGTTTTAATACTCCATTTTCTTTATTGTTTTGGATTAGGAGTGTCAAATTTAACCATAAAAATATATCTTGTTCAAATTGGGTGGGTGGAGTTTGGCATATGTTAATTGACGGGTAAGTTTGGACATGTCCAACGTCAGCCCGTTTTAAAATTGGAGCTAACTTGGGCAACATATGTAGTCCAAGTTCCAAATTAGCTCATAAGAAAGCTATCAACACGTAAAATATAATTTTTCCGGAGTTTGCCTTATTTGAAATAGTCTTGATAAATAAAGAAAAGGTTTTTATTAGTTTGATTTGATAATAAAACTAATTGTAGAATAAGAGTGAAACAAATAGAAAAGAAAAAAAAACTTCTGAGATGGCTAGTGGATTTATGACAATTTTTTATGTTTATCTCAAATTGATCATTTATTTTGATCCAAGTAAATATTGGGTAGGTTATAATCCAGCTCATTTATTAATTCAACTTATTTAGTCTAACCTGTCTATTCGACACCCCTCCTTTAGATGTAAAATTCACATATCATGTCTTAAGTATCGAATTCTCAAATAACAAAATCACTCTTTGGATGAAATGATCCATACTTAGTAGAAATTATTACGCATAACTTCTTGATTATAGTTTGAGTAATTCATGTTACACATACTAATTTGGTACTTTGGCCATACTAAAGTGAAAACTGAAAATTCAACCAGTAGCGAAAAATGTTCATCTATAACTTTGAATTCACATTAAATATCAATCAAAGAATTACATCAACACACATTATTTTTTGAATAATTAACCTAAATAGCAATCCACCCCGCCGCGTAAACTAAAGTATCCGACGAATGTATAATATATGTACAATTCATATATAATTATGTATAATCTATGTATACCAATTAGAAAAAGTAAACAGTAATTCCGACCGGTTATTTGTTAAAAATATCTTATTTTGTCAAGCCCGTCGTAAGAAGCCCAATTATGGGTTTGTGACAATCAAGCCACGTCCAAAAGTTCTTGTTTACGATGAAATTTGGGGACTTTAACACTTAAGCCACAATTTGTCGGATTGTTTGCACTATATGGCTTTTTAAAGAAATTTAGTCCCATTAACCTGGTAGGCTAAATTTTGCCTCTAAAGTAGTTGAAGGGATTATTATTCTTGCAAACAAATTTAAAGCACAGATCTAACAAAGGCAAAATTTAAATTGTTACCTAAAAACTATTTGTGCATATGACCCAATTTGCCTAAAACAATAATGAGAAGAAGCAATAAGTAGTGCTCCCTCAAATTCATTTTATGTGACATTTTTTTTCTTATTAATAATATTCTTTTTTATATTTTAAAATAACTTAATTTGAACTTCTCTATTTACCTATTGAGTGCTTTTAAAGTCACACAAATTCCATCGTATATTTTAGACAGCAACCCAAAAATACTTTTTTTAAACCCAATGCGCAATCAAACATCGTGCCATAATATAAAATACAAGAAGTAAATGGTAAACCTATCTAGTTATATCCTAGTTTCTTTTCGGATTTTCTTATATTTGTGGACAATTTAATTTTAAAGTTCTCTAGTTCAATGGGTATGCTTTTATGACCACAGTAATCTAATGGCATGTTTTAAATTACTAGTTTTAAAAATAATCTTACATTTTGTGTCGAGTCAAACATCACCACATAAATTAAAATAGAGGAAGTAAATAGAACACTAATCTAGTCATATCCTAGTACCTAATAACCTTGGTGTCACCCTACGTCTAACCTTTTCAAGAAAAGCACAATTTGGAAAATGACTTCATGATATAATTGAACCCCAATAATCACTAATATATTATTCACTAATGTATGTTTTAAGTGTCTTACGTAGGCTATGTCTTCCTTTTACATATACATCCAAAAGGATAAGTGTGATTCTTGGAAACAAACCCTCCTTTTCTTAATCATTTTCTTATATATAATATATAAAGTTGAATTGCATGCTTGTGTGTAAAGTTTAGTTGATTAGTGCTTAAACAAAACCATAATTATTGCCACACAATTAGTGGAGAAAAGTAGTTTTTTCTTTGCCTATTTCATGTGAGATTTTCTATTGTTAGTAATTCTTAAGGATTCCTTGTTGAACTTCAAAAGTTTAAAAAGGAAAAAAAGATGCCATGTTCTTTCAAACAAAAGGATTTATATATATATATATATATATATGATGGAGGTGGTGGCTTAATCATCATCAACAAAAGCTTCACTATGTTTTTTCCAATTGGTGAATAATTTACTTGTCAAGCTAAAGCAAGAGCCCATATTTCATGGGATTGTATGGCCATTAAAATGAGTAGTATGAGATGTTGACATACTGGAAGAAAAACTTCACAAACTATTGAAAATTTATGCAATGGAACTATAGAAGTTCTTGCATTTTTATTACTCACATTCATCCTTTTTTTTTCTTTCTTTCTTTGGGTAGATTGATTCTTTGGGTAGATTGACACTACACATTTCTGCCCAATAATCAATACCAAACAATAAGAGTTATGCCTTAATAATCAAGTTGAGACCGATTATATAGTTTTTTATTAATTATGTCTACGGTAAGAATTATTATTAATTGACTAATTTGATGAGTCAGTTTGTTACTACTCTCTTACTTTTATCTAAACTTGAAACCGATAATGTAAATTAAACAACCTCATAGGAACACACTTAATAATCCACATCAAAGTCAAGACTAGTTCTCCCAACTCCAATATTAAGATTACATAACATAAAAGTGAAAGAAATAATCCCTTTTTTATTTTCATTAATTGAAAGGCTATATATACAAGTTACATATTTTCTAAATAAGAGAATCCTATTCCTATTCTATTTCTAAAACCTTATTCTACCATAATTCTAACTATACAAGTATGGTACGTGTATATCCTAATTATGATAAGTGTATATCCTATTCTAGGAAATATACTACAATATACACAAAATATATTTTCCTTAATATACAAATATGCCCACTGCTTTGTTGCCCAAAACCCGTGATGGGCCTCAGCGATTTGGGCCACTGCCCACGGTTTGCTGGGTTGCCCACTGCTTTACTGTTGGGCCACTGCTTTGTATACCTGTGATATATACTGTTGTATATTCAGTGTTTATCACAGGTATATTACCTTTGTTTAACACACCCCCGCAGTCATAGCGGGCGGTCTTCGAACGCTGAGACTGTCCCTAAAATCTTCAAAGAGAACCGCTGGTAGACCCTTTGTAAAGATGTCTGCAATTTGATAACGAGACGGGATATGGCATACGCGAACGTGACCCTTTGCAACCTTTTCACGGACAAAGTGAATGTCCATTTCGATATGCTTAGTGCGTTGGTGTTGAACTGGGTTACCTGAAAGGTAGATGGAACTAATGTTATCGCAATATACCAAGGTTGCCTTCTGAATGGGACAAGGAAGCTCCAAAAGCAAATTACGTAGCCAACATGATTCGGATACCACATTCGCTACCCCTCGATATTCTGCCTCTGCACTTGAACGTGATAGAGTTGCCTGACGCTTTGCCGACCAGGAGACCAAGTTGTTGCCAAGGAACATACAGTAGCCAGAAGTCGACCGTCTGGTGTCGGGACAACCACCCCAATCAGCATCCGTGTAAGAGACAAGTATGGATGTAGATGAATGATACAAGTGCAACCCATTGTCCAGTGTCCCCTGAATATACCGAATGATGAGTTTGATTGCATTCATGTGCTCAACTCTGGGATCATACATGAATAAACACACCTGCTGAACCGCATACGTAATATCCGGTCTGGTAAAGGTAAGATACTGGAGGGCCCCTGTAAGACTGCGATAGCGGGTCGGGTCCTCGTATGATGCACCTGCTGCGGCACTCAGCTTGGGGTTTGCATCAACTGCGTGGAAGTGGACTTACAGGATGACATCCCAGCCCTCTCTATAATCTCAGCAGCATACTTCCGTTGAGACAAAAATAAGCCACCTGAATGACACTTGACGGCAATCCCCAAAAAATAACTCAAAGACCCTAAGTCTTTCATAGCAAACTCAGAACTGAGCATGGTCATGATAGACTAGCACAAGGCATCGGAAGAGGCAGTCAAGATGATATCATCCACATACAACAGAATGTAGGCCAAGGACGAACCACTGCGGTAGATGAACAAGGAATTATCTGACCTGCTGTGAGTGAACCCAATAGTTGAAACGAAGTCAGCAAATCTCGTATACCAGGACCGTGGAGACTGCTTAAGCCCATATAAGGACTTTTTCAATAAACAGACATGATGCGGACGGTTTGGATCCCTGAAACCCAACGGTTGATGCATATAGACTGTTTCTTTGAGATCACCATGTAGGAAAGCATTATTGACATCCAATTGATGAATTGGCCAAGTCTTTGAAAGAGCCAAGCTAAGCACAGTGCGAATGGTAGCCGGTTTGACCACCGGACTAAACGTCTCACCACAATCGATCCCAACCTGCTGAGTATTACCATCACCAACAAGTCGCGCCTTATGTCGAGCAAATGACACATCTGAATTCTCCTTATGAGCAAAAATCCACATAGACCTGATAACATTAATACCATATGGACAGAGCACCAACTCCCACGTCTTATTATCAATAAGAGCATTATATTCATCAGTCATAGCAATTTTCCAATTATGGTCATTTAATGCAGACACAGGATTGCGGGGCAAGGGGGATTTAGAGACATCAGAATATAAATTAAAATGTCTTTTAGGTGTAAAAATACCCCGCTGACTACGAGTGACCGGTCTATGACTTGAGGAAGCATTATATTCATCAGTCATAGCAATTTTCCAATTATGGTCATTTAATGCAGACACATGATTGCGGGGCAAGGGGGATTTAGAGACATCAGAATATAAATTAAAATGTCTTTTAGGTGTAAAAATACCCCGCTGACTACAAGTGACCGGTCTATGACTTGAGGAAGAATTGATGGAATTTTGGGAATTTTCTGGGCTCGGGACGAATCGCCAAGAGTGATGGCCCGCTGGCCCAAATCGAAAACGACGACTCATCAATCGGACCAGCCGAATCACTGGATCGCCCAATTGTTGGGGTGATCCGATCCACCGAACTTTGGCGATCTTGTGGGTCCAGTAGGCGATGGGCCATTGGAGGATTTTAGGTGAGGAGATGTCCGAAAAATTCTGAATAATATACTGGGGATATTTGGTCATCCAAAAATTATACGACTTAGGCTCGGGAGTATGAACTTTGGTAAAAGGAAATTGGGTTTCATAAAAAATGACATGGCGATTAATTATGATTTTCTTGGAGGATAAATCAAAACACGTATAACCACGATGATTCGACGGATAACCCAAAAATACACACGGGGTAGATCGAGCCTGAAGTTTGTTAATTGTGGTGGATGGAAATAACGGATAACACAAGCACCCAAAAATCCGAAGATGAGAATAAGAAGGGTTCTTATTATATAGGATTTTGAGGGGGGAAGAATATGTCAGACCTTTAGAAGGAATTATGTTAAGAAGATATGTGGCCATTTGTAGAGCATGATGCCAAAAATATGGAGGTATGGAGGCATGAATTAAGAGAGTTTGGACAATGTTATTTATGGAACGAATTTTGCGTTCGGCTTTTCCATTTTGTGAAGATGTATGAGGACACGAAAAATGAAAATTTATCCCATTATTACCACAGAATTCCCGAAACTCCCTATTGTCATACTCTTTCCCATTATCACATTGAATATTTTTTATTTCTCTTTCGAATTGAGTACGAATGAACGCTCTAAATTTGATGAAGACGGAAAACACTTGTGATTTATTCGCAATTGGAAACGTCCACAAAAATCTAGAATAATCATCTAAAAAGAGAACATAATATCGATGACTCAATGAACTAAGAACATGAGACGTCCATAAGTCGCTATGAATAATATCAAATGGCATTGAAGTATGAGAATTGGAGTCTACAAATGGCAACTTAACAATTTTTCCTAATTAACAAGATTGACAAAGTGGAGTATGACTCGTACTCTTACAGGAAATAAAGTTATTTTTATCTAAAACTGATAAAATAGAAGATCACGGATGACCCAGACGAGCATGCCACATGGAGGGAGAGATGGCTGCAAAAGCTGATGGCAAGGCTTGACTCGATGGACTGAAACCAGGCATGATAGGATACAGATCCCCCCTACTATCACACCTCATGAGATGACTCCCCGTCTTGAAATCCTTCACAGAGAAACCAAAAGGATCAAATTCAACGGAAATGAAATTGTCAGTAGTGAATTTTCGGACAGACACTAAATTTTTAATCAATTTAAGAGCATGTAAAGTATTTTTCAAGAGAAGGGATGGATTGGGGGGAGACAACGTTTTCTGACCATAACCCTGAATTGGAATAGAGTTACCATTACCAATAATTATACCCCGAAGGGTGCTCAAATTGGAATAAGAGGAGAGAGTACCTGATTCGGAAGTCATGTGAGTAGTGGCCCCGGTGTCCATATACCAATTTGGGTCCGATTGAGTCAACCCCAACGTGTGCATCGCGGCCTCGATATCGGTCTGAGTGGGGCCTACTGCGTGATGGGTTTGCGGAGGTCGGGGCCCAAGAACTCCTTTCCGTGATGGAGCTGGAGCTGCTGTTGGGCCATCGGCTGGGCCGCCACCGCCGGGTGTTGGAAGCGTTGGCCCATCGCCGCCGGAATTTGATGCCCGAGTAGAAGGGCTGGCGGCCCACGCTTCGCCTCTAGCCCCACTGCCATGGGCCCCACTACTGGGACCAGGGGGTGGGCCATTGTTCCCTGGATGGGGCCCACGGCCTGCTTGCTGACCACCGGAACCGCCGCGTTTGCCCCCGCGATTTTTGTTATTATTCTTGCGATTATTCTTACCGCCACGATGATTATGGTTTTGGCCTGAATTATTAACAAAACCCGAAGAACTAGGAGAGGACGCCACCATGACGACGGGGCTTGCTCCGGTAGCCGCTTTTTTAGCCAAACCGGCTTCTTCCAAAGTAAGCATGGAGCGGGCTTGATAGAAATCGGGAAGAGGGTTGCTTTGGCGAAGGAGAGTTCCAACACCATTATAGGCCTCCGAAAGACCGGCAATCAACTGTAGAATGAGACGATTATTAGTTATCGGTGCGCCAACATTATGGAGTTGATCTACCAACTTCTTGAGTTTCTTGTAATATGCAGAAACATTTGGAAATTCGTCCATTCGAACTAGAGAGAATTCCTGCTTGAGTGTGACGACACGTGAATCTTGGTTGTCTTGGAATATGTCACGCAATCTATTCCATGCAGCCATAGCCGTGGTATCCGGCTCAATAATCGTCTATAGAAGGTCCACCGAAATAGTGGCGTAGATCCACCGGAGAACGGTAGCATCAAGAGTAATCCATAACTCAGGATCCTCCGCAGGACGGGGTCTAGCGGGAGGAATTATGTGATGAAGAACTTGATAATAGATAGCGTGAATTTTAAACAACTCCGCCCACGTCGCATATTGGACGTTTTCCATCTCAAGGACAATAGGGATACAACTCTTGATATTGGAAACCATGAGGGCAGGGTGATAATTGTTCTTAGACATATTGAAAGAACAAAGAAGGAAGGGAAATTTAAGAGAGGTGTTTTTTAGAGCGGAAGACGAATTTGGAAAGAGAAACCCGAGGGGGGTGGGGGGTGTGTCTCGGCCGAAATCAAAGAGAGGACAAAAGTTGAGAGAAAAACTTTTGTTTAGACCTAGTCTCTTGATACCATGAAAAAAATAATCCCCTTTTTTATTTTCATTAATTGAAAGGCTATATATACAAGTTACATATTTCCATAATAGGAGAATCTTATTCCTATTCTATTTCTAAAACCTTATATACCATAATTCTAACTATACAATTATGGTAAGTGTATATCCTAATTATGGTAAGTATATATCCTATTCTAGGTAACAAATATACTACAATATACATAAAATATATTTTCCTTAATATATAAATATGCCCACTGCTTTGCTGCCCAAAACCCCTGATGGGCCTCAGCGATTTGGGTCACTGCCCACGGTTTGCTGGGCCACTGCTTTGTATACATGTGATATATACTGCTGTATATTCAGTGTATATCACAGGTATATTACCTTTGTTTAACAAAAAGAAATGACCCCTCCACACAATATCTTAATAGTCAATTTCTTAATCCTTTTTTTGCTTTCATCCAATATTCGATATTTGTTTAGTGTTCGACTAATTCGAATTTGTCTATGAAGTCTCACTTTGGGAGATAAAGTGCTCGCAATCTACCAAAGATAATTCCATTTTTAGGGCTCAAATCCGTTACTTTTAACTATTTTTATTTAACCATTAGAATTTGTTCAACGTAAATATTAGAAGGTGACTTTTGATCTTTGACCATAAGCTGGAAAATAAATCATGTCAAGTTCAGTTTTTGGCTTGTATGATCACATACTGAGAGAGTGGTCAACTATTTTATTTTTTCATTTAGAGCTACGTATTTCATAACATTAAGTCACCTGGTTGAATTTCAAAAATAATTTGTCTAAAGTTTTACAATCTCTCCTCCTAACAAATATATCAGAGGGAAAATATCATGAATTGTTAGATGAGTCAAATTTTACTTTATTTTATAGGGTTGTGTTGAATCCCCATAACTTAGAAGCCCTTTTTTGTCTCCTTTTGGGGTTCAGTATCCATTTTTGGAGTTCAACTAATTTAAATTTGTGTCGAAAAGTATCACGTTGGAGGTAAAGACCCTATCAAAATCGACTCCATACTTAGGACTCAAATCCGAAATCTCTGATTAAGAATGAAGGAATACTTACCACTTCATCGCAATTGTTGGTGGTAAAACTTAGAAGCCCTCCTCTAATAGAAAAAAAAAGTTTGCTTTTGAAGTTTCTCTATTTCTTTTGGTTAAGGGGCTATCTATGATGATTTTTGGTGAAATTTTACCAAAGTAACATGTACACTGTCTTTCCCATTTCCGAAAGTAAGTTATTTCTTTTTCCATTTTTTGTTTTACGTACTCCCTACAAACGAAAATTAATTAAATAAAATATATTAACATAAGGGTTAAACACATTCTTAGGTTCTATTTACAAAAAAAAAAGAAAAAAAGGAAGCTATACTTTCAGTCCTGGAATTTATGTTAGTGTCAACTTGTAGTCCTTGCATTATCACAGTTTAGAACATATAGCCTTCACCTTTGGGTGGAGCAAGCGGAAATAATACTTGGAATAGAAGAGTCACCGTGATTCAAAAGAAATCTTAACCACCCAGGATTATTAGTGGGGTGGATAGGACTCCCACCCCTTATTCAAAGATCTCAGATATTAGTTTTGAGAATGAGAAAAATGAAGCGCTTAGGGTTGTTTTTAATAGGTTTTACGCGATGCGAAAAAATATTAATCGGATTCCAAAACTTATACTAACACTAGATGAAAAACCAAAAAGAACAAAAAACAAATCTTATAATATTCTAAACTTTTGATGTCGTATGCGATCTTTCTCAGTAATGATTTTTAAATTCTATAATTTAATCTACAAAATACTCATCACGTGTCCCTTGAAAAATTACTCAAGTTTATATATACTAATGGCTACCCCTAAATTAGTGATTCAGAATAAGAATTGAATTTGTATTCAAAGGTCAAGTATACACATATTGTGATGACTAAATATTATATATTCTCGATGTCAAATCACTTACCAATGGATAAAATTGGAAATAATAAGTAAGAAGAATAGATTATAAAGCACTAAAGAGAAGAGATTAAGGAGATCTTATTGAGCTATCTCCGGCGAAATTGTCAAGTAGCGTTACTAGGAAAGTAAGAGCCTTAGAGCTTGAAAGCTTCTGTTATAACTGTGAGTATAATATTATGCTTGTGATGAAAATCAGATATTCTAAACCCTATGCAACGCATTAGCTTGTGTATTTTAAGCCCTCGTAATAATTATGATATGCGCGTTTGAGTCGTTACATACAGTGGATAGACATTGATAATCGGACATGATCCAAGTATCATTCTTGTTAAGCTGAATTTAATTAGACGTGGGCCAAATGTCAACCCAATATTTTAACCCATACAACTAACTCAAAGGAATATATATAAAAGATGGCTTTTAAGATGTACTGAGAATTCTGAAAGTGATGGGAAAAAAAGGATTATTGTTGTAAATTTTTGGGATAACATCGAATTTTTTGAAGATTCGAATACAAGACTGAACTCTGGTATACTTTTTGACCTATAAAATAAGAAAGACAAATTTTGGAAGTGTAGAAAACATTAACAGAACAAAATGTGAAAGTAAAACAAATAATTTCTTAGACGGAAGTATTAGCGAATATTTCCCAGATATTCGTCATATATTATGTAATTATAAATATTATATATTTATAGTATAATAGGATCCTTAGCGAATTAGGATTCCTCTCTTGTACACACTATATATATTTTGTAATAATGAGAATACTCCTCAAGAAAAATTATTACAATCTTACATGGTATCAGAAGCCAAAACCCTAGGGTTTCTTTAGTCTTGCCATCCCCCCCGCCGCCGCCGCCGCCTCTCGGTTCCAGCCGCCGGCAACCACCAAAGAAAAATATTTTTTTCTCTTCTTCTTTCTCCACTAAAATGACCGATCATCACACTCCCACCGAGGCTTCATCCACAACAGTCGTCACTTCAGACATCCCAAACCATCTTTTTCTCCATTTATTCATCCTGCACTCACCGTCTCAAACATCAAACATTGTCTCCCAATCATTCTTGATCAAGAAAACGGTTAGTACATTCCATGGGTCGAACTTTTCTGTATTCATGCATGTCTCTACAACGTGCTCGACTACATAGATGACTCATTCCCTAGCCCCCCTGAAGTTGACGACGTTACTTGGCTCCGGCTTGACGCCGCTGTAAAACAGTGGATATATGGCAGTATTTCTCATGATTTGCTTCTCACTTTAATGAAAACCGGCGCCTCGGCCCGCGATTTATGGCTTTGGTTGGAAGAAATATTTCAAGATAACAAGCACACTCGTGATGTGTATTTGGAGGAACAATTTAATACCACACGTCTTGAAAATTTCTTTAACATGACTGAGTATTGCAAACAGTTAAAACTTGTGGTGGATCAACTCTCCAACGTCGGCACGCCTGCTTCTGAAACTAAAATGGTATTACAATTAATTGCAGGCCTTCCGAAAGGTGAATATGATATTTTGGCCACCATGATTCAACAGGCGGATCCGTTACCAAGTTTCAACAAAGCCCGCTGGCAATTGTTGCTAGAAGAAACTCATTGTGCTAAGTAGGACGAGCACAATCAAAAGGTGTTGGCCGTCGAAAAGCCTTCGCAAAATCACATTCCCGCCGGCTCACCCACGCCGGAAAATTTTTAGCGGCGGCAGGAGTGGCAAAAACTGCGGCTGCAGAGGAGGCCGGGGACGTGGAAAGGGCCGCGGCCAGCAGCTACAGTCCAGTCCACAATACCAGTGGAACGGCTCAACAGTCCAGTCCCACTTTCAGAACTGGGCCTCAGCGCCTGGGCTTCTACAGGCCCAATACCCCTTTAATCATCAGGGGCTTTTGGGCCCGGCTCCAGCACCTCGGCCAGTCCATTATCCGCAGCAACATGGCCACTTCACTCAGGCCCACTACCAATAGCCCTCAGCCGGACTGGCCCCCACTGATTTGGGCCAGCCTTTCAGCAGTCTAAATTTGCAGCAGCCCGACGAAAATTGCTACATAGACTCGGGCGCCACATCTCACATCACTCGCTCTGCAGGTAATCTTTCTACATTGTTTCCATTAAAGCACCCTCAATACATTACTATTGGCAATGGTAATCGCATTCCAATACAGGGCCATGGTACCTCCTACACAAAACTACCACACCCACCATTCTCCCTTAAAAATGTCTGTATGCCCTTACTATCATTAAGAACCCCATTTCTGTCCGCAAATTTTCTCGTGATAATTCTGTCTCTGTTGAGTTTGACCCGTTTGGTTTTACTGTGAAGGATCTTCGTACGGGGACTCATCTTACGAGATGCAATGGCGCGGGGACCTATATCCATTCCCTTCCACCTCCGCTGTCGGATCTTGCTCTCTAGTCTCCTTTGCTGCTATCTCTCCGTCCGTGTGGCATAATCGGCTTGGCCACCCAGGCACTCCAGTTTTAAATTTTCTTAGATGCAATAACTTTTTCAGATGTAATAATGAGAAACTTGTCCAGCACTGTGTTTCTTGTTGTTTAGGCATACATGTTTGTCTTCAGCTTAAATCATCTACCAGCATTACTTTTTCACCGTTTGATATTATTCATGCTGATTTGTGGACTTCTCTTGTTCCTAGTTCCCTTGGTCATAATTATTATATGGTCTTGTTAGATGATTTTTTCCATTATGTTTGGTTGCACCCAGTTAAATTTAAATCGGAAGTGTTTGCAAAATTTCTTGAGTTTCGTACCTTTATAAAAACACAGTTTGAAAAATCTATAAAATCATTTTAGTTTGATAATGGTCGTGAATTCAATATTTCTATGTTTCACCGGTTTTGTAGCAATAATGTCATGGTTTTTCGTTTCTCCTGCCCCCACACCTCACCTCAAAGTGGTAAGGCTGAACGCATCATCTGCACCATTAATAACATAGTTCGTACTCTCATGTTTCATGCCTCTCTTCCGCCGTCCTTCTAGGTCTATGCCGCCAAAATATTTGAATATATTCTAAATATTTTACCCACTAGTACCCTTCACAACATGACTCCAACCGAAATTCTATATCGCAGGATTCCCTCCTACGACTACTTAAGAATATTAGGTTGCATGTGTTATCCCAATCTTGCTTCCACCGCCCCTCACAAACTAGCACCTCGAACCACTATGTGTGTCTTCTTATGTTTCCCGCCTAATAATAGGGGCTATCTGTGCTATGACTTGTCCATTCTTCAAATCCACATATCTTATCACGTTACATTCGACGAGACCACATTCCCGTTTTCGATCTCCAAAATTTTTGAAAACCGAACTACTCCTTTCTTGACGAACCCGTCGTCTCCCCCGTCATCCTCAGTCAACTCACTCCTTCCGCCACCAAAATCTCTTATCTGCCACCAATTTCCAATGCTACTGTCGATCGACCGAAAGCTCTACCGTTGGCGTTGTCCTCTCCCCCGTCATCATCGGCTGCCCCTAACCACAACAACCAATCTACCACCACTGTCTCCACGCTAGTTCACCACCATCAGCACACCAATCTACGAACCACAACACTACTTGAAAGGTCACCTACCCAAATCGGTAATACCGACCACAATGACATCCACCAGTCCATCGTCGACCAGATAAAACAACTGACACCACCACCCTCCCAGTACCCGACACTACCAACACCACCACCGTCGCCACTATCTGATACCCCAACACCGATGACCATACAAGATCCACAATACCTCAGCCCTTCACCAATCTTAACACATTGTTCAACCACCTCACCATCACCAACCTCCCCGCAATACCCATTACCGACACCAGTACCCTACCAACCGACTAAACCACACACTGCCTCCACTCACCAAATGGAAACTCGTGCCAAACACGGGATTTTCAAGCCCAAAACATAGTTTAACCTGTCCGTCCAAACAATTTCCCCAATTCCTAAAAACCCCAAATTAGCCAAACTGGACCCTAATTGGAATGCCGCAATGTGTGTGAAATTTAATGATTTAATGAAACAACACACGTGAGATTTGGTACCTAGACCAGAGGGGGTGAATGTGATCCGTTGCATGTGGCTCTTTCGCCACAAATTCAGAGACAGTGGAGACTTAGAGAGGTATAAGGCACGTTTTATGGCTAATGACACAAATCAGCAGGAGGGTATTGATTGTGGTAAAACGTTCAGCCCGGTTGTCAAACCGGCTACCATTCGCACAGTTCTGAGTATAGTCATGGCGAAGCACTGGCTGATATATCAATTTGATGTGAAAAATGCATTTTTACATGGGGACTTGAAAGAAACAGTGTACATACATCAGCCACATGGTTATGTCCATCCAGCAACCCCTCATTATGTTTGTCGGCTCCGTAAATCATTAAATGGCCTGATACAAGCCCCATATGCTTGGTATGATCGATTTACCAAGTATATTATGCAAATTAGGTTTGTATGCAGCAGGTGTGATAATTCTTTATTCATTTTTTATTGAGGTAGTAGCACTGCTTACTTACTGCTATATGTGGATGATATTCTTCTCATTGCCTCATCTGATGGGTTGAAAATGAGATTATTGCTCTACTTAAAACCGAATTTGATATGACTGACTTGGGCAAATTAAGTTACTTTTTGGGTATATCAGTGACCATATCGGCAGATTATATATTTTTGAGTCAGCGTAAGTATGCAGAGGAGATAATGTACAAGGCTAAGATGACAAATTGCAAAATCATGCCCACTCCGGATGATTCAAAATCCAAGCTCAGTGTTATGGATGGTGCTCCAGTCTCCGATCATACTCTATATATGAGCCTTGCAAGTGCCCTACAGTATCTCACTTTAACCATGCTAGATATTGCATATGATGTTCAGCAGGTGTGTCTGTTTATGCATGCCCCATGGAGTCTCATTTCACTACCCTTAAGCGTATCATTCGATACATTAAGGGCACACCTGATTATGGGTTACATCTATACCCTTCTGCACCGAATAGGTTGTTATCTTATACAGATGCAGATTGGGCAGGGTGTCCGGACACGCGACGCTCCACCTCCGGCTATTGTGTCTTCTTAGGGGATAATCTAGTTTCATGGTCTGCCAAGAGACAGGCCACCCTATCCCGTTCGAGTGCCGAACAGAATACAGAGGCGTTGCCAATGTTGTAGCTGAGATCTGTTGGCTCCGAAATCTACTTTTGGATTTTCAGTGTCCTTTGCGTAGAGCGTTCATAGTATACTGTGATAACACATCTGCCATATACCTTTCTCACAATCCAGTTCAACATCAGAGAACCAAACACATTGAAATTGATATACATTTTGTTCGTGAGAAAGTTGCTCTCGGTCATGTCAGTGTATTACATGTGCCCTCGTCATATCAGTATGCATATATATTCACCAAAGGACTTCCCCGACAATTATTCCTTGACTTCAGATCCAGTCTCAGCGTCCGGCCTCCTCCCACTCCGACTGAGGAGTTGTATTAGCAAATATTTTCAGATATTCGTCATATATTGTGTAATTATGAATATTGTATATTTATAGTATATTAGGATCCTCGTCGGATTAGGATTCTTCTCTTGTACACACTATATATATTTTGTAATAATGAAAATACTCTCAAGAGAAATTATTACAATCTTACCGGAAGTAACAAAAAGATGAAATATGAGGGGCAAAGCGAAAAAAGAGAATACTTGATGCCCCAAGTACAACATTAAGGAAAAGGATAATTAATGACTTTCCTGCCTAGAATTATTCAGAAGAAAGAAAAAAAAAACATTTCATTTCAAACTCACATCACAAATAAAACTTTTCCCCCATTAGATTCTTTCTTTTCAACAATGATGACACAATTCTTCTAGTTGTGAAAAGCAACAGTCATAGCTTGATTGGTGCATCTTTTTCCTAATTTCTCTCATCAAAAAGTAAGCCCACTTACCCCATTTTTCAAATTAATACAAGTAAGAATATAACTTCTATAAACTCACGGTATGTAAAATTTTATTCAAATTATTAAACCATTTAAATTTAAAATTATTGTTCGTGATAAGTGAATTAGTAACATGAAAAATTAAGACAGGTAATATGTTACAACGAATAAAATATTAATAGTGTAAGAATTCTTTATACTATTAACATATGTTAATTAAATTCTAAGATTTTGTATGTATGGAATTAGGTCATCTCGGGATTACAATTTCAAATTTTTATACCTAAATTCAAATCCGTTAGCCAATGACTCTTAAAAGTATTAAAAGTAAGAGTTTAACTTTTGTAAACTCATAATGTTAAATATTTGCATATTATTGGGCTATCTAAAATGGTAACTGTTCGTGATTAATGAAGTTAGTAATCTAAAAAATAAGCTAAAAATCTTATACAATAGCTATGTTTACATTGAAACTATAACATTTTTTACACTACCAATGTATATTATTTAAGTACTAAACTTCTGTTTGGTCAGAAACTAGGTTACCTCGGGATTATAATTTCGAAATTATAATCCCACATCCAATGCGGGGTTGCTAAGATCAAGATTTATATATAAAATTTATATCGATATTAACTAATAAATATCACCGAATATTAAATAAATATAATCTCAAATTTTATAACCTAATCTCGATAATCAAACAACCCCTTAAAGTAAAAAGGTAAAAAAGAGTGAGTGGAAGCGTCAAAGTCTTCTTGCTTTGAAGTTTGAACACAAGAAGCTACCAAAAAAAATTTGGGGTGGGGTAGGGGGTAGGGGTGGGGGTGGGAGTGGGGGTGGGGTTAGATGGTATCAATTACCTCAAAGGTGTGAGTAAGTTGTTATATGTTTGCTTAAAGTTTGACCTTTGATGACATGATTACCATACGTTATTCTTCTTCATATGTGCATAAAGTTGAAAGTGGGGCTTAACTTGCACTAGTGAAAAGAAAAAAGAGTTATGGGCCCTATTGTCTCATAATACTCCATCAATTAACCTTTGAGAGTGCCTTTTCTTCTTGATCATAATCCTATCAATGGCAATTTTGAACTTGAAGGAATAAAAAAGGACCTCATATTTTTGTTATATTTTTATTGGACAAACCAACGATACCTTAGCAATGACTAGAAAGAAACTTTTTGCAAAATGGGGTCCAATTTGGTTATATTTATAAAGCAAACTTTGTTATGAGGAAGAAAAAAGGGTCTTTTTGACAATCATGTACCCTCCATTATTGATAGGATCTAACATGGAATTAAACTTCTTATATTATGGTGTAGTTTGATTATTATTAATATTATTATTATTCTAATTATTATTAATTCTCCTTGGGACATGAATGATTAGAAAAAGATCTATGGATGGTTTAGAAAGTCTTAAGTTGGGTTGATGTGTAAAGAAATATTATGGCATTATGATTTTAGGTTTGGATATGTTCAAATAAAAGCAAAATTGACCACTACCCAAAGGGAATAAAAGTTAAATATTTTGCAAAATAGAAATTTTATTTAAAATGGTGTTCAAATATCAACTCTCAATTACAAATATCAATAATAAAACTAAAATCAACTTTAAGGCTATTTACCATGTCCTTTACAAGTGAATATATGGATTTCAACTAATAACAATTTTAAAAGTAATCCTCAAAAAAAATTGAAATCGGTTATATGAATTTTTACTGATCGGATCACTTTATTTAAATTCATCTTAGACTCGTATCATAGCACGAGAAAAAATACAAGTAATTTCTATAATTTAATTTAAACAAATTGCAAGTATTTAGTAGAAAAAGTAACATTTTGTGGAACATTTCAGTTTTTGTTCATGTAATATATATAAGTCAATGTTTTCAAGAAAGATGTCAATTTTCCAAATATAGCTAGAAAAAGGTAATAGTGAACTTTTTGACAATTCTGAGTTCCAATTTCAAATCCAAATGAAAATGGTAAATGAAATAGCCACTTTTGCTCATTGTGTTTCGACATTTTAGAATTCTTTGAAAGCAACACTTTTGAACTTCCAAATGCCAACTCAGTTATGAAGGTATATATACCATCAAATTCTTCGAATTCCTTTTATAAAAACCTTAATATATACTTTAGTGATAATGATAAAAAACAATGAAATATCATTTTTTTGCGAGTTTTCTACCTGAACTATTAGGTATTTGTGTTCTTACATAAACTATCATCAAATATTTATCAAAACACACTTCGAAGCTGACTAGACCAAGTGTTTGAATGCAATTGTCAAAAGGCGAGTGACAACTTAATTTGCCCATAAATTTTTTAGTCCACATGGCAACTGACTCATTAACTTCGAAATTAAGAAAATGACTGTCATTATAAGATTGGTCTAAATATATCATTATTCACTAATAACAGAAGCTTTCAACACATAAGACTATTTTACAATAAAAAACGATCAAATTTATCCTTAAACAATGCGAAATATATCCCTGTCTTTACCAGACTAGAGTGTATATAAACTTTTTTTTGAAATTTTGCTATATGATGTATTGAACACATTAAATAAAATATTGAATTGCTGTCATAAAGAATTGAGAGATACATTTCAACTAGAATAAATTATTGTCAATACTAATTGCACAATTGGACTACATTTGGACCATTAACAAGAAGCACTATCACTATTCCATTTATTAATAATTATACCAAACTAATTTAATATTTTGTCCTTCTTTCTGAAAAAAATATTGATCGAGTATGATCTTTACAAGGTCAACATTGACAAACTCAATAAGTATATAAATATTCCAAATAAAATAATTCATATATGTAGATTACATCTCTTAAACTCAGCACATTCGTTTTTATCTTTTCCTTTAGGTATCAAAAATAAAAAGATGCTCCCTAGATAATATAAAACTTTCATAAGTTCCTACTGTTGGAAATTTGCCTTTGGCGGATGCGTCCACCCATCTTTGATGAATTAAACACTAGTGTTCCGCATGTTGGAGACCTTGTCTCTTCGCACATGCATGATCTACGAAGTGAGTAGATGACCGTAGGGCCAAGAATCGTCAAATTTCGTTGAGAAATGAAAGAGATATTGGTCTACGAAGTAAGGTGTTTGAGACATGGAAATGTGGTGTGGGACAAATCTACCACATCGATGGGAATAGGAAGAATTGCTCTCTATATAAGTCTCTAATTGGTAAAGAGTTTGGGACCCAGGGTATCCCATGTGTTTAAGGAGGAAGACCTAGATGTGCTTGGGTTCAAGAGTTAAGCCCCACCGCAGCGCCGCCGCCCGTCAGATTCGGGTTCAAGTGGTGGCGAGGTTGTGAAGTGTGGTTTGTGAAGTTTCATATGTAGTTTAGTCCCAAATTTGCAGGAGACTTTTTACGCCTACCGTTGGACTATTTTGGGAGCATTAACCGACCATTATTTGTTGATTAATTCCTCCATTAACGACCACATTGCTTGGCGTTGAACAACCTCTTTCAAAGGCCTTAATAGCCATTACTTGATTGTTTTAATGGCCTCCCTTAATGGCCATTACTGACCTTGTTTTTGGCGGTTGGACAACCCCTCTTGCTTGCTATATATTGAGTAGTTGTTGGCTCGATTCATTGCTGGCAGTAGAAAACTAGGCGGAAAAACAAAGCGAAAAAGCCACTAGAAAGCGGTGAAAAATCATAGCTTGATGAGCAAAAGCGCTCAGCAGTGGCTGAAAATCAGGTCAAAAATAGTGACCAAACCCTCACGTATACACTAGATATACACTACGAGACACACACTATATACGAGAGACAAAAGAAGAGTAGAGAGAAACTCTTCCTTCCTATTTCATATCTTGACAAGTCGAGTCATATTTGTTTTCTTGATGCTCAACCTATTGGCTTTGTAGTGTTGAGATTAAAGTGTTGTTTTATCTTGGGAGACTATTGCCGCTAGACACATCCATAGGTCAGGGGACCCTTGCGACCGCCCGACCGGCCCGAAAAAGCGGGGCGAGTCGACTTTTAGCTGGCCGAGAGCCACTCGACGGCCAGGTCGGTGGGAACCAGGTCGAGAAAAAATTACCCGTCAGGCTTAGACCGTCCAGGCGACCTCGGCCGACCAAACCGCATATTTTTTTAATATAATTTATATTATTTTCCTTCATTAATATATATTTTGTACTTATATATATTTTTGTCATTAATAAGTGATATAATGTACATTTATATATATATATATATATATATCTAATCTACATTTAGCTAGACATAAAATAAGATAAAAACGATGGTGATTATTAATTATATATTTATATTATTAGTCATTTTGTTAATATCATGGAAGCATAATGTAGGGAGATAAAGTAGTTGTAAATTGGTGAAGCTTTAAATGGTCATAACTCTGGCTCGGATGTCCGTTTTATCAATTGTTTTTGATTTTGCATATTTTTCGAGACAGAGGACGGTCAAACCGCCATAAGCGGTTTAGCCCAACAATTTTAGAAAAAGCGTCAGTTTTCCAATCAATTGTGTTTTCCCCAAATCGATTTCCAATTCTCTTTTCTTTAGTCAAGATTTCACGATATACAATACATTTTCAGCGTCGAAATTTCATGGTAATGTAGGGGTGAATACCAATTTCAATTTTGAAAATTCAATTTAAAAAAAATCTCGGCAGGCAGGCCGGCCGATACCGCATAAAAACAATCGTGGGTGGGGTCGACCGTATTCCGTGGGGTCCCAGAAAAGTCGGGGCGGTCGAATTTTAAAAAAATATAGGGTCGAGGTCGGGCGAGGGTCGGGCAGGAGGAAAAAGCCACCCAGGGCAGAGCCACGACCCGTCCAAACCTTTGCTAGACAGTCTGTTGCGCTAGCGTAAAAACATATATCTGCAGGGCAATCTTGTCTTAAGGATAGAGGTTATCCTCGACTCAACACACAACATTGTAACCATCAGTTTAGTTGTTTCTTGATTTGAGGATCTCGACATTGAAGACACAACAAACTTGCGGCGGTTCTCAGCATTGGCTTTGCAAGGTGATCAAGATTCAAGACACAACACACATGCACGGCATTTTTGAAGATTGACCATTTATTTATCCTTTAGAACATTTGTAATAGTTATTACTTCCGTCTTTTGCTCTATAAAGTACCATAGAATTCCAACAACTTAAGACAAGATTGTATTGTAATACTATTAGTGTTCGAAAGATGTCGGTCAAAAGTTGTGTGACCAAATGCGGATATGGCAATGGTTTTTACGGTAGAAAGAGTGATGATGATGAATGTGTTCATGGTGTCACCGCTACCAAGGCTGGTTGGAACAAGCGCTTCACGAGAGCACGAAGATGTCCCAGGGACAAGAGGAGAAAGGCGAAGATGTACTTCTATCTTATTGAAGGCTGTATCTATCCCGAGACAAAAGATCAGAATAATGGTAGAAGAAGGCTGGACACTTTCGGTTTGATGAAGTGGTAGGTGAGCCAGAATCCGAAATTGGGATAAGTAGTTTTTCTTACTTGTCAAGAATTAAGATTAAATGATGTCTGATAAAAAATGGATTAAAGTAAGGAGGAATATGAAAATAATTTATATTCCTTACGCTTTAACAAATTAGAAGTTTAATCTCATCTTCTTTTCCGTTTAAAGATTGGATTTTGTAAACGACTTAAGAAGATCCGTTCTTTTAAGTGTAATTATTAAAGTGTGTAAAGTATGTTCGCACATCTGAGGAGAAAGATCCACATTGAGCGTGTGGCATTACCACACTTAAGTAGCGCCAAGAATTATCAGGGCACCAATCATAACGAGGAAGAAGTCTAAAAGTTAATGACGTTGAGCCTGTCATATTATTTGTGAGAAGATCCTTCATAGGATGATATTGGACACTCAGTCATACAAAGCCTCTGGGTGGTGGAGTGGGCCAAAATTCCTTTAATATGATGATATTGGACACTTTCAGTCATATAAAAGCCTCAGAGGCGATTGGTGGGGAGCGAATTCATTTCATAGGAAAAGTAATGGACACCTAGTAAGGTGGGCGAGTTTCAGTCCTAAATGATCTGAAGGCCTAAAGAAAGGCAATAAAGAAATTGGACACTTTCGTCACAAAGCAACTAGAGTGGGCCCAGAGTATCGAGATCACATATGATCAGGTTACGCCCTAACCCAGGCGAAGAGGTTGTTCATGTGAAAGCAGCATACCTGCAAAGTAGAAGGGGTTGGAGAGGTTTTCCTCAATAGGACTTGAGGGAATGGGATCACTCTGGTGAGGTGATACATGTTCCTAACTTGGTTTAAGGAACATTTGTTGGTCAAAGTGGTTTGAGACTAGTCCAGCAGTGCTGTAATAACTAAGAATGGTGCAGTGCTGCCCAATGAATGATATATTGTAATAGGTGCATCTATGCCATCATAGATTAAGACACGTTAAATAGCAAGCCATTCAAAGCTAACGATGTTGAGATTGTTGCCTTACAATGCGACATAAACCCTCCAAAATGAATGTGAGAGGTGAGCGAATAGGCAAAATCACCTTTCCAAATTCCGTCAAGGGAATAGCGAAGAAGCACCGCTCTCTACAGAACTTAGTCACACCTACTTGGGTGCTTTGGAAGTTTATACAAATAGAGGGGAGACAAATGCGTTGTGATCTTCAGGTGATGATGGTACAACATATGGAATCCTTTGTTTGTTAAAAAGCAAAGATGAAGTTGTTGAAGCGGATAAGCGCTACAAGCGGTTGAAAATTAACTAAGCCTACGGATTGAGAATTCGTAGTGATAGAGGGAAAAGTGAAGCATCGTTCATTAAGCATTTGTGGCCAAGCGATAAGCTCGTGCGCCCAAATTATGGGGTGGCAGTAAAGTTGAAATCTTGAAGCGAGTCAAGTTGTACCTAAGGCATGGGTGCATATCTGCCGGGATACGCAAAATAACGATAGTGTTGATCGCCTCTTGGCATCAAGAATGTTGAATTCTTTGGAATAGCTTTCCTTGAAAAAGGAAAAATGAGTAATTGCTCAAGGTTAACAAGAACGCGAGGGCTTTGTGTCCGAAACTAGGCGTTCGTATCTACGAGGACTCGAAAGTTCTTGGCTATCAGGAACTTAATATTCCAAATCTGCAGAACTCATGGATTACTAGATGTAGAACCTAAAAGAGGAGCAAAGAGGACCTGAGACTTGTTCCATACGCTACAGCTTGTATGGTTGAGAGCGAACCATGGACAATTAACAAGAATATCATCTCCAAAAGCACTACTTTGGAAAGAAGCTAAAGAAAGAAATAGATTCTATCATATAGAACCATACTTGCGTAATGGTTGATCTTCCTCGGGAAAAAGAACCTTGGGGTTGTAAAATGTGATCCCCTGTGAATAGCTTCACATCCAGAGCCTTTGTAGGCTGACATGTCATGGAGGTTGAAAGCTTGACCTTTCAGGAGAGTTGGAAGAAGAGGATCGAAATTGATTTCTTTGGCTGTTGGGCTTCTTCTGAACTTTCATTTGGTCCACTGAAATGTTTACATTTTGGTCTGAAAGTTTAAGATAAAGCAGAAATAATGAATCGACCACGAAACAATGAATCGACCACGAGCATTGACTCTGAAATTAGAAAGCCAGCAGTTGGAGAATCAGCGTCTGAAAGTAAAAGTCATATTGAAACAAAGTCTCGATATGAAGATATGGTATCACGGATGACATCTTAGGAATTGGATTTCTAAGACATCCCCAGTGGGCTGATGATAGTTGACAGTCTCGTTGAAGCCACCAATGGATATGAATCATAGAATGATTGGAATCATGGTGCACCGTAAGACAGGCGATATGCACGGATCATGTGTAGTTCAATGTATTGTACACTACAACCCGACTTTGGTATCGTCCTACGAGCAGATCAGTTGAACTAAGGTTCTTGATAAATTTAATACATGATCGGTAGAAAGCGTTAATCGATATGGCGATATACGAGTTAATGCTTATCTATAGATTATGGTATTACGGATGTCCAGCGGTTGCAGGAGAACGGTGATGCAAAGCGGACATGGATCTGAAGAACACCAAAGCCACAAGTAAATGTGTATGGTGGGTCTTGAAAAATCCTCTAAGCAAACTTGCATCGGTACCGATTCATGATGGAATCGGAGTTTATCGCTTTATACAAAGCATGAAAGAAGTTGAGTAACTTCGGCTCCTTGAAGGGCGTCTCTTTATTGGAGAAACTTCGTGCCTTGGCGGTTATACCTTTGTGCTGGCGTCGGCCGGGAAGGACACGGGTGATGGGCGTCTGGACATATCTTTCAGGGATGCATCGGAGACATAAGACCGTATGGCGATTGATCAAATCACGGGTGTCGGATCCTTGTTTACTAACTAAGGGACTACGGGAGATCAAGTGTTACGCCTATCTGGGGGAATTGGCTTAAAACCCCGAAACAATACGAACCTTTGCGGTGAAACCCAACCATGCTTGATTGGAAATCCCAAGAATTTGGTTCAAAGGGAAAACTAAAGCGGCAAAGGTTGATTAGCGCCGGTGGAAGCAAAGCACCTCGAATGATGATTTACGTAGAGAAACATGAATCCAAAGTTGTTCGCGATAGACATTAAAGTGCTACACTGCATGGTGGGTAAATGTTAAGCTTCCAAACCTTTAAAAGATCCTCAAGCGGTTGAGGTTAAGGTTGGGGAAACTTTTAATGATTCCTAACACTTAGAAGTGGGGTATAGCGGGATACCTTGCATGAGGAGATCACCTATTTAAGTGCGAGGATGGCGCATCAAATGAGCACTTAAGAATTCAAGTGTGTCCATAGCCTGGCCCAGCGAAGCGTAGAAAGGAAAATGAATAAGAAAGAGTTATTGCGTTGATATCATTGTTAGCTTACACTAAACAGCGGTTCAAGACATCACGTTCACCTTGCTTGATGAAAGTAAGTCAGATGGTTTCAACTAGGGAAGGTTCAAAGCGAAAGCTACCCTCTACGATGCAATATCTTTTATTTGAAAGATTCTTTGAAATGTAGGCACGCTGCGTGCCACAATATCTCTTTCATAGAGGGGATTGTTGGAAATTTGCCTTTGGCGGGAGATCGTCCACCCATCTTTGATGAATTAAACACTAGTGTTCCGCGTGTTGGAGACCTTGTATCTTCGCACGTGCATGATCTACAAAGTGAGTAGATGACCGTAGGGCCAGAATAAATCAAATTTACGTTGAAAATGAAAGAGATATTGGTCTCACAGTAAGGTGTTTGAGACATGGAAATGTGGTGTGGGACAAATCTACCACATCCGGTGGGAATATGAAGAATTGCTCTCTATATAAGTCTCCCAATTGGTAAAGGGTTTGGGACCCCAGGGTATCCCATGTGTGTTTAAAGAGGAAGACCTAGATGTGCTTGGGTTCAAGGCTAAGCCCACCACCTTGTGCCGCCGCATGCTTGCGATTAGGGTTAGGGTTCTCGGGTTCAGGGTTCACGGGTTCCCGCGGTTCACGGGTTCACGGGTTCACAGTAAGGGGATGTCTAATATTATCTTTTTGGACGAGAGAACTCTGCGGATGCAGTTTGATCACTGAAGTTTCATATGCTCTGATTTGGACGAGAATTCTTTCATATGCAGTTTGGTCACTGGTTTCAATATTTACAATTTGGTCCCAGAGTTTACGGAGACTTTTACGCCTACCGTTGGACTGTTTTTACGGAGCATTAACCAGCCATTATTTGGCCCTCCATTCTGACCATTACTTGGCGATGAACAACCTCTTTCAAGGCCTTAATAGCCATTACTTATTTGTTTTAATGGTCTCCCTTAATGGCCATTACTGATCTTGTTTTTGGCGATTGGACAACCCCTCTTGCTATATATTGAGTAGTTGTTGGCTCAATTCATAGTTACTATGAGTGAAAGCAGCGGAAAAAGCAGATGAAAAACCACTAAAAGCAGTGAAAAATCACGCAGCTTGATGAGCAAAAGCTGCTCAAAGCGTTAGTGAAAATCGATCAAAAGCGATGACCAAACCCTCACGTATACACTAGATATACACTACGAGACACACTATATACAGAGACAAAAGAGAAGAGTAGAGAGAAACTTTTCCTTCCTATTCCATATCTTGACAAGTCAGTCATATTTGTTTTCTTGACAGGGCTCAACCTATTGGCTTTGTAGTGTTGAGATTAAAGTGTTGTTTATCTTGGAAGACTATTGCCCGCTAACGTAAAAGCATATATACGAGGCAATCTTGTCTTAAGGATAGAGGCTATCCTCGACTCAACACACAGCGGTGTAACCATCCAGATTTAGTTGTTTCTTGATTTGGGATATCAACATTCAAGACACATGACAAACTTTGCGATTCTCAACATTGGCTTTGCAAGGTGATCAAGATTCAAGACACAACACACATGCGGCAGTTTTGAAGATTGACCATTTATTTATCCTTTCGAACATTTGTAATAGTTATTACTTCCCGTACTGCTCTATAAAGTACCATAGAACACCAACACCTACTGCACGTCCAATATTTCACTTTACAAAATAATAATAGATCGTGTTGATAGTTCAAATCTTGTTTTCTTATAAATTAATTTATTTATCATTTTTTTAAAAATAATTACTAATTTGCTATCTAATGTTGTTGTCATGTAACTAGGTAGTCATGGGTTCAAGCCGTGAAAACAGCATCTGACTGAAATGCAAGGGAAGGCTGCGTACAACAGATCCTTGTGGTCCGGCCCTTCTCGGGACCTCACGCATAGCGAAAGCTTAGTGCACCGAACTATCCTTATTATCTAATGTGATTATATACTAAGATGTCGTTTGGTTTGCCAATAAAATTATGCAGGGATTATATTATTGTAAAGTTTGTCATCCGTTGATTAATGATCAACGAATATTTCATGTTGTACTCGGTATAAAATAATATCGAACTTGAGATATAAAATTATATTTCTATTTTTTACGGCAGATAATAAAATGTCAACCAAGCACAATATATAACAGTATGGAATATTATATCATGATTAGTTTCTTAATCCAAATAATCAAACCGCACCTTAAAGCTTAGGTTTAGATTAACATGAATAAATCTAAGATAGACAATTATCAACATTTAATAATAGCATGATTTTTCTAAGTTTATAATTTCTTATGTTTAAAAGATTAATTAATGTACTTTTAAAGTGGACTAAAATTGAACTTTTGGTAATGCCATGGGATTATTGAAGGAAGAGAAGACTTTCGACAGCTTATTCACCCTCGAAGCTGTTTTTTTAATAAATTGTCATGTATTGCTAAAAGTGATATTGAATTCATACGGGAATATATCATATTAAATTTGAATTGTTTAGTACTTATTAGTTTCTTTAATTTAAGTGTCTGACACATTAGTGATATTATCCGTTTTGTATGTGGGCTAGCACAATTTTAAAATATGTTACTGAAAGTTATAATTTGTTTTATTATATATGCACCCGATGTTTTCTGTCATATTTTGCCTGTATGGAATTTGAATCTACAGTACCATAATCACTCCTTTAGAACTTAACATTCTCGCTGAGGTATGTCCCAACAGTCATCTCAAAGGTGTCTAAACTGGATTGAACACTGACTTTGGTTTGCCTCACCATGTCCCAAGGTTGCACGCGAAGTGACTCTGATGTCATTTCTAACAACATATCTAATTAATATTGTCCGTTTTAAGTCTACATGCACAAATAAACACACATTATTAGCTAGAATCTAAGATTTATTTTCTTATATATAATGACAACCTACGTTATAAGTTATGAGTGTTCAAGCTTCCATTATTTTCGGAGCTATAACTTACCCAGAGAAACAAATAATTCACATAAATATATTACTTGACGACCCAATCTATATAGCAATTTACTTATTAAAAATAATTACACTTATATTTAGAAAAAAATAGTTCAAAAATGCTTAAATATCTAACATCTCTCCTATGTTTTTTAGTGATTTGAAATTTACCTCAAGGTGTGACATTATAATTGTAAAAAATGGATATTGGGTCTAACTTAAACTCAAAAGTTAACTTGTAGGATGAAGATTGTTCAAATTCATATAAAGAGTTCATGTTCACATTCCATATCTGATGTGAGACTCTTAACACTCTCAAGCACGCCCAGACCTTGTTAATTGGAGCGTGAATAATATAATTTGGATTTCCAACATCGGTGAACAAAGAATTAAAATGAGTTCGACTCTAATATCACGTAAAAATGAATATATATAAAGAATTAATATTGAATCTAACTTAAATCCAAAAGCTAGCTTGTAAGATGAAGATTGTCCAATTTCATATTTTTATTACATTTCTAATGTGGAACTCTTAACAATAATAATCTCTTTCGTCTAATTAACATCAATATCTAAACTTGGATTGCATGGATAATAAAGTGAACAAAAAATATTATCAACATAAAGAAAAAAGTAAAGTGATTTTTGCTTCTTTTATTTTGTTTTTTTTTTTGGGACGGTAGAAAAGTTGGAAAAAAGGCACTATGAATTTTCGAAAAACGCGTAAAAGGCAAGTGAAAGCGTGCGTTACAAAAAGGAAATATGATGATGATTTTTGTTCGTGAAGACTTCACAAAAAGTAGTAGTAGTAATCTTCTAATTTAATTAAAAAATATTTTTCTTTTATTCTTTATCAAAAAAGTTATGTAAAAAGTTAAGAATCTCAAAAAAAACTTACAATTTGTATCATTTGAGGGGTACAATTTACTGCTAGAACGTTAGCATATGGCCCACACACCTATATATACTTTGTTTTACCTGGATCCTTCTTTTTCAAATCTATCTTTTTGAATAAGCATTATTCTGATATTTACTAATTCAAATACTTATTGATGTGATTAATTTAGATTTATTTTGCATATAATCTATCAAATAAAAAAAACACTCTGTATTGAAGATCTCGAAGAAATAACACAAGCTGATTATTTCTGGCAGATTATAAAAAATAACCACATGAAATTTGAGACTTCCTGATAATAACTATTTTGTTAATTATAAAAATTAAAAAGTGGCTATCCGCTAATTTCACTAGAGGATATCTTCTTTTTTAAGATTCGAACCTAATTAAGATTATCATGGGTTTCACTTATAAAACTTAATTATAATGATTGACTGTAAATCTTAATATGAATATCTCTATTTTTAGGGTTTGAACCCCAAAGTTTTGATTAAGATTGTTATGGAATTACACCCGTAAAGTTTAAAACTCTATGATAGCGAAGTTTTTTTATATTACAAGAGCTGCAAAATAATTATTTATGAGTTTTATTAAAAATCTCTCCATTTTCCATTCTCAAAATTGAAATTTCTGATTTAAAAAAAATCTCAATTATCCTATCTCAACATATGCTTCTTGATGGTTACTTTTCATATTGATGCTTTTAGTTTACACAAAGATAAAGTTAGCTGGAAACGAAAAAAAAAAGGTAAAAAGGTAAAAAGGTAAAAAAGTTTTATTAAAAGGGTACATGAGAATCAACCAAATTGTTTCTACTTTTCATGAAAATTCCTTTGTCCTCATGCTTATAGTTTACCACTTTCCCAATGATATTGGATTATCCATGATCCTCTAGTGATTTTATCTCATTAATTAATTCAATCTCAAATTTCAGTTAAATTCCTCTGTTTGTTTTTATTGGAGTAATAAAAAATATAAAACAATAAGTAATGTTAGGAGATTAAAAAAGTAGATGTAGGTTTGTAGCTTACTTAAAAATCATTAATTTAGTTTGGTCCATTCTTTAAATTTGATTAATTAGATCATTTTTGTTTGTATTAACCTCCAAAGTCCAAAGAATTACTCATTTAATTGCCATATTTATGACATTTTATAGCTAGAGGACTAGAGGTAAATATTGAAGCATAAATTCGAGACCATATCTATATAGGTATATGATTTGACGGGTAAATGGTATTTTTAGTTTATTGTTTATTGATAAATTCAAATTTTAGTTCACGTGATAGGTGATTATACATATTTAATTTTTAATTAATTAAAATATAATTTTTGATCGATTTTTCTCATGATCTTTACCATAGATGTCAAATGTTCTGCCACTTAATTACTCTTGTGATTTGGTAAGCTTGTATGATTACTCTATATTTGACGGTAATATAGTTCAAATATAATATATTTATGGCAAAGGGATGAATATACATTTTAATTAATTGAAAATTAAATATGAGTCAAATATCACTAGCATTTAAATTATATTTTACTAATAATAGAGGGACTAAGATGCTATTATCCCCAATATGATACAAGTTCAAATACCTACTTTAAAGTTGAAGAGTACTAAAAGGTCAAATGTACTAGTGATAATCACGAACTTTATTTAAGATTAAAATAAATGAAAGTTAGTTACGAACATTAAAAGTATTTGAAAGCTCTTTAACACTAATGTTGTCCAGTGGACCGGGACGTCCCGATCTCGCCATGTCCAGTCCTGATTTCGACCCGCCCCATCCCGGTCCCGCCTGGTAAATTACGGGATGGGGATTGTCGATAATCGGGTTTGAAATCGGGACAGGACTAATGTTGGTCTCGCCCGTCCCGGTCCCGACCCATCCCGCTACCCGACCCGTCTCGCCCCATTCCACCACCAGACCTGTCCCGTCCCGTCCCGTCCTGTCTCGCCCCGTCCCGCCCCGTTTGCAGAAACTAATCATTGCACAAACGACCATTTTCAATTTTAACCATTTGCACCAGCTAGTAACAACCATTTTGTCTCCCCCCCCCCACAACTCCCTTAATATTTATTTTAACCTCTAAGTTAGTATATTTACACATTAATTATATTTCTCAGTTGTAAATACCTCATTTTTCTCTTTATTTTGTCTCACAAATCTTTCTATCATCTCTCTAATCTCTACAAGTCTAAATTGCACACTAAATATTATATTGTATTTGCTAATTTCTATCAAAGTTCAAAAAATTGAGAGTGAAGTTGGCAGTAGCTAGAGGATCATTGAGCAAAGTTTCAATTTCCAACCTCGATTACACGTCGACGTTACGTCGGCGTTTGGTACACTCGTTCCTTCTTTTATTTAAATTATTATTGTTACTTAATTTTCTTAACTTTAATTATTTATTTACATAATTATAATGGAACGAGGTGGACATTTTTTTGGTAGAGGTATTAGGGGTAACATGGGTAAGGGTACATCTTCTAGTAATCCTAATTATTATAATTTCACTCATGTATATGAAACTGATCTTTTTAATGTTAATATTAATAAACCATTAGATCATGAGGTATATTATGCATATGAACCAGACTATGATTTTAAAAATGAATTAGAAGATAATTTAGATAACACACACTAGTGCAACACCACATCAGGCTCACACTGAGTCTCATGCTGAAATTGAAACGGAAATCCCTCTGACTCCCCTAGTATGAGTAGAGGCCAAAAATAATAAAAATTAAAATCACCTGCATGAGATTTTTTTGATAGGGACATTCCTAATCAACTAGCTACTTGTAAAATTTGTCGCGAAGTTTATAAATTTAAAACTGGAAAAGGTCAAGGTGAGACATGAGGTTTAATGAGACATGTGAAAAACTCTCACAAAGCAAGATATAACCAATACATGGCTGAAAAAACGGGTGTGCAAATGTCTTCTGAGTCGTAACAAGGTTCACATAGTTTTTTCGACCAAGTACATGGTCGAATTAATCCGATGACGAGGGGAGCTATAGGTCCGAAATGCGATAAATATAAAGATTGAGAAAATTTAGCAAAATTAGTTGTTGTGGAGGGTTTGCCCTTTTCATTTCCTTCCTCTCCTGAATTTATTCATTACATTCGAGAAACA
This sequence comes from Anisodus acutangulus, assembly GCA_029783415.1. Taxonomy (NCBI): domain Eukaryota; kingdom Viridiplantae; phylum Streptophyta; class Magnoliopsida; order Solanales; family Solanaceae; genus Anisodus; species Anisodus acutangulus. Next base: position 45,008,642 of record CM056494.1, read on the forward strand.
TATAATTATGCTTTTAACGGTTTTTCTAGATCAACTGTTAGAAGATATGTTTTTAAATTTGCGCATGAATATCAACAATATGTATGTTATGCATTGTATCATTTTAATGGCAAAATGGCTATCACTTCTTACATATGCCATCGTACTAATGATAATGATTATTTAACCGTTGCATGTCATTGGATAGATCACAATTGGTTTATGCAAAAACGTATATTAACATATAGATGTATTGATGAAAGGCACACTGAAGTTTTTATTTCACGAAATACTCATGAAATTAGTGAATATAATTACTGATAAAATTATGGCTATTACATTAGATATTGTTTCTTCTTATGATTATGTTGTACAACAACAACAACAACAACAACAACAACATACCCAGTGAAATCCCACATCGCGGAAAAATATTTTAAAAACTCAATTTACTCCATCTTTTTTTGATATTTTTCATGTTAGATGTGCATGTCATATTTATAACTTAGTTGTAAAGGATGACCTAAACTTTTTAAAGACGTCCTTGATAAAGTACAATTTGCTATCAACTTTATTTTTAAAGGTAATAAAATACAAAGACGCAAAGAGTATAAAAAACATGGCATGATTGTGGATTACCTTATAGAAAAATTTCAGAAGAAGTTGCAACTAGGTGAAATTCTTTGTATGAACAATTAGTTGTTGTTCACGAGTATAGAAAACCTATAACTTTATTATTAACGCCCGTAATCAAAATCCTTCGGATATGTGTGTAGATGATTGGGATAAAATTTTGAAACTTATTGTATTCTTAGAGAATTTTTTTCTAGACACTAAGGAATTTTCTGGTATTTATTATCCTACTATTTCATCTATGTTATTTTATATAGCTCTAATATTTTTGTTATTTAATGAATATATGAAAAAACCAACTTACGCTCCAGCTATTAAAAAATATTTGTAAAATTTTAAAAATATATTTTTCATATTCCCACTATTTATTTTATTAGTGTTGTATTAAATCTTACTATTAAAATAGACGGTTGTAATGCCCTTATTGAAACGATTTATAAATGCTTAGAAATACTTCCACTGGAACCAACTAACGAACCAACTAAAGAAGATGTTATCTCTAGCATACAAACACAATGCAAAATTATGTATATGTATTACCAACAACAAAGTGTAAATAATCAACCGATTTTTGTACCATCTTCTTCTACTTCACTTCAACCTTACAAAAAACATGTGATTTCTGCTTCAAGTATTCAAGGCCTTCGAAATAGAATGTTAGAATGTATACTGGAGGGATAATGAAAAGACATTTCCGACTCTATCAAAGATGGCCCGAGATGTGTTGAATATTCAAGCGTCATCTACAGCTTCTGAAAGCGCCTTTTCTGCTGGAAGGTTTCAAATAGCAGAGCACATACACTCATTGGCAGGGAGACAATTTGGAGATTGCAGTTTTATTTAGAAATTGGATTAGAATGGAGCGTAGAAGGTGCAGTCAACCAGAGACTAATGAAGAAGACGACTACAATTACAATGAAATCTTGTCCGATGGAGCAGGAAGCGATGTTGAACAATTTGACCAACAAATTTCAATTCCAACAGAAGATCCTCAAGAGATTGTCAGAAAATTAGAAAAAGTATGGTTGCATGTGTAAATTTTAATGCCAATTTTATTATGTGATTTACAACTTTTGAACTACGAAACAAAGTTGCAATTTTGAAATTGTATTACAAAAAATTTCATATTTCTATTAAATAATATAAGAGGCAATTAGCCTTGGGATATTTTTTTACTATCTTGTTCAATTATTTAAGTGTTTAAATATAAAAAAAGTCCCCCCAAATCTCCTGTCCCTACCCCACCCGTCCCCTCTGATAGCGGAATGACGGGACGGGACCACTTCCCATCCCCCTAATCCCCCATCCCGCCCCTTCCGGTCCCGATCCACCCCCGTCCCCCCAAATCCTGTCCCATCCCGTCCCGCTGGCCACCCTTATTTAACACAAAAACAAAAAGCAAAAAAAAAAAAAAAGAGAGAAGAATTTGTTGCTTATAGCCAAAAAATTTAGGCAAGCTTAACGAGTTTATTAGCTACTTAATTAATTTATGTTTACTAATATGGCAGTCTAATCTCTAAAATAGATTGAATAAAATAGAAAATATGTTGACTATATATTTACTAATTGAACACATTCGTCATTTTCAAGCAACTAACATTTTTTCCTTCAAGAGAAAAAGATTTGAAATTCTTGTATTAGTATTATTTCACCTGTTGAGATATAATAATTATTCTGTGAAAATATCAATAAATTATGATTGCAAAATAAAATAAATAATAAATAAATATTCAGGTTGAAGCATATATATTTTGTTGGAAATTTGTCTTTGGAGGGAGTTGCGACCGACCAACTTTAAAGGCTTAAACACCAGTGTTACGTATGTTGGAGAATTCGGTTCTTCACACATGCATGATCTACTAAGTACGTAGATAACCGTAGGGCCAAGAATCGTCAAATTTCATTGAGAAATGAAAGAGATATTGGTCGCGTAAGGAGGTGTTTGAAGCATGGAAAGTGTGGTGTTGTGTTCAATTCTCTCTCACTCCAGATAAGAAAGAATTGTTGTGTATATAAGACTCAAAATTGGTTTGGGGTTTGGGACCCCAAGGGGTATCCCATGTGTTTAAAGGAGGGAGGACCTAGATGTGCCGGTTCGAGGAAAGACCACATCGCCGCCGCCGCCGCCTTGCCCGTCAGGCTCTAGTTAAGGGTTCTCGGATGGATATTATATTTTGGGCCAAAGAACTTTGCCGAGATGCGCTTTGGACTGCACTTTTTCAGATGTACGCTTTGGTCCCTCAAGTTTCAAGATGTACGGTTTGGTCCCTCAAGTTTTCGTAAAGTCTCGAATTTCTGACCAAAGCGTAAACGCCAGCACTCAATTCACCATTTATTTTGGCTGAATTACTCCTCCTATAATGGCCAAACACGTTGGTCTTTCACCATTTATTTTGGTGGCTTTACTACTCATAATGGCCATTATTTGGCCAATAATGGTGTTACATGGGCAAGAAACAAATTCTCCCTCACCTATATAAACACCTCTTACACCATTGTTGAGGCATTTAAAAATATACTTGCAATATACACGTAAAATACAATGAAAAACGCTTTCTTCCTACACCTTCCTTTGCATCATTTCTTGCTCAATATTCTTCACTTAGCTCTTGAGTTTCCTTTGCTCAAGTGTTCCATTGATGTTTTATCTTGGGAGACAAATTGTCCAGGGCGATTTATAAAGGATACATACGGGTAATATTGTCTTAAGGACAGAAAGTGCCACACCTGATTCAATAACAAAAGCAGTTTCGACTCTTTCTCGTTCTACAATTGTAATTTCAGATTTCTAGTTGAATTATTGAATCTTTGTTTATCCTTTCGAATACTTGTAATAGTGATATACTTCATGTACTGCTTTATAAAGTACAATAGAGTAAAATCTCCCAACAACTTAAGACAATATTCGTATAGTATTACTATTAGTGTTCGAAAGATGTCGGTCAAAAGTTCTGTGACCAAATCTGGATATGGCAATGGTTTTCTGGTAGAAGAGAGTGATGATGATGAACGTGTTCATAGTGTCACCGCTACCAATACTGGTGGGAACAAGCGCTCACGAGAGCCTGAGGATGTCAACTAGGACAAGAGGAGAAGGCTGAAGATGTTATTCTATCTTGCAGCAGAAGGCCTATATCTGTCCCAGACAAAAGATCCGAATAATGGTGAGAAGGAAATGGACACTCCCGATTGATGGAAGGAGTGAGCCGTAATCCGAAAATTGGGATAAGTATTTTTCTTACTTGTCAATAAAGGTTAAATGATGAGTATTTTTCTTACTTGTCAAGAATTAAGATTAAATGATGTCCGATTAAAATGGATTAAAGTAAGGAGGAATATGAAAATAATTTATATTCCTTACGCTTTAACAAATCAAGTTTAATCTCATCTTCTTTTCCGTTTAAAGATTGATTTTGTAAACGACTTTAAGAAGATCCGTTCTTTAAGTGTAATTATTAAAGTGTGTAAAGTATGTTCGCACATACGAGGGAGAAAGATCCACCGATCGTGTGAAAATTGTTACCACACTTAAGTAAGCGCCAAGAATTATCCTGGGCACCAATCATAACGGAAGAAGTCTAAAAGTTAATGACGCTGAGCCTGGCTATATTATTTTGGCGTAAGATCCTTCATAGGATGATATTGGACACTTTCGATGCCATACAAAGCCTCTGGGTGACGGAGGGCCAAAATTCCTTTAATATGATGATATTGGACACTCAGATTAAAAGCCTCCCGCGATTGGAGCGGGGCCAGAATTCATTTCATAGGAAAAGTAATGGACACCTAGTAAGGCGCGGGCCGTAGTTTCAGTGTCCTAAATGATCTCGAAGGCCTAAAGAAAGGCAAAGAAATTGACACTGGGCCGCCAAAGCAACTAGAGTGGGCCCAAGCATCGAGATCACATATGATCTTCTGACGCTTCTAACCACTGCAAGAGGTTGTTCATGTGAAGCAACGCCACCTCTAAAATCAAAGGGGCTGGAGAGGTTGTCCTCAATAGGACTTCAGGGAATGGGATCACTCTAAGATGAGGTGATACATGTTCCTAACTTGGTTTAAGGGACGTTGTTGGTCAAGCTGGTTTGAGACTGCTCCAACAGGTCTGTAATAACTAAGAATGGTACAATATGTCTGTAGCCGAATGAATGATATATTTGTAATCTGTGCATCTATGTCATCATAGATTAAGACACGTTAAATAACAAGTCATTTAAAAGCTAGCGAAGTTGAGATTGTTGCATTCTTTCGACATAAACCCTCAAAATGAATGTGAGGTAGGCGAAGAGGCAAAATCACCTTTCCAAATTCGGGAATAGATAGCAAGAAGCACCGCTCCTCTAGAACTTAGTCATACCTACTTGGGTGATTTGAAGTTTATACAAAATAGAGGGGGGAGACAAGTACGTTGTGATCTTCACTGATGATGGTACAACGTATGAAATCCTTTGTTTGTTGAACATCAAAGATGAAGTTGTTGAAGCGGACAAGCGCTACAAAGCAGAAGTTGGAAATCAACTAAGCCTATGGATTGCAAAATTCATAGCGATAGAGGGGGAGAATGTGAAGCATCGTTCATTAAACGACTGTTCATTACTCACTCAGTCTAACGGTGTTAGCCAAGCGCAAACCCGCCCCTAAATTATAAGGCAGCGATCGCTAATGTCACGATTCTCAAGTAACTCCGCATAAGGATAAGGATAACTCTCCGTGAGACATGGAAATGATCTCACATACAAAAAGTTGTGATGTGGGTGGCTTGGTAGAAGTTGGACTACCAAACAGTCAAGTTCAACCTAAGATCAGAGATTGCATATCCTTTGGATTCAGAATAACAAGAGTACTTATCGCCTCTTGGCGTCAAAGAATGTTGAATTCTTATAAGATAACTTTCCTTGAAAAGGAAAAAGGAGTAATTGCTCAAGGTTAACAAGAACCTGCGAGGGTCTGACTGTCCGGAACTAGACGCTCCGTATCTACAGGACTCGAAAGTTGTTGGCTATCCGGAACTTAATATTTCAGATCTGCAAAACTCAGGAATTCTAGATGTTGAACCAAGACGGAGCAAAGAGGGGACAAAGACTTGTTCCAGTCCTTCTAGCTTGCATGGTTAAGAACGAACCATGGACAATTAACAAATAATTGTTATCTCCAAAAGCGCTGCTTTGGAAAGAAGCTAAATAGAGAAATATATTCCATCATATAGAATCATACTTGCGTAAGAGTTGATCTTCCTCCGGGAAAAGAACCTTTGGGTTGTGAAAAATGATACTCAAAAGTGAGTACAAAGTATATGGATCTACTGACGAGTTCCAAGCCTCGGCTACTTGTACATGTGCTCCCCTGGGAGTAGCTTAACATCATGGGCCATTGCAGTCTTGCGTGGCATGAATGTTGAAGCAGCCTTCCCAACCGGAGAGTTGGAAGAAGAGAATCAGAGTTGGTTTTCTGTACTGTTGGGCTTCTTCTTGAACTTTCCCTGAATTGTTTACATTTTGGTCCTGAAAGTTTCAGATAAAACAGAAACAATGAATCTGACCACAGAAACATTGACCCTGAAGTTAGAAAGCCAACAGTTGGAGAATCAACAGTCTAAAAGTAAAAGTCATATTGAAACAAAGTCTCGATATGAAATATATGGGTATCACAGATGACATCTTAGGAATTGGATTTCTAAGACATCTAACGGACTGGTCGATAGTTGACAGTCTCGTTGAAGCCACCAATGGATATGAATCATAGAACTGATTGGAATCATGGTGCACCCATAGACAAAGAGCGATATGCACAGGTCATGTGTAGTTCAATGTATTGTACACACTACAACCGACATTGTATCATCCTACAAACAGATCAGTTGAACTAAGTTTCACTGATGATCTTAATACATGATCAACAGAAGGCGTTAAGTCAGATATGACGATATCTGAATTATTCATTTATCTTCGGATTATAGTATTCTGGATGTCCAGCGGTTCTGGGAGAACACAGTGATACAAACCGGACATCAGATCTGGAGAACACCAAAGCCACAAGTAAATGTGTATGGTGGGTCTTGAAAAATCCTCTAAGCAAACTTGCATCGACCGATTCATGATGGTATCGGAGTTTATCGCTTTATACAAAGCATGAAAGAAGTTGAGTAACTTCACGACTCATTAGAGGACGTCCCATATTGGGAGAAACCCGTGTCTTCAATAGTTATATACTGTGGCTAGCCGGTCGGCTTCAGGAAGGACACGGATGACGGCGTCTGGACATATCTGGTCAGGATCTGTCGGAGATATAAGATCAGCAGGGCGCTTGATCATCACGGGTGTCACTTCTCATTTACTAACTAAGGGACTACCCGGAGATCAAGTGTTACTGCTCTAGGAAACGGGCTTAAAACCCAAAATATACGGGACCAATCGGGTAACCCAACCTTACTAATCGAGATCCCAATAATTTGGTTCAATGGGAAAACTGTCGTAAAGGTTCGGGCTTGATCGCTTGGAAGCATGAGCACTTCGGATAGTGATTTCCGAAAGAAACACCAAACTAAAGTCGCTCCCGCGATAGACGCGTTAAGTGCCATTCCAAGGGTGGAGTAAAGGTTAAGTTTTCCAAACTTGTAATGCTCCTCAACAAATTGAGGTTAGGTTTTGGGAAACTTTAATGGTTCCTAACACTTGTGAAGCTGGGTATAGCAGGATACCTTGTAGAGACCACCTATTTAAGTGCGAGACTCGCCGCTTCAAAATGAACGCATTAAGAATCCAAAACGCTGTCCATGGCCAAAACGGACAAAACATTACGAAGAAGAGAGTAAGGGAATTTGTTGTGTTGGTACCATTGACTTGGCTTACACTAAACACCGACGGCTCAAGACATCACGCTCACCGCAAGAAAGTAAGTCCGATGGTATTCAACTATGGAAGCTTCAAAGCTGATGCTACTTCTCCTTATGCAACCTCGGTCCGCTGAAATATTGCTGAAAATGGAAAAGACACCATGTGAGTGCGCCAAAATCTCTTTCAAGAGGGGATTGTTGGAAATTTGCCTTTGGCGGAGTGCGACTGACCAACTTTAACGCTTAAACACCAAGGTTATTCGTATGTTGGAGAATCTCGGTTCTTCACACATGCATGATCTACTAAGCACGTAGATAACCGTAGGCCAAGAATCACAAATTTCATTGAGAAATGAAAGAGATATTGTCCAAGTGAGGTGTTTGAAGCATGGAAAGTGTGGTGTTGTGTTCAATTCTCCTACCTCTGAGGAAGAAAAAAATTGTTGTGTATATAAGACTCGAAAATTGGTTTGGGGTTTGGGACCCCAAGGGGTATCCCATGTGTTTAAAGGAGGGAGGACCTAGATGTGCTTGGTTGAGGAATCGGTTCTCGTTCACGGTCACGTCACGGTCACGGTCACGTCACGTCACGGTCGCGGGTCGTGGACGCGGGTCAGGCCTTCGATATTATCTTTTGGGCCGTAGAACTTTGCGTAAGTAGTTTTTAAATGTACGCTTTGGTCCCTGAAGTTTCAAGATGTACATTGTCCCCTCAAGTTTTCGTAAAGTCAAATTTCGACTGGTCCAAAGGTAAACGCTTCAGCACTCAATTGACCCATTTATTTTGGGTGAATTACTCCTCCTATAATGGCCAAATACGTTGGTCTTTCACCATTTATTTTGGTGGCTTTACTACTCCATAATGGCCATTATTTGGCCAATAATGGCTGTTATGTAAAGGCGCTTAAATGACCCTCCCTCACCTATATAAACACCTCTTACACCATTGTTGAGGCACAGAAAAATATACTTGCAATATACGAAAATACCACAGAAAAACAGCTTTCTTTCCTACACCTTCTTGCATCATTTCTTGCTCAATATTCTTCACGGTAGTTTTGAGTTTCCTTTGCTCAAGTGTTCCATTGATGTTTTTATCTTGGGAGACAAATTGTCCAGACGTATAAAGGATACATCACGGGTAATATTGTCTTAAGGACAGAGTGCCACACTCGACCAAAGAATAACAAAAAGCGCTTCACTCTTTCTCGTTCTACAATTGTAATTTCAGATTTCTAGTTGAATTATTGAATCTTTGTTTATCCTTTCGAATACTTGTAATAGTGATATACTTCCTGTACTGCTTTATAAAGTACAATAGAGTAAAATCTCCCAACATATTTTACTCTTTTTAAGGAGATTCAAGCCCATTGTGATATAATCTTCAACGGTCCAGCAATAATACTCTCGACTTATCCCCTTAATGATATAACAATCCGACAACGTCGTGTGACTCCAACAAGCTCCGAAATATATATTATGACATATCATTAGAACTAGGTATGATAACTATTAACCATATATTATTATGACATGAAATGGTATTTATTGTACTGTATCATTTTGCTTTCTCCTTTTTTTTTTTGAATTTTTTAATTTTTGACTTACTATTTTGGAAAGGAACAAGGCACTTTCCTGATTTAATGCCAGTAAAGACTTTTTAAGTCTGTGGGGGCCATTTATGTAATACGTTGGAATAGTTATAATTCCACCGTCTTAATATAAAGTCTCTTTTGAATAGAATAAAGATTTTTTTTAATTTTTAATAGAGAGCGCTTTATTAGGATATTTGCACGAATTGCTTTTTGAGTCCACTATTTATCACCGGTTAATTCAATAGGTTAAATTTATAATCTAGAAAGATAACAAGAATATACTTAATGTAATTTTATAAGCAGAATCTGATTATATTATGAAAAGATAATTAGTTTAATCACGTCTAAAGGTGAAATTTTATCTCACTACGTATCGAGCACAAGAAAATAAGTAAAAATTTCATTTATTTATTTTTTTAAAATCATTTTTCATAAAAAAATATTTTCCTTTGTACCAAACACAGTCTACATGTTCAAATTTTTTGATTTTTTAAATATACTGTTTAATTTATGGTGATTGAAAAATAACACTGAAGTTAAAATTCCATCAAAGGTCAAGGTAAAATTTAAGATTACTTTTGTCTAAGTACATGACCACTTTACAAATTTAAGATTTTTAACCTTTACCATAAAGGCAATTGTTGATTCTTTTTTCAAAAAAAGATAGAAGTGGTTGGGTGAGTGTAAAAGATAAAAGGTGAAAAAAGGAGGGTTTTATAATAAGTATGAATAGCCCGTGCGATACCTTTTTGAAGCAGTTGCGTGTGAAAAGCAGAAAATTGGTATAAAGGCTAACACGACTTAACTCCATTTCCCCCCACCCTCACGCTTCTATACCATTCGTGTAACCCACTCTCTCAAAACGGTGTCAACTCCTTTGGCCCGTTTGGCCATAAGAATTATTCATTTTTTTCATTTATTTTTACTTTTTAAAAAATCAGTGTTTGTCCATGAAAATTCTAAATACAACTTGAAGTTGTATTTGAAATTTGAATAACAACCAAAACCTTATTGAAAAAGTATATTTCAACAACAACATACTATTTTAAAAAATTATGGCCAAACACAACTCCAACTTCAATTTCAAAAATTTCAAAAAAGTGATTTTTTTTTGTTTCTATGGCCAAACACCTACTTAATTTACCGGCTATTTGGTTGGAGATTTGCTTTGTATCTTCCTATTTTGCTGTTATTTATATATATATCATGCTTCGATAATATATTTTTTGAGCTGAGGATCTATTAAAAATAATTTCTCTATAAAAAAATAAAGGTAAGATATGCATACATTCTATCATTCCACTCGTGAGATTGCACTGAGTATGTCGTTGTTATAGTTTTGATTGGAGGAATTAACGAGGTAATATTAGGTATAAAAATTTAAAATTAAATTCATCTTATATTAAATTATGTAAAATTAGGATAAATTCTGGAATTATCTATATCACATAGAAGGTGCGATTATATAATTTTGATTATAATATTTCAAAAGTATTATATTCTTGATTATAATTCTAGGATAATCTAGTTTTGAACCAAATAACTCCTAGATATTTCATCCAATTTTATTTTATATAACAACAGATTAAAAGAAAAGAGTGCAATGTAAAATAAAATATATTTATTTGTCTCAATTTATTTGAAAGTGTTTGAATGAGCTCGAATAAGAATGAAGATTTTTTCTAAAAAATCTTGGTATCATCTATATATTTGTATGATTGTAAGTCACTTTAGTAAGAGTAAAGTTTGAAATTTTAAAATTAAACTATTATTAAATATAAAAATATATAGTTGTTATTGTTGGGGAGAAGTGATTAGACAGGACATGACGCAATTGCAGTTTATCGAGGATAATGATCTTAGATAATGAGGTTTTAGATGACACATATTAAGATATAATGTTATTAGGTAGTAGAGCGTTGTCTCATTTTTTCTTCCTTAGTAATGGTTGTAGTATTTGTCATGTAGTTTCTTATCATTGAATTTATGATACTATCTATTATTTCTTATTTTTCGCTTAACATACTGTTATGTTGTAGTTATTGTTTATTTTTTTCTTTTTGACCTGTTTTGTATTTTCTTTATCCTGAAACAAGGGCCTATAAAAAATAGCCTATCTATCTCCTAAAGTTGAGATAAGATTTCTGTACATTCTACTCTCTTTAAACTCTACTTATGGAATTATACTGAGTATGCTATTATTATTATTATTAAATATAAAAATATTGATTTTTTGCTGACAAATTTAAAAAATGCTAAATAAATTGACAGAAAGAATGTGAAAGAGTAGTATTTAAGGAGAGGGACAACAACAACAACATATTCAGTGAAATCCCACATCGTGGGTCTGAAAAGGGTAGAGTGTACACAAATCTTATTTCCATCTTGATAGATAGAGCGGCTGTTTTCGGGTATTTAAGGAGAGGAAGAAGAAAAGAAAATTAGGATATACTTTCTTAAAACTTTAAAAGTATAATAAGCACACATAAAAAGAATCACTATGCAAAAGAAAAGTAGATACACGCGCTAGAAAAGTGATTTGGGAAACTTGTGTATCAATCAAAAGTAGAGAAACAAGAAGTAATTGCAAAACAAATGAACTAAAAAGGTAGTCAATCTATAGTCATAAATGAAAAGAGAGAAAGAAAAAAGAAAGCTTTTTAGAGAAAATAAAAAAGTAATCTTAGCTAGTCATGAATCTCCTTCTCACTCTTTAAAAAGGTTCAACTTTTAGTTAGTATTATTTTATTCCTTGCTCATCTCCCTCACTCATATTTTTAATTATTGTGAGGTTCAAATCAATTTGTACGTATTCCAATTAATTGGTAAAATTATGATCACGTGTCAGGAGATTACATATACGAACCGTAGAAATAACTTCTTATAGAAATATAGGGTAAGACTGTATATAATAAATCTCTATAGTCTCATCTTTTTCAGATCTTAAGCACAACGGAAGCTTAATGCACCAAAATATTTTTTATTTATAATTTTTCATCAACATAGTTATTAAACAATTATATCCACGTGATTTGACAAATAAAAAAAATACCTAATATTTTTATCTTCACTGAAATTTAAACTTAATACCTTATAATTCTCACCTCATGATTTTAAAAAATTCAACTCAAGGTGGTATTTTTTGTCTTGCTCTTTACTCTCCTTTTCTTTTCATAATAGTAGTACTCATACTTTTTTATACCCACCTCAATTAATTTTATAAGATATTTAATATATTTTATCAAAATAAATTTTGATTGTAATGTTTAAGGCTCAAACAGATAAAAGAAAATCACCTTCTAATTTTACTTAAGTTAAAATTTTAAAAACCTCATCATTCTCCACCACTACTTTTTTAAAAAGGTTCAAGTTTTAGTTAGTATTATTTTATTTGTTGCTTCTTTCTCTCACTCTTCCCCCATTATCTTTTAAATACAATATACAATGACATAAAATTGTTTTATTTATTAGTGAAGAAAGAATAAAGAAAACAATGAAAAGGTAAAACCATTTTTATTACTTTGATTATTAAAGAATTAGAAAGAAAGTGTTTAGAAGAAGATGACACAAAAAGTAGGGCAATTTTTGTTTTTTCCTCTGTCACACAGAGCATTTTCCAGAAATCTTTGCAACTGAAAGTACTTTCACTTATCTCCCTTTCTTCCATAAATTCCATTCACCCCTAACCCCACGCCTCTCCTTTAACCCACCTAAACCCCTCCCCTTTAAACACCCTACTTATATAATAACTCAAGAAAGGAACATTACAATAAAAACAAAAAAATGCCATGCCCTCTTTTTCTTTGCCTCATTAACTTTTTTCCGGTTTTCTTGCAATAAAAAAATATTTATCACACATAAGTTTTTAATAAGTATTAATTTGTAATATAATGAAAATACTAACTAATCTGAAGTACATTAATAACCTTTTAAATTTTTCGATAAATTTTATTTAGAAAAAGGGAGTCTTAAAATAAAGATAAAAGGAATTATCTGATAGAATACAGTGTATATCCCTATAATATACACAATTTTAATTAGTCCTGATACCAGACGCTTGACTTATGGTTATTGTATGTTTCTTGGGGATAACTCGGTCTCATGGTCTGCAAAACGACAAACTACATTATCAAGATCCAGTGCAGAGGCCGAGTATCGAGGCGTGACGGATGTGGTGTCAGAATCATGTTGGCTGCGTAATCTTTTGTTAGAACTACACTTTCCTATTAGAAAGCTACCTTGGTCTACTGTGAATCATGTGCAACATCAACGCACTAAACATATCGAGATGGATATTCACTTTGTTCGCGAAAATGTAGCTCGTGGACAAGTACGCGTCTTACATGTGCCCTCGCGATACCAAATTGCTGACATCTTTACAAAGGGCATTCCCTCAGTTTTATTTGAAGATTTTAGGGACAGTCTCAGCGTACGACAACCGGCCGCTATGACTGTGCGGGTGTGATAGAATACCGTGTATATTCCTATGATATACACGATTTTGACTAGTCTTGTACCATAAATAGAAGTTGTAAATTATGTTGTATAATTACCATAATTGTAGAATCCTTGTACAAGTAAAACTAGGATATTAGAAGTTAGTAAGAATATAATTTTTCATATTTGGAGATTATAACTTGTATATATACCTATTCATTCAATAAAAATAATCAAGAAATTATTTTTTTCATTATCTCTGTGAGATCTATATGTCACATATTTGGATCATGCTTGCATTGAGTATGTTATCTACATCATGTGAACCTTCCATGAATCCTGCTAATTTGAATGCTTTTTGCACCAACTTGTCCTTTAGTATATTTTATTTAGATACTCAAATTATGACATGTCGCAATTGAACACATGATTATTATTTCTATTAGACACTTTCAATGCACATTATGAAAAAATATTTACGCGCATTCTCAAATGTTTATTATATACATAAGTTAACCACATAAAATGTGTCATCATTTTTAATTATACACATCAATTTCAATTGGAACAAGTCTGATGTTGATACAATAAAGTAAGGCTAATCCGTATAGTTAAAGAAAGCGTAATGAATACTTGAGACCACACAATTTCTTTTTGCAATTTGAGCCAAATATGTCTAATAAAATATTTTATGATGTATTCAGATGCTCATTCAAATCGAATTACAATTCTATGTCTTAAATAAAATGTATTTATATATTTAAGTGAATTTGATTTCACTACTTTAAATGTGTAAATATTTATAACGCGTAAAGGAGATATTTTTGTTGGAGAGAAGAGAAGAAGAAAAGGAGTTGGGGTATTTAATGAAACAAAAAAAGAAGAAGACGGTGTGCATGTGTTATTGCTTTTTTATTGAGAGAGAAACAAAACCACAAATTCCTCCTTTGATCTATCATCTATCCTTGAAACAAAACAATTTATTATTATTATTATTATTATTATGAGGGCAGGATTAAGCACGATTCAACAGACACTAACACCGGAAGCGGCGACCGTATTAAACCATTCAATCGCCGAAGCAAGTCGTCGGAATCATGGTCAAACGACACCGTTACACGTGGCAGCAACTTTGCTCTCTTCACCTTCAGGATATCTCCGGCAAGCTTGTATTCGGTCCCACCCAAATTCATCTCACCCACTTCAGTGCCGTGCACTTGAACTTTGCTTTTCTGTTGCCTTAGAACGATTACCTACGGCACAAAATATGCCTCAAGGTATTTGGTATTTTAATTTTATTTCCACCCACTTTGTATTTCACTTCTTCTATCGGCCAGCCAGACGTGTCTAGTCAGAAATTATATTCTTTAGGGTTACTGTTAGCTATTTTTTCATATCGTTGTGGAGAATTGTAGAGCGCATTCAAAGGTTTATTAATACAAATATCTCTATTTCAGGTACGGAAGCTCCGATTTCGAATGCTTTAATGGCGGCGTTAAAGCGAGCACAAGCACATCAACGAAGAGGATGTCCTGAACAGCAACAACAACCATTATTAGCTGTGAAAGTGGAGTTAGAACAGCTAATCATTTCGATTCTCGATGACCCTAGTGTTAGTCGGGTCATGCGTGAAGCTAGTTTTTCTAGCCCAGCTGTTAAAGCGACAATTGAACAATCGTTAACACAAACCTCTTCTTCCTCGCATCAAATTAGTAATGTCAATTTATCGACATTTACTGGGATGGGTGGGTCACGGATTCTCACGAATACAACGAATCTATCGGCTCCAGCAACGGGTCAGGTAACCCGGAATATGTATTTGAATCCGAAGTTGCAAGGGGGTGGTGGAGGGGTGGGTGGGTTAGGGGGAGTTGGAGGGCAATTTGGTAATTTTCAAAAGAGTGAAGAAGTGAAGAAAGTGTTGGAGATTTTGTTGAGAAGCAAGAAACGGAACCCGGTTTTAGTGGGTGAAGGTGAACCGGAAAGCGTGGCTAAGGAGTTGTTTGGGAAGATTGAAAAAGGGGAATTTGGTGAAGGTGTTTTAAAGAACTTACAAGTTCTACATATGGAGAAGGAATTTTCGTTTTTATCGGATAAAAACGAGATACCAAATAAGATTAAGGAATTGGGAGGTGTAATTGACAGTAAGATTAGTAGTTCAAATTGTTCAGTGATTCTTGATTTGGGTGATTTAAAATGGCTAGTTGAGCAGCAGCAGCAGCAACAACAACCGATGGTGTCGGAGATTGGGAAATTAGCAGTGGCGGAAATGGGGAAGTTAATAGCGCGATTTCGAGATGATAATAATAGTAATAGGTTATGGTTGATTGGTACAGCAACATGTGAGACTTATTTGAGGTGTCAAATTTATCATTCTACTATGGAAAATGATTGGGATCTTCAAGCTGTTCCTATTGCTTCAAGATCTCCTCATCCTGGAATATTTCCGAGGTATTATTTGAATTGCAGTAGATCTTGTTTTTTTGGAATTGAATCTTGAAATAGTTGATCTTATGGGAATATTTTTGAGTTGCCAAAATTGAACAATTTTGGATAAAAATTGAATCTTGAATGTTGATCTTTGTGGGAATAATTTTGACTCACTGAATTTAAACAAGTTTTGGATAAAAGTTGAATCTTTGAATCTTTTGTGTGTAAAAATCCAGTATAGATGCTCTTTCTGGAATTATTGTGTGGTTCTCTTGCTTCTGCTAAGTTTTCAGACATATTTTCTTCCGATTACATTTTTAATACTTTTTATTGATTTGGTACTCCTATGAACTTTTTAGGCTTGGAAATGAAAGAATTCTTGGAAGTTCTTTGGATCCTCTGAATCCTATGAAGAGCTTTACTGGCCCGGTGCCTGCGCTACTACCTAGGCCTGTACCAGAGAATTTAAATCCGAGATTTAGGACGTCGTGTTGCCCCCAATGCAAGGAGAAATTTGAACACGAGTTGGCAAAACTTGTATCCGAGTTTGAGAATTCATTGTCTGATGCTAATAAATCAGAATCTCCAAAACCTCAGTTGCCTCAATGGTTGCAAAGTGCCAAGCTAAAGAATGATAGTGGATCAACTGCTCTGTCTCAGGTATATTTTAAGTACTTGATTAATGAAAGTCTAGAATGACTTAATCTGCGTAAATGCGGGTGAATTTATTCTGTCTTTTGATGTCGTTGCAGATTAAGGATCAAGGGATTCTACAGCAAAAGACTCAAGAACTACAAAAGAAGTGGAATGATACATGCTTGCAACTTCATCCTAACTTCCAGTCCAATGTCGGTCCTCAAAGAACAGTACCACCTGTTCTCTCTATGCCGGGCTTTTACAATAATCCGAACTTGCTTTTGCGTCAACCTTTACAGCCCAAGCTTGTTCCAAGCCGAAGCCTCGGAGTGAGCTTGCAACTGAACACCACCCAAACGGCTAGCAAACCTCTGGAAAAGGTGGCTACCCCTCCGGGCAGCCCGGTAAGGACCGACTTGGTTCTAGGGCAAAAACCAACTGAGAAAACTCTGGAAGATCAAGCGAAGAATTTCCTCAGCTGCATATCTTCTGTGCCCCAGAACAAGTTACTCGACAAATTTGCTAGTGCGCTTGATGCTGATACCTTTAAAATGCTTCTTAAGGGTCTAATGGAAAAAGCATGGTGGCAGCAAGATGCATCATCTTCTGTTGCTTCCGCTGTGTCGAGGTGCAGATTGGGCAATGGAAAACCGCGTGGCGGTGCGCCAAAGGGCGACATATGGCTGTTATTCACGGGTCCCGATAGATATGCCAAGAGAAAGATGGCATCGGTTCTCGCAGAGCAAATGTGCGGAAATAGTCCGATTATGATATGCCTCGGTTCACGGCGAGATGATGAAGAGTCAGACTTAGGTTTCCGTGGGAAAACAGCCGTAGACCGTATTGCTGAGGCCGTTCGAAGAAATCCACTTTCAGTTGTCATGCTCGAGGATATAGATGAAGCAAATTTGATAGTTCGTGGGAACATAAAAAAGGCCATGGACAGAGGTAGGCTTACGGATTCACATGGTCGTGAGATTAGTCTTGGCAATGTTATATTCATTCTTACCGGAAATTGGTCGACAATGAGCCCCGAGAGCTACAGGAATGAGTATTTGATGGAAGAAAAGAAACTCGTCTCACTAGCGAGTTCCCATTGGCAGTTGAGGTTAACAATTGGCGAAAAGAGCTCTAAACGCAGAGCGAGTTGGTTGCATGATGAAGACAGACCTAGAAAAGAATTGAATCTAGGACTTTCTTTCGATCTTAATGAAGCAGCAGATTTCGAGGATTATAGAACGGATGGATCTTTCAACTCAAGTGATCTAACTGTTGAGCACGAAGTTGAAAACAGGCGATTCTCAGTTACATCAGTTCCTCACGAACTTGTGAGTTCCGTGGATGATACCATACTGTTCAAGCCAATTGAATTTCTATTTGCTCGGCGTGAGATCAAGAAAACAATCAGCAAGAAATTCTCCATGGTCGTTGATGACAAGGTCTCGATCGAAGTTGAAGACGATATAGTAGACCGGATCCTCGGTGGACTATGGCGTGGTCGGACAAGCCTAGAACAATGGGTTGAGAAAGTTTTAGGTCCGAGTTTCGACCAAATCCTGCCGCGACTATCCTCTTCCGACGAAAACGCTATTGTTCGACTTCAGTTTGAACTGCATACAGACTCCAAAAGCCATAACAATGGAGAATGTCTACCTAGCAATGTCACAATATTGGCAGATGGGCAGTAGTGAAAGTGATATTTTCCTCATTCCTGTAGGGTACATTTTGTAAATAGGAAGACATTGTGGCTATGGAACAAACAAAACAGGATAGAGAGGGATTAAAGAAGCAAAAGATTTACCAAAAAAGTGAGATGTTGATAGATTAGAGGAAACCTTGAAAGGTCTCAAGAACCTTTTTTTTCCATATTATTTTTTAAATTTTTTAATAGTTTGGTTGTTATAGTAAATGTTGTACTATATATTTATTATTATGAGCCATGATTAATAAGATGGAGGAATTCCTCCTTAGGAAAGTCTATTTTACATTGTAAGGATAAATTTGTATACATGTTCTTCATAGTTTGAAGATTTCATACTAATACGTCCCATAACATGGGTTTAAATTTTGGTGGGAGAAATTTGTTCTCTTAACCTTGTAGGTGATATCAGTTGCTCTGATCTCAAATTCTGGTTATTTAGGCACATCCCGCGATTTACTGGTAGTAGTGCCGAAGGATCGAAACTACTATCTTCATTAATAGTCTGGCGTAAGCCGATAAGATAGATATTAAAAAAAAATTCATACTAATACTTTCTTGACAAAGTCGACCATTCAAAGTAGGTCAATAGTACTTCTAGTCCCTAGGTTATTTATATATTTTGATTGATTTACTTCTTATGATAGGAGTGAATCTTCAATATATTATACAGAAATGACGTGATAATAACTTTTGTTTTGATTCTATATTTCATTATAAAATTTATTAAATATTTCTAAATATTATGAATCTTTTATTATTATATATTAACTTAATATTACTGTAGTAATCAAATACTTTGAATTCTAGATCTTACTTTGAGTCCATTACAATGAAAAGTGTAGGAAGTTATTATTATGTCGGGTTCATTCATAAAAATTGCTAAATTACTCTTACTGAAACAGATAAATTCTATTATATTTTCTCATTTATTCGTTTTGTGAAAAATTCAAACAATTAGTAACTCAAATCATGATTGTTGCAAATTTATTTTCACAATAAAAAACTCGTGAATCTTCTAAACTAATATTTACACTAAACTACATCAAAAAGTCTATATACCAATTGTGAGTTTAAAAATGTCTTCAATTTCCACTCATCGTAGTCAAACAAAATACATTATTATATAAAAAACAGATTTCTGATGACAGGTCAAAGGTACATGTGTGGCAGAAATCAGACGGTCAAAAATGAACTTTTTGGTTTGATGGTCCTTTTGGTCGGAAAATAAAAAGAGAAAAACCTAAAGTGAGGGTGCAAAATGTATTATTTAATTAATTAATGGAGTAGAAATGGAAGTGCCTGCAAATTTGTACATGTGTTACGTGTCGACACCCCTCTAAAAAGCTGTAATTGTAAGCAAGTGTATAAATGTGGACCATGCAATTTATCATACTTTAATATAGTGACTATGTTACTACCTGTGCCATGGAATTTCATTTATCTTTCTTTCTTTTCTCTCTTGCGACATAGTGTAATTTTTTTTTTTATATAATCCGTATAGTTTAATTTGTTCTAAATATATGATTGAAGGTATTGGAACAACGATAACATAATTTTATGTGATTTATAGATCATGAATTCAAGCCGTGAAATTAACAGTTTAATGTTTAAGATAGATTGAACTACATATATTCAAAGATCGATCCAAAATTTAATGTGAATTTAAGCAAAAATTTCTGAATTTTAAAATTAATTTTGTATTACATCTCTTTAGAGTGTGACTTTTCTTGAAACCTCTGGATTAAAGATCTGCATTTATATTATTTGTAGCTATTCTTCAAACATTTAATGGTGTAATAAAAAATTGGACTGCTAATGCATATAAATTAAACTTTTTTCTTTTCATTTTATATACTTCTTTTTCTTTTTCTTTTTAGTTGCAATCTTAAGGTTCTCTCTTGATTCGAAGACGTGAACCTCAAAAATAGAGAAATTCATGATAAAAGTATTTTCTAAAATCAAATTCGTGCAATGTAAACTTGTTTAATCGAATCAGTAAATACAGACATACCACTTAATTAAACAAAAAAGTAAGAGAAGATTAGATTATATATATGACTATATACATCTATGTATCAATAATTAGGGTTCTCTATTCCCTTATTTCTCATAATTTTTTTGTTTAGTTTCTCATTCGATGTCTGATATCAGCATTGCATTGACTAATACGAAACCGATACCTCTGATTATTGCCTTTATTCTCATAGTTAATTAGCAAAACTAACTACCTCCTCTAAGAATACATGTACTAGTTACTAGTTACTACACACATAATGTGTAAGCAAATAATTTATTCTAATATAATAGTTGTTTGGTACTTATATATAAAACATTTTCTTCTACTATTTTTAATTTCTTTAAATAGAAAAAATTAACAACCTAAAAGTTAGAAAAGTGCCTTTTGCACCACTCAAAATGATACTCTCTTTAAGACCAGTCGTCCCTTGGGATACAACAAATAGTTAAACATTGACACGCTACAAAAAAATAAGCTAAATTACGGAGGGTTTATTTGCGGGGGTCTGGAAAACCCCACCATAAAATCATTTTGTAGTGTTTTTTTTTAAACCTCCCCTATATAATTCTTTTTGTAACGGTCTTGTTGTGGAGGTTCTTGATAACCTCCGCAAATTGCCTCAAATTTTGGAGATTTGTAACATGCCGCAAATTGATACAATTTGTGATGTATTATAACCCCCATAATTTAGGGGTAAGCTGATAGCTTGAACTATAGAAAAACATAAATAAAGGTAAGACTAAATTCACGTACTGCAAGTTCCGTTAGCATGAGAACAACAAAGTTGAGGTGAGACTAGATGGATTCGCGGTGTTAATACACAAAAGATTAGATGTTTGGGCTCGTCATATTTTCAAGAGCGTAGAAGTAGTGTTTTATGCTGACTATATAGTTATGAGAACAACAAATTATGAGAATGGTATAATATTAACTTATTGTGTTAGTGCATTTTGTATGTATTGAACAAACCAAATAGCAATAAGTGTTTTATACTGACTATATAAAATAAACTCAATTGTCCATTAGATGTACTTATATTATTAATCATGATATAGTTATTATAAGCAACCCATATTATTTAATATTTTGATTTATAAAAAAAATGAGGTTCTTTTATGGGTCAATATGTCTGGTAAATTTGTTGATGACAATATTCATTTGTGAAATAAGAATTAGTTGATGAAATTCCTATCTTTGTTTACATTGATGATACACCTCTATGAAAGCTTATAAGTTTTCACGTCTATACCTTGCAGGTGAATTTTAGTATTTTACATGTGGAATAAGCTAAGAAGAAATTTAAATGAATTATTCAATAAATTAAATTATCAGTAATTTAATTGATTATATCTATAATTTTAAGATGCAGAGTTAAATAAGGTTTTCACGGAAGACGGTTCTGGTTGCCGGACTGGGAGGCCCTGCCGTCGGCTGAGGGCCCGACAGTGGTGGTGAGGGCGGTGTCGGCAATGCTGGCCCGAGTGGTGCTGCGCTTGATTTTTTGGGTTTCCTCAAGGATGGGCTTCGAACGGGCCTCATAAAACGGAGGTAATGACGTGCATTGATGAAGGATGGTGGCAACGCCGTCATAGGATTCGTTCAAACCTGCAATGAGTTGCATGACCAATCACTGATTAGTGATTGGTGCACCGACGTTGGAGAGTTGGTTGACAAGCATCTTGAGTTCTTGACAATAGGCAGACACGTTTGGGAAATCGTCCTTATGAACGTCCTTGAACTAATTTTCAAGGTATACCGCTCGTTGAGTTTTGTTGTCGTGGAAAATACTGTCCAAACGTTCCCACGTTTGGCGGGCAGTGACATCGATCTCAATGATGGTGTGCAACAGATCATTAGATATCGTGCCGTATATCCACTGGAGGACGACTGCGTCCAAACAAGACCAGAGTGCATCATGAGAAGTCGAAGCCGATGGTACGTCTGTGGACTTCGGTGTAGGAGGGATGATGTGGTCGATAACTTCATAACACGACAATAGATCTTAAAAAGCTATGTCCATGAGGAGTATTGACCCTTTTACATCTCAAGAGTCACATGGATGAAGTTTTTAATGTTGTTTACGGCAAGTGCCGGATGAAATTTAGTTTTGTCAGCCATGGAAGAGGAAAATTAAGAGGAAGAGAGAGGGAGAATGACCGAAAAAACTAGCGTTCCGTCGTGGGGAAAGGGGGGGGGCAGCCGAGAGAGGTCGGCGGCTAGGGTTCCGACATGGAAAAAAGTGGCGGCCGAGAAGGTGTATCGGCGGCTAGGGTAGGGTTTGTAGTTTTAGGCTACTGATACTATAAAGGAATATGTTCATTGATTTTATTGATGAATGATTTACAATACATATAAGGTTACAAGAATATTTACTTTGATATAAACTAGATAACTAATTAACATAATTACAGAAGGATTATAGTTCTACCTAAAACTGGAGATATACAATTAATGAAAGAATATTAGAAAACATTGTATTAGTAGTTAATTTTTTTGTTAAGAATGTTAAAAAATTATATATATACACGCACAATGACCAAGAAAAAGAAGAGCCGCAAGCCGAGATGAGATGTTGTAGCAAAATGCTTGATTAATCACCCATTTCAAAGCAGCCAATTTTTTTTTTTGGTTTTTTTGTGCATTTGTTTGTTCTTCTCGTTCATTCATAATCAAATGAGTCTGATAGTTTGCATATCAACTCCTTACTGAATAAATGTTTAATTTTACTAAGGAATTTATTAACACTCAAAAGTATTTTAAGTGTTTAGCTGAATTCAGTGACATCCAAACTGTTCTAGAGTCGAATTTACTCATAGCCCTCGACTACAAGAACTTCATCGGCTACTAAGGCATCTTAGCCGAATTGTTAGTTAGAGGTACGACTGAGACCCACTCGGATGCAAACGCCTCAATGACCAAGTGAAAAGGGTTTTCGGACCCCTAGAAGCGGTAACAGCCAACAACAGCTAAAAGAAAGGCAATTATCCGAGCAAGAGTAGTAGAGGGCGAGAAAATCAGCACCACCTCCCCCATAGTCGGCCGTTGAACTTAGTGAGTTACTTGATGACTGACATGGGGGGGGGGAACCACGTTGTACATTTCCCCCCTTTTTGTACTAAAAAAAGCATCATTCTTTGTAAATACGAGATACAACCAATCAATCAAACAACTCAATTTTAATCTATCTTTATCCTTTTACATCATTTTATCTTTTACTTTACTGTACTCAGCTGCATTCATGTTTCTTACCTCTTAATTTACTCATACCACCGTCCTAACGCTTTCTGAAGTAGTTGGGAACTCATTCATGGAAATTAGAGTTCCGTTTCCAGCCCAAATCGCTTAAGTTAAGGAATCAATTTGTCTCCCGATTTCATCAGCTGAAAAAACGACAGAGAATAGAATTCGGGGCAAGAACAAATTTGGCACGCCAGTGGCACCATAAGTGACTTAATAGCAAAGTTTGATTCTCCAGGTCAGAATCATTCTTGGCGTATGCGCCTAAGGTCCAGTAAGAAAATGAACCCCGAGTACAGTCCACATCCTAAATAAAATCCTCTCAAAAGGAACAACGAACCAACATCCTCCTCGGGTATGCCTACATCAGTTGATACCCCTCCACTTCCTCCATCAACCCAACCTGTGGATGAATCTAGCCAATCTGAAGGTCCAACCATAATGACCACGTCTTTTATTAGACAACAGATCGACTTGGGCATCCGCGATATTATGTACCAAGTTTCTAAACAGTTGACTGACATTGTGAAGCCGATGGTACATAATGAGGTTCAGCAAGCGAGGAAGATGGAAACCAATCGAATGCACCCAGGAGAATGTTCGGCTAGTTCTGCCATCCCTCTGATGAGCGGTGCTATTCAGCATGATACCGTGACTCCCGATGTTGTTACTCAGCCACATGTACATCAGTTAGTGTCTGCTCAGGTGCAACCGATATCGTACCTAGGAACACATGCCCAATTTCCTGGCAACCAACACACTGTATAGTCGCCGCCGAACCTTGGGGGGCAAAATGTGCCACTTGACCAAGCGAGTCTGCAGTATGGGAAGATCAACATGGCTCGAATACCAGTTCAGGCTCCAGGACACTTTGGATTGCCGCCCGTTATGCCGTACGTTTCTACGAACGGCCCTACGATGCAGGCGAACAATGTTGACCAGCCGATGGCCCCTGGCTATGACTTAGCTCAGCTATCCGGTGACAGTATTTACAGTGGAATACCATTCCAGCAGTCATTGCAAGTACCCAATCCGTACCTTCCAGGAAGCGTAAATTTTCTAAGAACGGCCAACGTCCGAGGAGAGCTACCATTGAATAGTGTTCCATCTTATTCTCAGGCTCCGTTAGCCGTTCCAGGAACTCAGGTTGCAGGCTTTGGTAGCCATACCAAACAACATTAATGGGGCATTACCCCACCTATAGGTAATGGCAAGCAGACCATCTACAGCCTTCAAAACCCTGTCCAACAAAGTACATAATGAAGGTCGTTAGTGTAGAATAAGGGTGGCTAGTGGGCCGGGTAGCCCAGTCCCGCCCCGTTCCCGCCCTGACACCGCCCCGGTCTCACCCCAACCCCGATATGTAATTTTTTTTACGGTACCGGGACTGGAACCGGGATGGGACATGGTCTCGTCCCACTCGGACCCGCCCCGCCCCGATCCCTCATCTTTGCACAAAATAACCGCTGCACCAACGACCATTTTATATTTTGATCATTGTGAAACGATCATTTTTGGACTCCCCCCTATCCCCTTAATATTTATTTTAACCCCTAAGTTATTATATTTACACTTTAACCCAAATTTTCAACTATAAATACCTCATTTTCTCTTCATCTTTCTCACAACTCTTCCTACAATCTCTCTAATCTCTCAATCTATCTCTCTACAAGTCTACATTGTCTACTAAATATTTAATTTTATTTATTCATTTGGGAGTGAAGTTGGCAACTAGCTTGAGGATCTTCCATCGAGCAAAGTTTCAATTTTCAACCTCTCGATTATACGTCAGCGTTTGGTACATTCGTTCCTTCATTAAATTATTATTGTTTCTTTATTTTATTTAGCGCACTTAATTTCATTATCTTTAACTATTTATTAGCATAATTAAAATGAAAGGAATTACAAGTATGTTTAAAGGTAAGTGTAAGACTTCTTCTAGTAGGGGTAACAAGGGCCGGGGTACTTCTTCTAGTCATCCTATTCCTAGACAGGATCTTATTCCTACACATGATGATTTTATTGATACTGAACATTTTCCTCTAATACCATTAGATTTAGATGAGGAGATATTTTCTGAAACTCAACAAGACTTTAATTTAGAAGATGATCTAGACGACACACCGACTAATCTAGATGACATATCCACTAGTGCACCTCCAACTGGAATGCCTCATATTCCCCCTAGTATGAGACGAGGTCCAGCAAAACGACCAATAAAATCAGATGCATGAATTTTTTTTGATAGGGACGTAGACAATCAAGTAGCTAGATGTAAATTTTATAAAGATGTTTTTAAATTTAAAATTGGAAAAGGTCAGGTGGGACGGGGGGTTTAATGAGACACATAGAAAGGGATCACCCATCTAGGTTTGCCCAATACAAGGCTGAAAAATCGGGTGCACAAACGTCCTCTCCATCGAAACAAGGTTCACATACTGTCCCGGACCAAGTACAGGGTCAAATTAACCCCACGACGGGGGGAATTGTAAGCCATAATTACAATAAAAATAGAGATAGGGAAGCAATAGCAAAATTAGTTGTTGTGGAGGGTTTGCCTTTTTCATTTCCTTCATCTCTTGGTTTTATTCATTACATTAGAGAAATGTATAATCCTAATTTTACCAATTTTTCTAAATCAACTGTTAAAAGAGATGTATTTAAATTTGCACATGAATATCAACAATATTTACGTTATTTGTTATATCATTTTAATGGCAAAGTGGCTATCACTTCTGATATAGGCCGTAGTACTAACGATCATGATTATTTAACAGTAACCTGTCATTGGATAGATTATAAATGGGCTATGCAAAAACGTATCTTAGTGTATAGATATATAGATGATAGACACACTGGTACTTTTATTGCAGAAAATATTTATCAAGTGTGTGATTATTACAGAATAACTGATAAAATTATGACTATTACATTAGATAACGCTTCTTCTAATAATTATGCTATTACAATTTTAAAAAATAGTTTAACTCCATCTTTTCCAAATCATTTTCATATAAAATGTGTGTGCCATATATATAACTTAGTTGTAAAGGATGGTCTATCACTTTTTGAAGACATTCTTAGTAAAATACAATTTGCTATAAACTTTATTTTTAAAAATAATAGAATACAACGAAAAAAAGATTATAAAAAAACTTGTCACGATTGCCAACTACCTTATAGAAAAATCCCGAAGAAGTACCCACTAGGTGGAATTCTTTGTACGAGCAACTACTTGTTGCTTATGACTATAGAAGACCTATAACTTTATTTTGTAACGCTCATAATCAAAATCCAACTGATATGGTTGTAGATAGCGATTGGGAAAAAAATTCTGAACTTATTGTATTTCTAGAATTTTTTTTCAAGCAACAAAAGAATTTTCCGATATATATTATCCTACTATTTCAAATTTTATATAGCTCTAATATTGTTATTACTTAATGAATATATGGATAAACCAGATTATAAGGGAGCTATTAAATTTTTTTTATTCCTATTCCCACTATTTATATTATTGGTGCTGTATTAAATCCGACTATTAAAATAGACGGTACTAAATCACTTATTGAAACTATTTATGATTGTATAGCAGTAGTACCACCTCCAAGTCCCCAAAATCCAAATCATCCACCACCTATTGAACAAACTAAAGAAGAAGTGTTGTCTAGCGTAGAAGACGAATGCAAAAAAGTATATAGGTTTTATCAACAAGAAAGTGCTAGCAACCTACCGGCTTCCATACCATCTTCTTCTTCTTCAACACAACCTCACAAAAGCATGTTGTTTCTGTGGCTAGTATTGAAAGCCTCATAAATAGAATGTGCGGTGGTAACACTACTAACCAAATTAGTGAGTTTGATCTTTTTGTTTTGTAGGGTTCTGTACCGTATCAAGCAATTCTTAATGAAGAAGGACATGAAGACTTGCTAAAATATTGTAGGGGGAATGAGATGACCTTTCCGATACTTTCAGTGATGGCTCGAGATGTTTTGAACATTCAAGCGTCATCAACAGCGTCTGAAAGTATTTTTCTGCGTGCAGATATCAAATAGGAGAGCACATACACTCATTAGCTGGAGACAGTTGGAGATTGTAGTATTATTCAGAGATTGGATACGATCGGAGCGGAGAAGGTGCGGTCAACCGGAGATCAATGAAGAGGAAGACGAAAACTACAACGATATCTTATATGAAGGTGGTGGAAGCGACGTGGAACAATTTGACCAACAAATACCAATTCCAACCAAAGAACCACAAGAAATTATCAAGAAACTAGAACAAGTTTTTTTTAAAATATAATTTTTTTAATTGCAATTTTACTATGTCATTTGCAACTTTTGAACAACACCACAAAGTTGCAATTTTGACAATTGTATTTGTATTGCAAAAAAAACCATATGTCTATTAAATAATATAAGAGGCACAAAAACAGCATTGGGATGTTTTCATTACACTATCTTGTTCAATTATTGAGTTGTTTATATATGTTTTATTTATTTAAAATTAAGTGTAAAAAAAAGGAAAATCCAGATCCCGGCCCGCTAGGACCGCTACCTTTTCCGACGGGACCGGAAGCGGAATGGGACAACGGCAAATCCTGCCAGTCCCGCTGTGTACCGATCCCGCCCCACCCCCCGTCCTGCCCAGCCTCGATCCCGCGAAGCCCTTCCCGACGCACCCCGCCCTGACCCTTTGGCCCCCCTAGTGCAGAACACCTACCAGCCGAATCCAATCGAGAATCGGCAGGGGACGTCACAACTGATCAACCCTTAAATTATTGCTAATACCATGCAAAGGTACTTCGGCATCCAATTGAAACCTTTGGACATGCATGTTTATAAGAAGCCTTACCCCGATTGGGTAGATCGGATAACACCTTTGCCGAGGGGCGTCAAAACACCAGAGTTTGCAATCTTCTCTGTCGATGACGGTAAATTCACTATCGAGCACATCGGTATATTTACTGCCCAATGCGGCGAATCTGGCCAGAATAAGTATCACAAATTGCAGCTATTCCCTCTCTCTCTTTCTAACGGGAATAGGGATGGCAATTGGGCAGGGCGGGTGCGGGTACCCCTCCCCCGCACCCGTACCCGCCATAAAATTTTATACTCGTCACCCGTAGCGGGTACAATTTTCAACATCCATACCCGCCTAGGCGGGTATATTCCTAAATCTACACCCACTCTACCACCCAAGTGGATATCTGTCACCCGCCAATATCCGCCTGCCATATTTTATAATCAATTCATTTGTGATCAATTAGTGATCAACATGATCCCAAAAATTCAATTTCCAAAAATTATCCCAAAATTTTGAGTCAAGAATGAATACTGTCACTGTCTCATTTTCTTTGGGAGAGAGGGAAGAGAATTTCATATTTTTTCACCATCAGAATTCTCCATTTTTTTTACCTCTTCCCCCTTGCACAACAAAGAATAAAGAAAATAAAATTTCTAAGAAAACCCAAAAATTATCCAACCAAATAGCTATTTATTACAAATGTAGACAAACCCAAGATATTATTTCAGCTATATAAGCTAAAGTTTTTCAACTTTTTCAATTGAACTCCACAAACCCAATAGGTAAAACTTAACAAATGCACAAAAATTGACCTCACCAAGAGAACCCCAAAGCACAAAGCAAAGACAACAACATTTTCTAATATTTCCCGATCAACATCTTCTTTAAAGAAAAAGGCAGAGACATCGAGAATGAGAGAGGGATGAGAGACGTCGTGAAGGGGAACGAAAGAGAGGGAGGTGTGAAGGACTGAAGAGGCATAAGCTTTTGAGTTTTGTTGGAGAATGAGAGACTTGTCGTGACTTATGGGCTGAAGGCACGACTTATGGGCTGCTAATATTTTGGGCTTGGGGCGGGTATAATGCGGGAGGGTATGACTGCAAATCCACCACCTACCCCGCCTACCCGTTCAGGTACATTTTCAATACCCATACCCGCCTACTTTCCGCTAAAGTTATATACCCATACCCGCCCCAATTAGGGCGGGTGCGGTGCGAAATCCACAAAATTATACCCACCTGTCATCCCTAAACGGGAACAACCTTCGCATGGTACTCCTCTTTGGCTCCTGATTCCGTACAGAGCTGGGCTGACATGGAGGGTTGCTTCCATGATAGGTTCTATTGGCCCCAACCTCAGGTTACCGTGACTGATCTAACGAATCTCAAGCAGCATGTCGATGAATCAGCTGTCGATTTTATCGAGAGATTTATAAAGAAATTTGGGAAATGCACCGTACACTTCCCCTAGTCTGAGTGTGCCCACATGATAATTAACAATATGCACCCTCAGTTAAAGGAGAAGTTGGTGGGACAATCATGCTCTGACTTGAGCTAGTTAGCCGAAAAGGCTAGCCAAATAGAGCGGTACGTCCAGGAGAAGGAGTGGAGAAGAGCCAGTCAAAATCGAGGCTCCCACTTGGTATCCATCATTGAAGCGGATGAGTTTGACTCAGAGTGCACGACAGACGCAATGGTGGCCGAGATTGTTAGGGGTAAGGTTTACTCTTGCCCAACCTTGAAAGCCGTAAAAGGAAATGAGACGAGTTCATCCGATGACAGGGTCAGTTACTCATTTGACATTACGAAAGCAGATCAAATCTTTGATCATCTGCTCAAAGATAAGCAGATTCGGCTGCTTGATGGTCATATGATTCCGCCTGCCGAGGAACTCAAGGATAAGAAGTACTGCAAGTGTCATAATTTATACAATCACTCTACTTCTAATTGTATGGTCTTCAGAAAGGCGATCCAAAAGGGCATCAAAGAAGGGAGGTTCAAGCTAGCCGACAAAAGTATGGCTGAAATGTCCATTGATACCGACCCCTTTCCTACGGTACCAATATCTATGGTATCTTTTACTAATCCCGATGAGTTAAGGGACACCAAAAGGAGACAGTCGATGGAGAGAGTGTGGGTCCCAAAGAAACCTATCGAAGGGGAGAAGGCCATAAGGACCTTTGTGTTTAACCGGTTAGGCAGCCTACCTGACATTCGTGATGACAGACAGCTAGCTAGGAGCAGTTTTCATGGCCACCATAAATACTCGAGGGACATTGAATGAGAACTTCAGGAACAAACCATGAGGTTCAGAAGGGTATTTATCGGCGCCAGGCATAGGCCTGAGGGGCAAGTACGGATGCCAACCAACCGGCAACCGAGCATGCCTCGAATAGATGAAGAACCACTCCCTAAAACCAAACAGAGGCTGGTTGAGTTTAACGTAAATGAGGGTGTTTCATCCTTACGCATCACGATGAGAAATGAGGACCAGGCGAGACCCCGGAGAATGATTAAACCAGCCGCCAACATAGAATAGGGGAAGTGGCCTATCAAACAGTCTGCCGAAAAGGAAGAGGCACCACTGAGAGTCACATCCAGGACTCAGAAAAGAAGGATGCAACTTGCCAAGGCCTTGAGTAAGATGCAACAGAAATTGCATCTAATTTCCAACACCAAGGCAGCCAAAAATCATGAGATTCCTGAGTCTGCCGTAGACGAGCCTATCGAGCGGGCATTCGACTCAGTTGCTTTAGGGGCAGTGTCGCCTGAAGGAGAGACGTCAGGTCAACTAGAGCTGGATGAACAACCTACCGACAACCCGACAGAGGAATTTCAGCAGGAGACTCTAGTCTTGAAGGAATCTCTAGCCGAGACGGTTCCACAAATCGTGCAAAGAAACTAAGAATTGGAACCTCAGATGGCTCCTATTTGTCTGCAGAAGATGAAAGGTATTGATTTCTCTTCAACCAAATTCGACGAAGTGGGAGACTCCATCCTTGATTTATTTCAGTAAGATTCGGTCGATGAGATCTGGGCAGCTATTGAAATGGTTAGCCTAATTCCATGTGAGTTCTGGGCCAACCGTTCTACGCTGGATAGCCTAGAAGGTGAGATGTATGTGGGAGACATTGAATGGGTGACTATAGCCGATACCACGGCTAGGGATGCTTTGAGCACTGTGTTTGGTGCACCTACGAAAGAGATGGTTAAACACATCAAGTCTCTCTATGTGAAGGCTTACATCAACGGCAAAACCATTAGCCGAGTGTTCGTCGATAATGAGGTTGTGCTGAATGTGATGCCGCTGCTTACTTTGAAAAGTCTCAATAAAACCAGAGAAGATCTCACCCCAACTAACATGAAAATGACTAGCTTTATGGGAGAGGCTTTTGAAGCTTTGGGAATTTTAGTGGCAGAAATCACCGTGGGTCCCAAGACAGTCAGATCTGCATTCTTTGTGTTAAATGGCAAGCCATCTACTCCATCTACGCCATCCTTTTGGGAAGAGATTGGATTCTCACCAGCCGACGCCTTCATTCCACCATGAATCAAAAGCCCATCTTCTGGGAAGGAGACAAGATTGAAATCATCCCAGCCGACGATAACCCATTTCAAGTAGGGGTGAAAAACTTGGAAGCTGTTTTATATTCACCCTATGTTGCTCCTATAGCTATTGCAGAACAGTACGAAGAAGGATCTTGGGGAAATTGCAATCTAACTGCACGAGGTTTTAAAATAAAATAATTAGCCGAACCACGACTTAACTTAGAAGAGTTAGATGATTGAGGAGACCCAAATCGTACGTGATATGTGGCATCGGCTGATTGCTCTCAGTTTCGAAGCAAGGTTAGCTGAGGCATCACAAGTAGAGGACTGCAACAGAGAACCAACACTGGCAGCCGAGGATATCGAGTTGCCGATGGAACTTGAATCGCCCATAAAAAGGGTCATGCCTAGTTTTGAGTCTCAGAATCCCTTGGAAGATATCAACTTGGGTACTGAGGAAGTCCCCCGACTAACACATATTAGTGGCTTGCTGAAGGAGGGAGATAAACAAAGCATAACAACTCTTCTACTGCAGTATAAGGACTGCTTCACGTGGGATTATGATGAAATGCCTGGGCTGGCGCGTACTTTGGTAGAGCAGAGATTGCCAATTAAGGAGGGTTTTGCACCTCACAAACAACTACCCAGGAGATATCACCCTCAGCTAATGCCTCAAATTAAATATGAGATTGAACGACTGCTGAAGGTCAGGTTTATCAGAAAGGATAGGTATGTGGAATGGTTTGCAAATATCGTGCCAGTCAAGAAGAAGAATGGCAAGGTTTAGGTATGTATTGATTACAGGAACCTAAACCTAGCCACTCCCAAAGATGAATATGTCATGCCTATAGCTGATATACTAGTTGATTCGGCGGCCCCTAACGCCGTACTGACATTCATGGACGGATACTCCGGCTATAATCAGATAGCAGTAGCCGAAGAGGATATTCACAAGACTACTTTTAGATGTCTAGGAGCCTTGGGCATTTACGAGTGGATAGTTATGTCGTTCGGTCTGAAAAACGCTGGTGCCACTTATTAGGAAGCAATGAACACCATCTTTCATGATTTGATCGGTAAGACTGTGGAGGTCTACATTGATGATGTGGTGGTGAGGTCTAAGGACTTCAAAGATCATTTAGCCGATCTGGAATAGACACTAAAAATAATGAGGATTCATAATCATAAAATGAATCCAGCTAAGTGCATGTTCGAGGTATCGGCTGGCAACTTCCTGAGTTTCTTGGTACACAAGAAAGGTATTGAGATAGATCATAACAAATCCCGGGCAGTAATGGAGTCGACACCACCCAGGACAAAGAAAAAGTTACAACTATTGTTAGGGAAGATCAACTTCCTAAGGAGGTTCATGTCTAATTCAACTGGAAAAATGAAGGCGTTCTCACCTTTGCTTAGTCTTAAAAGGACATAATAACTAGTATGGGCTCCAGAACAGCAAGAGGCATTCAACCAGATTAAAAAGGCCTGAGCAACGCCTCCTGTGCTAGTACCTCCCATGCCAGGAAAACCACTGAAATTGTACATCTCGACCGCAGAGTTGTCTATCGGCTGCCTGTTAGCACAAGATACCGATGATGGAACCGAAAGGGTAGCGTACTACCTTAGCCGAATGCTAAATGAAGTTGAAACTAGATATAGCTTTGTTTGTCCTTATTTTATGCTTGTACAAAACTCGAACATTATTTAATGCCACACGTGGTTCACATTTTGTGCAAGATTGACATCGTCCGATACTTATTGAACAAACCTATTTTGCAAGTTCGACTAATGAAGTGGGCAATCAAGCTCACTGCATTTTATCTCTAGTATAAGCCACTCAAGGCCGTCAAAGGTCAGGCGGTAGCTAGTTTCTTTGCAGACCACCCCTATGTAGATGTGGATGACCCATGCGCCCCCTCTACCGCATATATGGACGTCGTCCCTTGGACGCTGACTTTTGATGGGTCAAGAACCCAGAAAGGAGTCGGAGCCGGGATAATGATAACCGATCCTAGAGATAAGACATAGATGTTCTCTTATCGGTTAGATTCTGACTTGACAAATAACCAAGCCAAATATGATGCTCTCATCATAGGACTCAAACTCCTAGTCTTTATGAAAGAAAAATACATCAAGATTCGCGGAGACTCAGTTGGTTATCAAGCAGCTGGCCGGGGAATATGACTGCAAGGATTCGAATTTGTTGGCTCGTTACGAGACGACTAGCAGGTTACTCAGTAGATTCGTATCATCTACATTAAGTCATGTTCCTAGAGGCATGAATATTGAGGCTAAAGACTTAGCGCAAGAAGCTTCTGGCTTTAGAAAGTCTCAACTCACTTTAGAGTATGATGAACTACCAACCGAAGTGTTAGCCATAGACCAGATCGACTCATCGAATCAGGTGTAAATCGGCTATTTAAAAGATCCCTCCACATGCATAGACCTTAAGGTTAAGAGGGGAGCCTTGAAGTATGTGCTCATTGATAATGATCTTTACAAAATGAACGTAAACGGAGTGCTACTTTAGTGCATTGGCAAAAGCCTTAAGAGTCATGGGGGAGGTTCATGAAGGAATATGTGGATCGCACCAAGCCGGGCCAACAATGAAGTGGTTGATTTATCGCCATGGCTAGTATTGGCCTACCATCACGACCGATTTCTTTCAATATGTAAAAGGTTGTGAAGATTGTCCGAGACATGGACCAATCTAAGGGGTACCAGCCGAGTTGCTGCACCCGATCGTGAAGCCCTGGACTTTCAGAGGTTGGGCTATAGACCTCATCGGCAAGATTCACCCACAATCGGCTAAGAGCTATAATTTCAGTAACTTGGCTACCGATTACTTCACTAAATAGGTGGAGGCACATCTGATCAAAATGGTTCATCAGACAGATGTCATTTAGTTTATCCAACACCAGATCATATATAGATATGGTATCACTGAGATGATTACGACTGATCAAGGGACGGTGTTCACTGGTTCTAAAGTGGCAGCCCATGTTGAGAAATTTGAGATTAAAATGATCACATCCTCGCCTTATTATGCACAGGCGAATGGGCAAGCCGAGACAACCAACAAACTTATTGTGGACATAATTAGTAAGAACGTGGAGGATAAACCAGGAATGTGGCATCTCACTCTGGATGAAGCCGTTTGGGCTATCAGGAATTCTAAATCTACAGCTACGGGGACGACACCTTATCGGCTAACATATGGCCAAGACACAGTGTTGCCGTTGGAAATTAATGTCAAATCCTTACGGGTGGCCAAGCAGAACTCTCTAAGTTTAGAGCAATATTAACAAGCCATGCTAATGGAGTTAGACCAGCTAGATGAAGATCGACTGATGGCCCTAGAGAAAATCGAAGCCGGTAAACGTAAAATGGCTAAAGCATACAACAAATATGTTAAGCCTACGATGTTTACCGAATGAGACTTAGTTTGGAAAATCATTTTGCTGATTGGGATGAAAGATCGCAAATTCGACAAATGGTCACCAAATTGGGAACGACCTTTCGTAGTAAGCCAACGGATCACCAGCAACACATATCGACTAATAAACATGCATGACGAAAAAATGGACAGGAATGTAAACGACAATTATCTAAAAAAGTACTATCCTTCGATTAGGGGCATGCGTGAATAAAAGACAGCTATAGACCGGCCGCCTGGTAGCACAAAATAAGCTAATTCCCTCTGACGGGAGATACATGGCTAAATAACAGCCACAAACCGGCTGTCCGATCACAAAATACAGAGAAAGCCATTTCTTTCACACGCCTGTGTCGTAAGGTTGGTCGCACTGCTCAGGCGCAGAAACGCCATCCCAAGTGGTCAAAGATAATGGCCCATCAAATCTACGGGATTTATTCTAAATTTGCTCAAGAATGCTGAGAGCAATGCTGAAGTTAAATGATGGGATATGGATTCCCACATCCAAGTAAACCAAGCACAAAAATAGAGGCGATGTACATACCCGAGCCAGGCGTTACAGCGGAAATCAAATTCCGACAGTGCGGTGGCATCAAAAGGACCCATGCGCCTCCATTCGGCTTCTCTTACCAACTTTACTCGGCCCGACCAACCCGAATAATGAGCGACCTTAGTTGGCCAAGTACGAATGTTAGCTGAACAGCGGCCGCCGGTGAACCAGTCACAAGTAGAAGGAAAGTCACGGTTTATCGTGCTGAGGTACTGAAACAAGATAGAATCGCCTTGTTTCGGTCCACCGTACTGAGTTAGAACCAATTGTTCATCAACGAAGACCAAAGCAGGGGTTAGGTCACTATCGGCTAGAATGAGTTTTCCTAACCTTCGAGATAAAGAAGATGAAGTCATGGTTTTCGACTAAGAAAAGGGCCAATGATTAGGTGAGAAACCTATGGGGGATACCTTTCCTTAAATAACCTTCAGAGGCGCGACTAAGATTAATTTATTATTTTCAAATGCACGATCGAAAATCATCAGAGACAATTTGTGGTAGTGGAGATGGCTCGGTTAAATGGGAAACATATTTCAAGAAGTGATCATCATTGCATGCACTGGAGACAAGACGATTGAAGTGACATGCACGACTGTCAGACTGAAATGATGACTACTTTAGGATATATCAACTCAACAGTCACACTCGAGTTAATGTAGGGGGCAATTGTTAACACTCAAAAGTAATTTAAGTGTTTAGCCGAATTCAGTGACAATCGAACTGTTCCAGAGTCGAATTTACTCCTAGCCCTCGACTACAAGAAGTTCATCGGCTACTAAGGCATCTTAGCCGAATTGTTAGTTAGAGGTACGATTGGGACCACTCGGATGCAGACGCCTCAATGACCATGTCAAAAGGGTTTCCAGACCCATAGAAGAGGTAACAGCCAACAACATCTAAAAGAAAGGGCCATTAACCGAGCAAGAGGTGTAGAGGGCGAGAAAATTGGCACCACCTCCCCCATAGTCGGCCATTGAACTTAGTGGGTTACTTGATGGCTGACATAAGGGGGGACCACATTGTACAGTTTCTTTTCCTCCCTTTTTGTACTATAAATAACATCATTCTTTGTAAATACGGGACACAACCAATCAATCAAACAACTCAATTTTAATCTATCTTTATCCTTTTACTTCATTTTATCCTTTACTTCATTTTATCATTTACTTTACTGTACTCAGTTGCATTCATGTTTATTACCTCTGAGTTTACTCATATCACCGTCCTAACGCTTTCTAGAGTAGTTGGGGAACCCATTGCTGGAAATTAGAATTCCGTTTTCAGCTCAAATCGCTTAAGTTAAGGAATCATTTTGTCTCCCGATTTCATCAGCCGATAAAACGGCTGAGAACAGAATTCGGGGCGAGAACACATTTTTAAAATGGGTCACTTTAATCCGTTCTACTAGATGCCTAGAGCCTATTATCAAACTACAATCATTTTAAATTCTCTAAATACTGGAAAAAGTTAACTGCAATTATATCTTGAATTTGAGTCAACCAGTCACTCCTAAACTAATTGACATTTTGATTTGGCTTTCATCATCCATTGAAAACCAACGGGGAGGAAGAAGGAGGTGGAGAGAGAATGAGGAAGTACATGGAGTAAATAATGGATATTGAGCCTAACTCAGCCCAAAAGCTAGCTTGTAGGGTAGTCTATATAAGGAGTCCATGTTCTCATTCTATATCCGATGCGAGATTCTTAACACTCCCCCGCACGCCCAGACCTTGTTAACTAGAGCGTGAATAATATAATTTGGGGGTCCAACATCGGTGAACAAAGAATTGGAATGGGCATGATTCTGATACAATGTAAAGAGTGGATCTTGGGCCTAACTCAACCCCAAAAACTAGCTTGTACGGTGAGGATTGTCCAAGTCCAGATAAGGAATCCATGTTTTCATTCTATATCTGATGTGAGACTCTTAACACATAAATTTTGATAAAAAGATCAAAGTGCCTCTACAGTTAGTGAATAGGCAATATGAATAAAAGTATATTTTGGATAAAGAAAAAATGGGTATATATATATATTAAATTTTGACATATGTACTAGATAAATTTTCTGACAAAGGTTGTTCAACCGACTATCCTTCCGTTGTTGTCCCAGACTCTATATATCATATATGTATTAAAAGATCAATTAAATATGAATAAAAAATAAATTTAGAATCTAATTACTAGCATTTATAGTTGCTGTCATACGATACAAAACACGTAAAATTTAAATTTTAAATCCACTTCTTAGTACATTGAGCTGCCCTTTTTAATTCGCTGCTTGTCGGCGGATCATAAACTCTATACTGTATGCATACAAATTAATTGATACTTCTTGGACAGTTTAGATATAGCTGACATAAGACAAGTATATGCCAAATTTAAGAAGGTAGGTCTTAGTTTTACTTACAGAGTATAATTAATATTGTAAAGACTTTTTTTAGTCAGCCCAGTTATATATGGATCATTTGTTTTTGTTACGTACTTAGGCCGGCAGAGTCTTAAATTCACGAAGATAGTGATAGGAAATTGATAGAAACTAGAAGTGATTATTGTTGACATTAATTCTAGCATTTTATTCGAAGGAAACTACAAAGAACTTTCTCGAGGATCATCAAAGATTGTGATAGAATAGATATAATTTTTTTTATTTTTAATTAGAGGCTTCAGATTCGAGTCTTGGGTATATAAAAAATTATGAAAATGAGAAATTTCCTCTTGAATGAGCTTTATGTGATGCGAGTTCGAAGTAATCGGGGTTTTGAATTTATGATTTAATTACCGTTGAGAAAATATTTATGGAGACACTTAGGATTTGTTTCGGAAACAACCTCTCTATCTTCACGAGATATGATAAAGCATGTGTACGCTCTACCCTCCCGACTTTACCTGTAGGATTAACTATGTTATATTATCGTAAAAGTCCATATTCAAATTTCAACAAATAACCTTGAATGTATATTCAAAATATGGATAAGGAGTCAAGCAACTTGGTAAAAATTAGCTGCCATCTCCCCCCCCCCCCCCCTCTGGGTATACACAAAACCTTGAAAACGAGGAGTTTCCTCTTAAATGAGCTTTATGTGATACGAGTTCGAAGTAATCGGGGTTTTGGATTTATGATTTAATTATCGTTGATAAAATATTTATGGAGACACTTAGGATTAGTTTCGAAAATAATCTCTCTATCTCCACACGATAGGATAAAATCTGTGTACGCTCTACCCTTCCGGCTTCACCTGTAGAATTACATTGAGTATGTTATTATTATCGTAAAAGTCCATATTCAAATTTCAACAAATAACCTTGAATGTATATTCAAAATATGGACAAGGAGTCAAGCAACTTGGTAAAAATTAGCTTCCATCTCTTTTTTCCTTTTTCTTTCTCTCCTTTTTTTTGTACTCTTTACGTGATTGACTTTTATTTTCATGGTATCAAATTCTGAGGCAACTTTCCTCTCCTCCACACCTTCCGCCGTGCCCTAGTGCTGCTCCGCCTTTACCTCTTCTTCCTTCTCTCCTCTTTTCCGTCAATCATGTCTGACTCAAAATCAAGTTTTCATCCCGCTCTTGCTGTTTCGAACATCAAGTCCCATATCTCCATTACTCTTGAAATGGAGAACGTCCATTATGCAACATGGGCGGAACTCTTCAAAATTTATTGTAGGTCACACCGGGTTATCAATCACATATTTCCTTCAGAAAAAGACAAGGAGAAGGT
Organism: Anisodus acutangulus; assembly: GCA_029783415.1. Classification (NCBI taxonomy): domain Eukaryota; kingdom Viridiplantae; phylum Streptophyta; class Magnoliopsida; order Solanales; family Solanaceae; genus Anisodus; species Anisodus acutangulus. Next base: position 45,048,202 of record CM056494.1, read on the forward strand.
GCCGACAACCGATGATGAAAAGAAATTATGGTTGACCCTCGATGCAACGGTTCTCTAGTGGATTTATACCACGATTTCTAGTGACTTGTTGCATACAATTCTTGAACCCGACTCCATGGAAATGGAGGCTTGGGACCAATTACGTGACATATTGTAGGACAATAAAAATTCTTGTGTCGTAACACTTGAGCAAGAATTCTCTACCACTCACATAGTGGATTTTCCCAGTGCATCCGTATATTGTCAAAGACTCAAGTTTTGTCGGATCAAGTCAAGAATGTCGTGGCACCGGTTACTAACAACCGACTCGTTTTACAGATGGTTGCTGGTCTCACTGATGCGTATAGTGGTGTTTGTACACTCATCCGCCAAAACAACATCTTCCACCCTTTTACCAAGCCCGTTCTATGCTTATACTAGAAGAAGTGGGTTATGCTAAGAAGGCCGCCACCTTTTGTAATTTTGCCATGGTCGCTGCTTCGTATAAGGAGTCCGATTACAACTCCTCACAATCTGAAAATACATCACCAAATTGTGGTCAAAGGGGACGAAACTGAAACAATGGTGGTAAAAATCATGGTGGTGGCAAGGGTGGCGGCCACCGTAGTGGCGGCGGTGGCAGCATTGGCGGCAGTCAGCAACAGCGCTCCAGCCAAACATGGCAGCCGTAGGCCCAATGGGGTGGCGGTCAGCTCTAGTGGCCTTGGCAATGGCCATGGCTATCCCACCCTATTTTTTTCCTTCGGCTACGTGGGCTAGACCCAATCCGAAAAATAGGCCGCAGAAGCAGGCCAACATTCCACATCCACAACAACATCAGACCTATTCTTCAACAGCCACACCAACCAACATCAAGGCCGCAATGCACACTCTTGGACTCACTCCACCCGATGCAAACTACTATATGGATACCTGAGCGATGTCTTATATGACATCCTCACAAGGTAATCTCTCATTATATTTTAATTTGAGCAATAATTGTAGTATAATCGTCGAAAATGGTCATTCAATTCCAATTCGTAGTTATGGTCATACAAAATTATTCACCCTCCCCCCCCCGTACCCACCTTTAACGTTAAATAATGTCCTTCATGCTCCTCAACGGATTAAAAACATAGTGTCACTGATAACTCGGTTTCTGTTGAATTTGATCCTTTTGGATTTTTCGTGAAGGATTTTCATACGGGGATGCGCCTAATGAGATGTGATAGTTTGGGCGAGCTATATCCCATCACCACTACCACCACAAATTGAGCCAACTCACTATCAACTTTTGCAGCTTTAACACATTCTTTATGGCATGAACGTTTGGGTCATCCGGGTGCAATATATTTGCCTCCCTCAGGCTAAATAAATTTATTTAGTGTACTAGAACTCGCAGTTATCATGTTTGTCAACTCATATCCTCTTGAAAAATATGTTAAATTGCCTTTTGTTGCTTCTAACTCTTGCACTTTTAAGCCTTTTGATAGAAAATTTACCACTGATAACTCGGTTTCTGTTGAATTTGATCCTTTTGGATTTTTCGTGAAGGATTTTCATACGGGGATGCGCCTAATGAGATGTGATAGTTTTGGCGAGCTATATCCCATCACCACTACCACCACAAATTGAGCCAACTCACTATCAACTTTTGCAGCTTTATCCCCTTCTTTATGGCATGAACATTTGGGTCATCCGGGAGCAATATATTTGCCTCCCTTAGGATAAATAAATTTATTTAGTGTACTAGAACTCGTAGTTATCATGTTTGTCAACTCATATCCTCTTGGAAAATATGTTAAATTGCCTTTTGTTGCTTCTAACTCTTGCACTTTTAAGCCTTTTGATATTATCCATAGTGATATTTGGACATCTCCCGTTTTGATCTATTCGGGCCATCGATATTATCTTCTTTTGTTGGATTATTAGTCTAATTTTTCGTGTACATTTCCTTTGTCTAAAAAGTCACAAGTTTTTTCTACATTTCTCTCTTTTAGAGCATTCATATGCACTCAATTTGAACGGAAAATAAAAAATATTCAATATGATAATGGTAGAGAATTCGATAATGGGTCGTTTTGGGATTATTGCAAAGCTAATGGTTTATATTTTCATCTGTTTTGTCCACATACCTCATCTCAAAATAAAAAAACGAAAAGAAAAATATGAACCACTAACAACATTATTAGAACTTTACTTGCACATGCCTCTCTACCACCATCATTTTGGCATCATGCATTACAAATGGTAATCTATCTTCTCAACATACTTCTAAGCAAACAATTAGCCTATAAATCCCCTCTCAAAATTCTATACCAAAGGGACCCATCTTACTCTCATCTCCGGGTGTTCGGGTGCTTATGCTATCCTCTTTTTCCTTCTACTACCATAAATAAGCTTCAAGCCCGTTCTACTCCGTGTGTTATTGGGATATCCATCAAACCATTGTGATTACAAATATTATGATTTATCCTCTAATAAAATTATCATTAGTCGCTACATCATATTTGATGAATCAAAATTTTCCTTTGCTAAGCTGCATTCTCCCTTGCCTCACACTTATGAATTTCTTGATGATAGTTTGTCTCTTTATTTGGTTCACCAGCTGACCTTGCAAACAATCCTAACAGCTCAGCCCAACTCGCCTACCCTTCCTGGCAGTCCGGTCCGTCCCAGCAACTCGACCAAAACCACCTATCTAAGCCCAACCGTAGCAACCCGCCTATTCGAGCCCAGTAACTGCCAGCTCAACAGCACCACTCCCTGGCAGACCACTACCGATCGGCCCACCCCACGGCAGCCCATTACACTCTCACCTAGCATCTAATTTTTCCCCTATTGTTGGGTCGCATGTAGGATGTCAATTGGGCGGGGCGGGGCGGGGGCGGGTACCCCCTCCCCCGCACCCATACCCATCAGAAAATTTTATACCCGCCACGAGGTCAATTGGGCGAGGCGGGGGCGGGTACCCCCTCCCCCGCACCCATACCCACCATAAAATTTTATACACGCCACTCGTGGCGGGTAAAATTTTCAACATCCATACCCGCTCCACCACCCAAGTGGATATCTGTCACCCGCCAATACCCGCCTGTCATATTTTGTAATCAATTCATTTGTGATCAACATGATCCCAAAAATTCAAATTCCAAAAAATATCCCAAAATTTTGAGTCAAGAATCAATACTGTCACGGTCTCATTTTCTTTGGGAGAGAGGGAGGAGAATTCTGGATTTTTTCACCATCAGAATTCCCCATTTTTTTTACCTCTTCTCCCTTGCACAACAAAGAATCAATAAAATAAAATTTCCAAGAAAATCCAAAAATTATCCACCCAAATAGCTATATATTATAAATGTAGACAAAACCCAGATATTATTTCAGCTATATAAGCTAAAGTTTTTCAACTTTTTTAATTGAACTTCAGAAACTCAATAGGTAAAACATAACAAATGCACAAAAATTGACCTCACCAAGACAACCCTAAAGCACAAAATAAAGACAACAATATTTTCCAATATTTCCCTATCAGCATCTCCTTTAAAGAAAAGGCAGATACGTCGAGAATGAGAGAGGGAGGAGAGACGGCGTGAAGGGGAACGAGAGAGAGGGAGGCATGAAAGACTGAAGAGGCGTAGGATTTTGAGTTTTGTTGGAGAATGAGAGACTTGTCGTGACTTATGGGATGAAGGCACGACTTATGGGCTGCTAATATTTTGGGCTTGGGGGCGGGCGGGTAGGCGGGTATAACTGCAAATTCACCACCTACCCGCCTACCCGTGACGGGTACATTTTCAATACCCATACCCGCCTACTACCCGCCAAAGTTATACCTATACCCGCCCCAACTGGGGCGGGTGCTGTGCGGAATCCGCAAAATTATACCCACCTGCCATCCCTAGTCGCATGCCTCAGGACCCATCACGAGTTAGCCCGCTGCACCCTCCCCTATCCAACCAACTCCAATTTCGGCCCAAAGGCCAGTCACTCGTAGTCAACATGGGATTTTCAAACAAAATAAAAAAAATACGGTCTTCACACATATGTTACCAAATCACCTCTACCTCGTAATCATGTGTCTGCCCTTAATGACCCAAATTGGAAAATGGCTATGAATGATGAATATCATGCTCTTATTAATAATAAGACTTTGGATTTGATGCCTCATCCTCTTGATGTTAATGTGATTCGGTATATGTACATTTTTAGTCATAAAGAAAAATATGATGGTGCATTTAAGAGGCATAAAGCCTGTCTTGTATGTGATGGAAAAACTTAACAGGTTGGCGTGCACTACGGTGAGACTTTCAGTCCGGTGATAAAACCAGCAACTATCCGCACTGTGCTAAGTCTATCTCTCTCTAAAGCATGGCATCTACATCAGGTTGATGTGAAAAATACATTCTTGCATGGCGAACTCAAAGAAATGGTGTATATTTATCAGACCATGGGTTACAGAGACTCCACTTATCCTAATCAATTATGCTTACTGAAAAAATATTTGTATTTGCTCAAGCAAGCTCCTCAGGCTTGGTACACGAGGTTTGCAGATTATGTTTCTACTATTGGGTTTTCTAACATCAAGTCTAATCATTCTCTCTTCATATATCGTCACGGTAATGATATGACTTACATTCTTTTGTAAGTGGATGATATTATCTTAACTGCTTCCTCTAATGTTCTTCGCAAGTCTATCATGTCTCTTCTTAGCTCAAAATTTGCTATGAAAAATCTAGGGCCATTGAGTTATTTCTTGGGAATAACTGTAACACGTCATGCGGGTGGTCTATGTTTGTCATAGAGAAAGTATGCAGAGATCATTGAGCGGGCTGTCATGTCCTCTTGTAAGCCTTCTTCCACACCGGTTGATACTAAACCGAAGCTGCGTGCTACTTCCAGCACACCATATGATGATCCATCACATTATCGCAACCTTGTAGGAACCCTGCAATATCTTACTTTTACGAGACCCGACATATCTTATGTTGTGCAATACATTTGTTTATTCACTTATAACCCAATGGAGGATCGCACATTCTCTCAAGCGCATTGTGTGCTATATTCAGGGCACTCTCGATCATGGCTTGCATCTATATCCATCTTCGACAACCACTCTCATTCTTACACATATGCAGATTGGGGTGGATGTCCGAATACCAGACGCTCCATGTCTGGTTATTGTGTCTTTCTTGGTGACAATTTGATCTCTTGGTCCTCTAAATGGAAGGCTACATTGTCTAGGTCCAGTGTCGAAATCGAGTATCGAGTAGTTGCCAATATGGTTTCTGAGTCTTGTTGGCTACGAAAACTTCTTCTAGAGCTCCATTGTCATATTCAGAAGACTACATTGGTTTATTGTGATAATGTTAGTGCGGTATATCTCTCCGGGAATTCGGTTCAACATCAGCGCACTAAACATATTGATATGGATATTCACTTTGTCCGTAAAAAGGTTGCTCGTGGACAAGTACGTGTCTTACATGTCCCGTCACGCTATCAGATCGCCGATATTTTTACAAAAGGTTTTCGATAGGGGTGGGCGTATATCGGTTCGGTTTGTATCAAACAAATATGAACCGAATAAAATTTATTTTTTTTAAAACCGAATCAAACTTTTTTCTAAAAAAAACGATATCGGTTTATATCGCCGAATGTATATGTTTATATCGGTTTTTTCAATTCAAATATAAAGTCCAAAAAAAAATATTTAAAGTCCAAAAACATAAAGTCTGCATCACATATACTCTTAAAACATGTAAAAAACTCCAAATTAATGTTTACATCCCCACAAAATAAAAGTCCAATACTGAAATAAAATAAATGGGTCGAGTCGGGAATTTTTAAAAAAAAATGAATTTCCAACACTGAAATTGACATCCACACATACATTACCACAAAATTTCGACATTGAAATGTATTGTATATCGTGAGATCTTTACTAAAGAAAAGGGAAAATTAGAAATGGATTTGGGGAAAAACACAAATTGATTGGGAAAACGGACGTTTTCCTAAAAATTGGTGGCGCCAAAAACTGTCTTACGGTAGTTTGACCGGCCGCATCTCGAAAATTACGCAAAAAATAAATAAATTGGGTAAAATGGACATCCAAGCGTAGAGTTATGACCATTTAAAGTTGCACCAATTTACAACTACTTTCTCTCCCTACATTTTATGTCAATGCTTCCATGATATGTTAATTAAGTTCATGCATCATTCGACTTCCATAAAAGTTTTATAGATTGACTTCAATGGCTATGATTCAAGAGATAGCAATAGCCTAAAATAAAAAATAAGATTAATTACATATATTCCCCCGGTTTTTTGGTTAAGTTCATCCCCAATACTAAAGAACCGAACCGATTTATTTAATCTTGCTTCGGTTCGGTTTTTTAAAGAACATTTTTTTAAAAAAATGAATAAAAACCTAACTGAACCGTTGGCTCGGTTCGGTTCAACGGGTTTTATGCCCACTCCTAGTCTTCGATTGGTTCTATTTGAAGATTTTCAGGACAGTCTCAGCGTACGACAACCTCTCGCTTCGACTGTGGGGGTGTGATAGAATATTTATAAATATAGGAATGATCTTTAATTATCTTTTATATATGGTATGTGTATAATGTTGGAATACGTAAATCAACAACGAGAATAGTAAATAACTATTACATTGATCGAAAGGATAAACAACAATGAGGACAACAACAAGTTGTCAATATCTTGATCTTGAATGATACTTCAATTATAGAACTTGTATTCGGAGATACAAAAACATGAGCTGCTACTCTTGTGGCTTGTAGATCCGCTGAGAATAAGAACGGTTATAGTCCTTTGGCTGTTAAGTTAACACTTGAAACACTTAACAACCAATTAGACAAACCACAACACCACCGACTGAGTCGAGGAGATGGCTTTCTGTCTTTAAGACAAGATTGCCCCGTATATATAGGCTTTACGGAAGTGTGGACAAGTCTCCCAAGATGAAACAACAAACTATCAAATGTGCAAAGCCTACACAAATGATCTCAGCGAAAAACACGAATAATGAAGATTGCTAAGAGAAAGATTGATATCAGGAAAATCTGATCTCTTTGTGGTGTTGTGAACTTGTTTTTTTCTGTTCCTATGTTCATATATGTTCATCTCTTCTTCTATAGAATTGAGCCAAAGGCTTCAATTTATAGGTGTGCAAGATGGTCCCTTCAAGTGCCCATGTAATGGTCATTTAAATGTCATGTAATGGCTCTTTAAACCACCAACTAATGCAGCCAAATAATGGCTAAGTTATGGAGGAAAAATTGTCAAGTTAATGCTCGAAAACCTCTCCATAATCAGCCAAACTTTTGGACTTCCGTCGAGCACTCATTGACAATGAAGCGCCGCGGCTCTGCCACATTAGCGACGTTGTGCTAATTCAACCAGAAAGTCGACGAAGCTTACTGCCAGTCAGGCGTCGCGGCGCTTCGGCCCAATCCGGGAGGCGCCGCGGCCCTTTTCCGACCCGTTCCATCTTACACCTCGCACAATCCTTCCTTCGTTTACCAACGTGGAACACTTGTTATTTAGCAAATAACCGTCCATAATTCTATGTCTCAAACATTTCACTTACGTACCATTATCTCTTTCATTAACGAAATTTATGATACTTGGCACTAAGATTGCACGTGTGTGAAAATGATATTTCCAACGTGCGGGGCCCAATTGTTCTAGTCATAAATAATGGGATAAACTTAATTCTACATTAGTAAATTTTCAACATATAATTGGTTATTTGTTACCTTAATTATAACCTATGATTATGCTTATAAGAGTAGTATATTACTAACCTCTTTGGAAGGTAATCGACACGAAATCAAACCCTTTCAAAAACTCGTAGGGAAATTTAACATCTATTATAAAATATATATTTAGCGTATCCCCACTCTTCCCCCTCCTCGGCACGGAAAATTAAAAAACGGGAACAATATTAATTAGAAACGAATTTAAAATTTGAACTTTATCCGTTCATTTCAAAATTCTAACCCATCTCATTGATTTACTGAATTCAAAATCTACTGCTCGTAAGCATCTAGTGAATTATTTTAAGTTTAAACGAAAATTTATGCTTCCCAAAGTACCCATAACTTCTAACTATACCCTCCTGTATGTACTATCATATTAATGTATAAATTATAAAAAAATATGACCGCCAAAATGTTGTGGTGGGATAAAAAGGATTTTTACATTTAATCAGAGGTCTGAGTTTAAGCTATAAATTCTGGTAAAAAATGCTTTCCCCTATTATCTGTCTTACTACGACAGAAATGCAAATTATTCAAGATCCCCATAATAATATTGTACAACGAGCATAGAAACAATAACAACATATTCAGTATATTTCCGCAAATCGGATCTGGTTCAAGAAAATTGTTTATCAAAAATGGGTGAAAACTAAAAACACTATTTTTTTCTCTCTAGAATAATAGACTCCGCATAATCAAAGTATGAAAATAAAAAGTATAAATATAAAAAGGATCCACCATTGCAAGAGACAGCGAACCGATCTCTTTAATGCATTATAGAACCAGCTTGAATTTGGAGGCCACTATATTAGTGGGCTAAAAAACAAAAAACAAATCTATCACTATTACTCCAATTAATGTAATGTGTATGTAATAAATCTCTCCCATATCCATAACCCCACTTCCTACGCCGAATTAATTGCAAAACTGCACTCCACAAAGGACATTTTTTCTTTGAATGAAGACATTTATAAGGACACAAATCTTGGACACTCATATCCACACACACCTTTAACAAAGACCATGAGAAAGTGAAAAAGAAGCAAACAAGTAACATGACAAAAGTGTTGCTTTCTTGCCCCTCTCTAGTTTATGCAGCTTGTATATTTGAAAAAAATACGCATTCAAGACGAATATCGAGATGGCAGAGTGATGGCGTGGACACACTTAGTATTTTTGTCCGTCGATGAATTTATTTACTACCCTTAACTTTGAAAATGCATACAAAAACAAACTTAGTGGGCTTTGGTGGCTGGCCAATACTCGATTGACTATATCCAGATAATCCACATAGTGGTTTATCATGTGGTACTTGATTGAGGGAGAAATTACGAAAAAGGAAGAAATTACATATAAGGTGTAATGATACTCTTAATGATTCTAAAAATGGAAAAAGCATATTTTTAGAGGGTGTTTGGATTGACTTATTTTAAGTGTTTTTGACTTTTAAGTTTTTTTCTATTTTTTGATGTGTTTGGGTGAGATAAAAAATACTTTTAAACACTTAAATTTAGGTTAAAAAGGTATAAAAATAAGTGAAAAACCAAAAGTAGGGTAGGACCAACTTATGATTCATAACCTTTAGCTTATAATCCACTTTTAAAAAAATCAATCCAAACACCCTCTTAGTATTGTACTCTAAACTTCACCCACTATACATTTTAAAATATTTTAAAATTAGTTAGATGACCTTTATCTCGAACCAAAATCAATATTTTGTTATACTACAAGTTAGTTTCAGTGTTGTTTACTTTCGTAAGAATAACACAATATATCTACACGTTCTTTATTGAATAAGATAATAATGCTCACTTTAACAAAAAAGACAATCACTATAAAAAAGTATTAGCAACAAAACAATTTATGTCACTAAACAAAAAATATTTGTCGCCACTAAGGTTATGATGGAGTGAGAAGTACTCTTTTTTCCTTAATTAGACGTTTGAGTTTTAACCTTGATATAAAATCGCCTTTATTAGAGAACATTTTACCCCTCCCCGCTCCCCGATATGTCACTTTTCGAAATGAATCGAGATTTGATTAGGCCTCAATGCTTGGTGCCGGTCATAAGGGGGGAAACCAAAAAAAGAACTTCATAGTTAATTTTATTTAATGATAGATTAGCAATGATTACGTACTATTTAGCAATATATTATTGATGAATTTCGTAGTTGATTCCTTTTTTGTTTTTGTTGTGTGTGTAATGTGTAATTGGTTTATTCGTGAATAATGTGGTGATAGACTTGACATACTAATAATTTCATCTTTATTAGTCGGCCTATTGAGGATTGACTAGAAGACCATGCATGTGTTCACATTTATTGATTGCTTTATTTTTATTTTTTTTTATTTTTTCAAATTAACTAATTGGCTTCACATTTGTCCCTACCACAACACCACCAAGGCAATATTGGCCAATAGCATTAAAACCATGCAGATTTTTTATTAGCATAAGTCCAATTGCCAGTAACTCTATCAATCTAAAAGTAGAAAGAATCTTCCCAAAGGGAAATAGGTTAATATTCAAACTCCTCTAAAGTGATTATTGAAAAATAAAAGGAAAAGGACAAAAAAACTATATACACGTTTCTTTCTTTTTGATTTAACATTTAGCATTTAGCATCTACTGATCTGATTAATTTAAATTTGTATCGTGCAGTATCCATTAAATAGAAAAACACATCTTACTATAAATTTTTTACATTCCAAATTAGAGGCTCGAATGATCGAGACTTCTGATTAAGAATAGTACAAAAATATTCATCTGTTATTCATCGACTATGTTTTTCGATTCAATTTTAGACCATGACTCACCCTCCGTGGACGAACCTCAAGGAAGATTGGTAAGAAGGTCACCACACAGGGAAGATGGAACCGAAAAACTCAGCTTTTCGGAGCGGACCAATCTTCCTTGTCCCTGTCCCCTCCTTACTTTCTCTCTATAAAAAGAGCTTGCAGGGAGGGGGTGCGAAGAGTTAATCCACCAATATCGTAGTGAAGCTTAGACCTCATAAAGTCAGTGAAGCTAAGGTTTCCCATGTGTATGTCCTCTCGATCAAGCGCAGACTTCTATCCATCCCGGTTATGAATTATCTATTACATTCAACTTTCATTGTGAAACTACAACTTGAAAATATATTAGGTCTTTCTTAATTACTTTGCAACAATGACTATGTTATGCCCTAGTTTTGTATTAATACATGATGGTGATATTTTGTTTAACGACTTTAAATTTGATTCATTGCATGGGGGAAAGATAAATACTGTTTTTTCCCCTTAGTCAAAAGGCACATAGAGTGCACAAAATTGTGAAGCATATTATGCACAAAAGTTTAATGGGATGTTCCAAAGAAGTCAAAAAGATAGCTACTTGTAGTTTTGGTGTTTTGCTATATATGAAAAACCCCACTATGCAAAAGGCAAAAAACATACATTTTTTGAATGTCAAATGTAAATTGTAGTCTTCTACCAATTAATTGCTAGTCTACATATATATATATATTGTTTTTCTTTAATTCAATAGGGTAGCCTCTTATATTGAATATATATGCACATTTGGTTCTTGAAAGCAACTTTTGAAAGTGATGGCGGGGAAACTATTAAATTAATTTATAGATTGGGAAAACTTCTAGAGAAAACACATATTTTATGTGGGATAAAATGTATCATAAGAATGTGGATATTAATAATACATGAATTAAAAATATTAAATAATAAAATTAATCCTTAAAATAGTAAATAAACTTTTATTTCATTTTAAAATGTAAACACATATTTTAAGTGATATTATATACTAATTTATAATGTATTAAACTCAATATTCAATAAAAAAATTCTACATTATTAATACGTGCCTAACTTATTAAACAACACTTAAGCCGTAGGCCCAAAATGAACTTGTTGGATCCACTACTTTGTAAATTAGTTGTAAATATTATTATTATTATAAAACCCAATATTGCTTTTCTCCACCCATTCCATGCAAGTAGACTTGATTATGGCCACTATATTTTCTTCCCAACTTCATAGTCCCCCACAGAGAAAAAGATAAGAGACAAAAGAAAAATATTTCTTCTCTGGTTTAAAGTGAGTGTTGTTCTCAAATTAATTTGGTCCAGAATAAATGTCATTTTATAAAATTAAGAGCGTATAATTTATTATTATTTATCTACTCTTACTCCAACTAATAAATAAACTAAAAAATTGAAGAGAGATAAAGGATCTAAAGAATAACTTAGTCGTATGATTCTTATGATTAATGCTAATTATTTTCTTAAAGTATGTGTCAAGAGCTTAAACAACACTTCTTTTATATCAAAAAGAGTACGATAAAATTAATTTCTTATTTCCTCTATTAGTATCCCTTCACCTCAACTCCACGAGCCTCTTATTCATTCTCGACAACTAGGAGCAAATCAAATTAGAAAAATTCATATTGAAATTTAGGGATAATTAAGCTCGAATTGATGACTTCCAAGATGTCAAGGTTAAGCGTCACAGAGTTCAAGACTCTAAAAAAGGGTGATTGTAGCATTATTCAAACTAAAAAGGGAGGAATTGAAATTTGTATATACTTTATGGGGCTATTGTAAATTATCCCAAATAATTTATCAACAAATACATTATATATCTTCAGGATATTCTTTGGAAAGAAAGATCCCACATGTTTGTCTGAAAGAAGAATATTTTATTTTGGATCAGAAAAAAGAAGTTTAGATATTGCCTTTACAACTTTATAATATGCTGCAACTACTTGTAAAAGCTAAAGCAATTACAATATTATTTGTCCTATTGCTTGTGTCAAATCAAGCTTTTTAATATAAAGACAAACTACTCCTCAACCACTCTATTTTCTTTCTTTCTTTATTTATTTGTCACACTTTTACCTAATTACCAAACCCCATTATTCCATTTCATCTGTTTTTATCAGCTATGACATTTTTATTAGCTCAAATAAATATTTGTTTATATATTTCATCTGCTAGATTTCTTGCTAGTGGTTGGAAGAATGCCATTTGTATTTTCTTAGTTGTTTCCTTACCCAAGCAATTTTGTGGATTATATTCTTCAAGTTTGATTTTAAATTATTTAAAAGAATTTAAGGTATATATATTGACATTGTAATTTTTTATGATAGCGTTGTAATTCATTTTATATATTAACAAATTATTTATCAACTTGTTTTAGGTTATCAATCACATGATATTTCATATTGATGACTTTGCATGTATATAAAACTGAAACCATCAATTTTTTTAATGCATAAATATTATATATTAAATTTTTGATGTTGTGTATATATTTATTTAAATTTAAATTTTATTTAGTGAAAATTTTAACTTTGTCACTGATCATACCTCACCCATAATTTAATTTTTTACGAACACTAATTCATTTGTGTAGTCATCCTCTCAAAATAATTGATCCATGTTAGAGTAATTATGGGGCAATCCCATAATTATCTCTATTCTTCATTAATTATAATTGATAGTGTAATATATTGTGATTAGGAGTATCTTATATTTTAGGTAAGGTAGATTAGTCTTCCATTAATCAAGCATAATATGATTGTTTATATATTGTACCATTGGAAGAATATTAATCAAGGAATTACTTTCCTACATGGTATCAAGAGTCTAAGATCCTAAGCCCTAATTCTTTACTCCCTCAACACGATTTTCTCCTCTCTTTCTCCTAATTTTTTGGCCAACCCTACCAAAAACCCTAAACCACTTCTTCAACCTAGGAAAACCCTAGCTGCCATCTAAAACCCCCCATCTTCGGCTACCTTCTATCCGAAATCCTAAGGGTTTTTCCACTCCCAATAACATCAACCACTACTCCTTTCATTCTCTAGTTTGATTTCTTGTGGACCAATGGCCGAAAAATAAATATTTCATCCCGCTCTTGCCATTAATAACGTCAAGAACTTTATCTCCATAACTCTTGAAATGGAAAAAAGGGTAGTATACCTCTTGGGCAGAATTGTTCAAAATTCACTGACGCGCTTATGAGGTAATTGACCATATTATCCCGTCCGAGTCACCGTCGGATACCACTACGGTGGACAAGAAACTATGATCTCGGTTAGATGTTATAGTCCTTCAATGAATTTATGGCACAATTTCCAATGATCTTCTTCATACAATATTAGAACCAAATTCTACGGCTCAACAGGCGTGGGAAATGTTACAAAATATTTTTCAAGATAACAAAGTTTCTAGGGCCGTATATCTTGAACACCAATTTACAAATGTTAAATTGGATGACTTTTCCAACATCTCAGCCGATTGTCAAGAATTAAAGGTACTTGCGGACCAACTATCCAATGTTGGTTCGCCCGTGACAAATCAAAGGTTGGTCCTTTAGTTGATTACGAGGTTGAATGAACACTATGATGGTGTTGCTACGTTCATTCAGCAAAGCAATCTGTTGCCTCCCTTTTATGAGGCCCGTTTGAGGTTAATTCTCGAAGAAATGCGAAAATCAAAACAGGCATCTTCCGGAGCAACCACCGCCGGAACCGCTCTTGTCTCCACCAACTCATCCCCATAGATTTGGAGCCCCAAAATTCTGGTTAAGGGAGCCATGGTAATCGTTCTAATAATGGTCAAAAACAGGGTTCAAACCGTAACAATAAAGGAAAAAATAACGGTGGAAAGGGACGGGGGAGAGGCGGTGGCCAGCCTACCGGCGGCAGTGGATATTCCGGGCAGTGGTGGAAATCAGTGGGGGCAGTACCCACCATGGGCCTGGGCCCTACAGTGGGCTGCCCCGCCATGCCCATATCCGACCTCATCGTGGGCCCGGCCTCCTCCCTCTTCAAATTGCCAATCCGATATTTTCGGATCTCGTCCACAACATGAATTTGCAGCTCATGCACCATATTCTGTTGGTTATGCACCCACGGACATTGAACAAGCCATGAACAACATTCATTTAAGTGTTCCCGATTAGTCATGGTACATGGACACTGGGGCTACGTCACACATAATGACATCTCAAGGTAATCTCTTGTCTTATTTTAATATGAGCAATAATAAAAATATTGTTATCGGCAGTGGGCAGGAAATTTCAATTCGTGGTATTGGTCAGGTAACACTACTCTCCCCACACCCACCATTACACTTGAAAAACGTCTTACATGCACCAAATCTAATTAAAAACCTGATTTCTGTTAGACGTTTTACAATTGACAACAATGTTTCTGGAAATTTTGATTCGTTTGGCTTTTTTGTGAAGGATTTTCATACGGGGATGCCACTTAGGAGATGCAATAGCACGGGGAACTTGTATCCCCTCACCTTTGTTTCAAAAAATAGCATGAACAAACCAACAACCTTTGCTGCCATTTCTCATACTATATGGCACAATCGATTGAGACACCCAGGAACACAAGTTTTTAATAATTTTAGAAAGAATAATTTGGTTTCTTGTAATAAACCTTTGGACTCCTCTGTTTGCCAATCTTGTGTGTTTGGTAAAGATGTTAAGCTTCCTTTTGCATCTTCTACTTCTCATATTTTGTGCCATTTGATCTTGTGCATTATGATTTGTGGACATCACCAGTTTTAAGTTCTGCACATCATAAATACTGTATGCTCATTCTAGATGATTATTCGATTTTTATGGACTTTTCCATTAGGACATAAATCACAAACCTATACCATTTTAAAATAATTTAGTGTTTTTATCAAAACTCAATTTGGCAAAAGCATTAAATGTTTTCAATGTGACAATGGGGGAATTCATAAATACCCACTTTAATGATTTTTGTCACCAAAATGGGATGTCTTTGCCTCTTTCGTGTCCACATACCTCACCACAAAATGGAAAAGCCGAAAGAAAAATTCGAACGCTTAATAATATGATTCGCTCTATTCTTGTGCATTCATCCACACCACCAAAGTTTTGACACCATGCACTTCAAATGTCTACATATATTTTAAATATTCTTCCTAGTAAATTGCTCTCCAATGTATCTCCTACACAAATGTTATATCATCGCCTCCCGTCTTTTACACATTTGA
The DNA here is from genome assembly GCA_029783415.1 of Anisodus acutangulus. Classification (NCBI taxonomy): domain Eukaryota; kingdom Viridiplantae; phylum Streptophyta; class Magnoliopsida; order Solanales; family Solanaceae; genus Anisodus; species Anisodus acutangulus. The sequence goes on from CM056494.1 coordinate 45,063,989, forward strand.
GGGTTTTTAGATGTTTGTGTTATCCTTTGTTTCCATCTACTTCCATTAACAAGTTGCAGGCTCGTTCCACTCCTTGTGTGTTTTTGGGATACCCACAAAATCATAGGGGAAATAAATGTTATGATTTAACGAATGGAAAAATAATTGTCTGTCGTCATGTGATTTTTGATGAGTCTACATTCCCATTTGCTAAGTCACATGTGGCATCCTCACCTTCATATGATTTTTTAGATAATGGATTACATCCCATTTTACACCACCACCTAAATGTCCAAGCCCATGTGGAACCAACCCAACAAAATATGCCACAACTTTCGGCCACACCACTAAATGGGACTGGACCGGAGACCACTGTCTTGTCACCATTGGTCTCGGCCCAGTCCTGTTTTCATGGCAGGCATGCCCAATTGGGGCAGTCCACTACTACCTCACTTATACCTTTAAACCAATCCAATTCCGGAGCCCAGCCCAATACCGAAACTGCTACACCCTTTCACTTGGGCCACATTCCATCCCCACAACCCAATAACATACACGAGAATCCTACTACCCATCCAATGATGGAACAGTCTAGGACCACGGAAACCCATGCCATGCATGGGATTTTTTGACCCAAACGTCACTTTAACCTACTATCCACCGTTCAACCATCACCTCTACCAAAAAAATCTCAAAGCTGCCTTATCATACCCGAATTGGAAAGCCGCCATGTTAGACGAATTTAATGCTCTTATTACAAATAAGTCATGAGAATTAGTACCACGTCCGTCTAATGTGAACGTCATTCAGTCTATGTGGGTTTTTTGTCATAAGAAGAATTTTGATGGTTCTTTTGCGAGATACAAAGCTCGTCTTGTTGGTGATGACAGGTCTCAGTAGGTTGGGGTAGGTTGTGGTGAAACATTCAGTCTGGTGGTTAAGCTAGCAACTATCCAGACTGTTCTCAGCTTGGCTCTTTCCAAATCTTGGACCATTCATCAGTTAGATGTTAAAAATACATTCTTATATGACACCTTACAGGAGACAGTGTACATGCATCAGCCGTTGGGTTTCCGAGATTATACACATCCAGATCATGTTTGCCTATTGAAGAAATCCTTATATGGTGTGAAACAAGCTCATCGGACATGGTATAACAGGTTTGCAGGATTTTTTTTCAAATTAGAATTCTCTCACAGCAAGTTTGATCAGTCATAGTTCATTTATCGGAAATGAGTTGACATGGCATATATTCTTTTGTATGTCGATGATATTATTCTCACAACATCATCCATTTCACTTCACCAGTCTATTATGTCCCTTCTTGCAGCAGAATTTGCAATGAAGGACTTGGGTCCGTTGAATTATTTTCTTGGAATTGTTGTCACTCAATATGCAGGTGATCTATTTCTCAGTCAAAAAAAATATGCCAAAGAAATAATTGACAAAGCAGGGATGTCATCCTGCGAACCCTCACATACTTCATTTGACACAAAGGCGAAATTGAGTAAGGATGTCGGAACTCCATACAATGATCATACCCATTATTGTAGCCTAGCAGGGGCCTTGCAGTACCTGACCTTTACAAGACCAGATAATTCCTATGTTGTTCAACAAGTTTGTTTACACATGCATGATCCGAATGAGGAATATATGGGGGCTTTCAAAAGGATTCTACGTATGTTAAGGGTACTCTCCATTTTGGACTTCATCTGTATAAATCCTCCATCTCGAGTCTTTCAGCCTACATAGATGCAAATTGGGGTGGCTATCCAGACACACGTTGTTCCACTTCGGGTTATTGTGTGTTCTTGGATGACAATCTCATTTCATGGTCATCCAAACGCCAATCCACCCCTGTCTCGATCAAGTGCTGAGGTGGAATATCGAGGGGTCGCCAATGTTGTTGTTGAATCATGTTGAATCTGAAATCTACTACTGGAGCTACATTGTTCGATTGACAAAGCAACAGTGGTCTATTGTGATAATGTGAGTGCGATTATGAAAAAAATTCCCGATCTCGAAAGAAATGTAACATCACGAGTTAGTTATCGAAGCGGTATGAGCAAAAAAAAGTTATCGAAGTGGGGTACTATTTGTTTTCATTACCAAGTATAAATTTTATGCCATTTAATGGGTGTAGACTTCTAAAAAAAAGATATGCATAGTATTAAATATTAAAGAAATTTTAAGAGAAATAGAAAGTTCGATGATCTAATCAAATAACTATATTACAACTCGAGAAAAAGTGGTAATATCTCTAAATTCGTGTCACACAAGGCTGTAGAAAGCATTCTAAAGTCTAAAATTCAAGACCTTTGGTTAATGGTGATGAAATACTATCCATCACAGTCTTCGATGGTCTTTGTGTCCTTCATATCAGCTGAAATTATGTTAAAACAAGCGGCGCCCCCTATATAGGAAAGTTGGGGGAAGAGTGCATTTAAATATTTGGATCTCAAAAGAGATACAATATTGCGAGCTATTCATCAAAGTGGAATGCTATATTTATCATATAAGATATTAATAGAATATTTTCCGAATATTATTTCATTAATTGTATATCTCTTATTTTAGGTAATTTTGTATTCCTATTGTAATTAGGTCTCCTATTGTAATTAGAATTATGTTTCCTATTGTAATTAGGTTGATTAGTTACCTAGTTTAAATATTCTTGTACTACTATATATAATGTACATTATTGGTGAATACAATGAGGGGAATATATTCCTTTATGGTATCAGTAGCCTAAAATTACCTCCACCATCGCCGACCATAGCTCTCAGCCGCAACCCCACAAAACCCTAGTATTTTTTTCATACATTCTCTATCCCTTCTCCTCCTAAATTTCATCTTCCATGGCTGACAAAAGCAAATTTCATCCTGCACTTGCAGTAAACAACATCAAAAACTTCATCCCTATCACTCTTGAGATGAAAAATGGTCAATACTCCTCGTGGGCGGAGCTTTTTAAGATCTATTGTCGTGTTTACGAAGTTATCGACCACATCATCCCTCCTACACTGAAGTCCATAGACTTACCCTCGGCTTCGACTTCTGATGATGCACTCTGGTCTCGTTTGGACACAACCGTCCTACAGTGGATATACTACACAATCTCTAATGATCTGTTGCACACCATCATTGAGACCGATGCCACTGCCCACCAAACGTGGGAACGTTTGAAAAATATTTTCCACGACAACAAAACTCAACGAGCGTTATACCTTCAAAATCAGTTCAAGGACGTTCATCAGAACGATTTCCCAAATGTGTCTGCATATTGTCAAGAACTCAAGATGCTTGCTAACCAACTCTCCAACATCGGCGCACCAGTCACTAATAAGCGATTGGTCATGCAACTTATTGCAGGCTTGAATGAATCCTATGACGGCGTTGCCACCATCCTTCAGTAATGCACGCAGTTACTTCCGTTTTATGAGGCCCGTTTTAAGATTATTCTTGAGGAAACCCAAAAAATCAAGCGTATCACCACTCAAGCCAGAATTGCCGATGCCGTCATCACCGCCACTGTCGGGACCTACGCCAATGGCAGAGCCTCCAACTCCGGCAAACAGAACCGCCGGCCTGAGGACCCGCAGCAGCCCGCATCTACCCGCAACAATCGTTGGAGCAGGCAGTCCGGCAAGGGCCGCGGCGGACGGAATTCCGACAACAATGACGGTGGGAAGGGGTAGTCCCCGTCGGCAGGAAATAGCCAGCAGCGATCGTAGCAGTGGCAGCAGCCTCCGTCGTGGGCTGCCTACCCGCCATAAGCCGTATGGGCCCCACCGTCATGGGCCTCTCCTACTAGCCTGTATTCTACATCCTCGCAGACTTCACATCAGAACTGATATGCCCACACTGGCATACTCGACCCACTTCCCCAACAGACCTGCACAGCATAGCCCCCCCGGCCCTCAACTTATGCACCGACTGACATTGAGGCAGCTATGAACACAATGTCACTCAACGCTCCAGACGAAAATTGGTATATGAACACATGCGGAACATCTCACATGACGGCATCACAAGGTACTCTCTCGTCTTATTCAAATTTGAGTAATTTAAATCGGAATATTATTATTGGTAGTGGACAAGGTATTCCCATTTGCGGTTTTGGTCATTCATCATTATCCCCACCACATCCACCACTAATCTTTAAAATGTCCTTCATGCCCCTAAACTCATTAAGAATCTAATCTATGTGCGACATTTCACAACTGATAATAATATTTCCCTTGACTTTGATCATTTTGGTTTTTCTGTGAAGGATTTTATGACAGGGAGAAGAATAATGAGATGTGACAGCACCAGAGATCTCTACCCTATTTTAAACGCCGTCAACAATCCAGCCTCAGTTCCATCAACCTTTGTTGCTCTTTCGTCTTCCTTTATGACACTTTAGATTAGGACATTCAGAAGATTCTGTTTTACGCTCCTTTAGGAAAAATAATTTTATTAATTACAACCATATTTCTAGGACTCCTATATGTGAATCCTGCGCTTTTGGAAAACATGTTAAATTATCATTTTTTGCATCCACTAATTGTACTTTACTACCTTTCGATATCATACATAGTGATTTGTGGACGTCTCCTATTTTAAGTACGGATGGGCAGCGATATTATGTGTTGTTTTTGGACGATTATTCCAACTTTCTATGGACTTTTTCAATTGGCAGTAAATCCCCAGGTCTACCCCATTTTTTCCTTATTTAGTGCTCTCGTAAAAACACAATTTAAAAAGAGCATTAAATGTTTTCAATATGACAATGACATGGATAATAATCAATTCAAACAGTTTTGTTTCAATAACGGTCTTACCTTTCATTTTTTCTGCCCTCACACTCATCCAAAATTGGTAAGGCCGAACGAAAAATCTGAACCATAAACAACCTAATTCGTGCCCTATTTGCTCATGCCTCAATTCCCCCCCCCCCCCCAATTCTGGAATTACGCACTCTCCATGACCACCTATCTCCTAAACATAATCCCAAACAAGTCTCTAGATCAACGGTCGCTCACTCAAGTTCTGTTTCGTAGGAACCCCTCCTACCAACACTTGCGTATCTTTGGATGTCTTTGTTATCCTCTCCATCCGACCACTCACAAACTCCAACCCCGGTCTTCCCTATGTGTGTTTTTGGGTTACCCCGTCAATCATCGTGGTTACTCACGCTATGATTTGTCAAACCGTAAAATTATTATTTTACGGCATGTCCTATTTGATGAGTCTCAAATCCCCTTTGCCTCCCTAAACTCGCCACCTTGGCATTCCTATGACTTCCTAGATTATGGCCGGAACAACTTCTCATATGACATCCGTGCAAAGTAATCTCTCATCTTATTTCAATTTGAGCAATAATCGTGGCATAATTATTGGTAATGGTAATTCAATTCCAATTTGTGGTTATGGTCACACAAATTTGCCCCCCCCCCACATCCACCTCTAGTCCTCAAAAATGTCATTCGTGACCCTCACTTAATTAAAACTTTGGTGTCTATCCAAAAAGTCATAAATGATTATTGAGTTTCTGTTAACTTTGACCCCTTTGATTTTTCTGTGAAGGATTTCACGATAGGGATACCTCTAATGAGATGTAATAGTCGGGGAGAGCTTTATCCAATCACCACCACCACCATTTCCACGATTCAAGCCACTCCATCAACATTTGCCGCCCTTGCATCTTCTTTGTGGCATGTACGTTTGGGTCATCCAGGGTCGTCTATTATTTTTCTCTTCAAAATATTTTTTTAATTAATTGTAAGAGTACGCGTAGTACTCATATTTGTCCTTCTTTTCCATTAGGGAAACATGTTAGATTACTTTTGTAGCCTCTTCTTCTAGTACATTGATGTCTTTTTACATTATTCATAGTGATTTATGGACATCTCTCGTTTTAAGTTCTTTGGGCCATCGTTATTATGTGTTATTCTTGAAAGATTATTCTAATTTTTGTGGACCTTTTCTTTGTCTAAAAAGTCTCAAGTGTTTTCAACCTTCTTAAAATTTAGAGCGTTCATCTGTACCCAATTTGAACGGAAAATTAAAAATATCCAATGTGATAGTGGAAAGGAATATGATAATGGGTCGTTTCGAGAATTTTGTGACACTAATGGCATATCTTTTCGGTTTTCTTGTCCTCATACGTCCTCACAAAATGGGAAGGTCGGAAGAAAAATTCGTAACATTAAAAATATTGTCCGAACCTTGCTAGCCCATGCTTCGTTACCTCCTTCTTTTTGGCATCATGCGTTACAAATGGCTACCTACCTCCTTAACAGTCTCCCTAACAAAGGATTAGCATATCAATCCCCGCTTAAAATTTTTACAATAAAGATCCCTCGTATTCTCATCTTAGGGTGTTTGGGTGCTTGTGCTATCCACTTTTTCCGTCCACTACAATTAATAAACTTCAAGCCTGATCTACCGCTTGTGTATTTTTTGGATTATCCGTCTAATCATCGTGGTTATAAATGTTTTGATTTATCTTTAAATAAAATCATAATTAGTCGTCATGTTCTTTTTGATGAAACCCAATTTTCGTTTGCTAAATTGTCTAATTCTGTGTCAAGTAATTATAATTGTTTTGACAATGATATCTCCCCGTACATTCTCCAACAGTGGGCCCACCCTACCCGTGAGTCAAATCTGCCAACAAGCCCACTGCCTGCTGGCCCAAATAATCTCACTATCAAATAGTCCCGTGACCCAAGCCCATTCACTACTGAATTAGCCACTAGCCCAAATACCTCAAGTTCCGTTGAATTTTCCAAGCCAACAGGCCTGCTGGCCTAGTAACTTACTCGCATGACCCAGTTTCACGATCAGTAGGCCCACTGCCTGTTGGCCCATCCCGAGGCAGTCTGCCAACATCGCCGGTCCAGTCTGTTTCTGTTCCGAGTCAAGGGCCCATTACTCGTAGCTAAAGGGGTATTTTTAAACCTAAATGATATTTTAATTTAAATTCTAATGTCACTAAATCACCCCTACCACGTAACCTAGTGTCTTCCCTTCATGACCCGAATTGAAAAATGATTATGGATGATGAATATAATGCTCTTATTGAAAATTAGACGTGGGAGTTGGTGCCCCGTCCGCCTGGTGTCAATATTATTCATTATATGTGGATTTTTTCTCATAATGGAAATTCTGACGGTTCTTTTGAGAGGCATAAGGCCCGTCTTGTAGGTGATGGTAACACTCAACAAGTTGGTATGGATTGTGGTGAGACTTCTAGTTTGGTGGTCAAACTAGCTACCATTCACACTGTTCTCAGTCTGGCTCTCTCGAAAAGCATGGCTCATTCATCAACTAGATGTGAAAAATACTTTCTTACACGGTGATCTTAATGAGACAGTATACATGTATTATCCCTTGGAATTTAGGGACCCCAATTATCCTCATCATGTCTATTTGCTAAAAAAATCCTTATATGGACTTAAGCAGGGCCTACGGGCTTGATATAAGAGGTTTGCAGATTATTTATCTACTATTGGGTTTTCTCACAGTAGGTCTGATAATTTTCTGTTCATCTATCGTCGTGGTACTTCTATGACATACATTCTGTTGTATATGGATGATATTATATTGACTGTCTCTTCTGATAATCTACGCAAGTCTATTATGTCCTTTCTTAGTTCAAAATTTGCTATGAAAGACTTGGGGCCCTTGAGTTATTTTTTGGGTATAGTTGTCACTCGTCATGCAGATGGTCTATTTTTATCACAGAGGAAGTATGTTGCTGAGATCATTGAGAGAGATGGCATGTCATCTTGTAAGTCCTCTTCTACACTCCGATTGATACCAAACCGAAATTGAGTACTAATACTAGCACACCATACGAGGATCCCACCCACTATCACAGTCTTGTAGGGGCTCTTCAGTATCTTACCTTCATGAGACCAGATATTACTTATGTAGTCCAGCATGTGTGTTTATTTATGCATGATCCGAGGGTTGAGCACATGCATGCGCTCAAACGCATTATACGATACATACATGGCACACTTGATTATGGTTTGCATTTATATCCATCCTATCTCTCTACTCTTGTGTCTTATACAGATGCTGATTGGGGTGGATGTCTATATATCAGGCGTTCGACCTCTGATTATTGTATGTTTCTTGGTGATAACTTGGTTTCTTGGTCAGCAAAACGTCAGGATACTTTATCGCGATCCAGTGCGGAGGCCGAGATTCGAGGGGTAGCCAATGTGGTGTCTAAGTCATGTTGGCTACGTAATCTTCTATTAGAGCTACAATTTCCTATTCAGAAAGCTACCTTGGTCTACTGTGATAATGTTAGTGTAGTCTATCTCTCTGGGAATTCGATCCAACATCAGCACACTAAACATATCGAGATGGATATTCACTTTGTTCGCGAAAAGTTAGCTCGTGGACAAGTACGTGTCTTGCATGTCCCTTCACGGTACCAAATTGTTGACATCTTTACTAAGGGTCTTCCCTTGGTTATGTTTGAAGATTTTAGGGACAATCTCAGCGTACGACAACCGCCCGCTATGACCACGGAGGTGTGATAGACAATGGTATACACACGGTATACCACATGGACCAAAAATTAATATACCATGTACCATATTTGTAGAATTCTTGTACAAGTATAATTATGATATTAGTATTATAGTAGGAAAATGTATTAGTCTTGTATTAGAAAAAGGTAGATTTATTTCAATAATTAGATATTGTATATTTGTATATTTGTATATATACCTCTTCATTAATGAAAATAATGAATGTGTTATTCTTTTCAATATATATATATATATATATATCAAATTTATTTTTTGGTTTTCATATATATTCAATCACTTTAAAATAATTGTTTAATTCATTTTCTCTTTTCAAAATGACAATAAAGACAAACTTGTGTAGTGTAGGAATATGACAATCAAATTAGAAATTAATTTAGTGTACCACTTGTGATGATTTAAATATTACTCATTACTAGTCAGCATCAGAGCATTCTTTAATTATTAACCTAATTTTCTTCAATCCTTAATGTATTAGTAATTAAGACTAAAGTGTTCTTTTAACCTAATACACAGTCTCACTCCCCCCACCCCAAACCCCCTCCCCCCACCCCCACCAGAGGCGGATTTAGTAGGGGCCAGGGTGTTCACTCGAACACCTTCGGCGAAAAATTACAGTATATATATATATGATAGACTTTCTGTGTTTATGTATATATATATATTAATTTTTGAACACCTTAAACAAATGCAAAATGTTAGCTCAAGCAGTCTAGAGTATTCAAAATTGTCTGTAACATCTTAGATTTTTTCGAACCCCTAAGTAAAAATCTTAGATCTGTCACTGCCCACCCCTTTAGAATCACTAAATCATGTTTTCACCAAATAAAAATAAAAAGTAAAAGTGACCTTTTTAGTTACGTAAACATTTAAAAAGTAAAGAGTTGCTTCAGAAGAAAAAAGATAAATGCATCATCTTTTCACTTTTAGAATGCGTAAAGAGACACCATTTTCATTTTTTTTTGGAGTCTTTGGTTTTAAATAAAGATTCTATATTTCTGTTAAATAATATTCCCTTTAGTTCATCATGTGGCGAAATTTGGAGTACGAACGTCAAATTATTTATTTTTTGTACAAAATTGAACATTTTTTAATTATTGCAAAATATAAAACCTTATAAATAATATTATTAAAGTATTTAAGAAAACCATGATAACAGAATTGTTTTAACTAGGATAGTAATAACAGCACATAAAATGAAATAGAGGGAGTAATAGCTATTACACATACATTGGACAGTGTAAGAACTTTTCCTCTAGTTAAAAATATGCACCTTTTAGAAAAAAAACATAAATAACAGTAATAGACGGGCGGATTTAGAGTATCACCTATGAATTCACGTGAATTTAAAAGTGTTTACCCAAATTTTATATATGTATAACATTGAATATTCATAAATATTCAATCGTGAACTCATTAGAAACTCATACACTTCAAATTCTGAATCCATCTTAATAGAAAGAAGAGTAAATAGCAATTTTACCCTCTTAATTATTGATAAAATCTAATTTTAGTCCTTGTATATCTTACTAAGAACATTTAACCTTTAATTACTGACAATGCGCATTTTAAATTACTTTGCTATAAATATTCAAAAATTTCCACGATTATTAATTGTTTCACTATTTAATTAGGCATGTATTATGTTAAATTTGTGTTATTATTACATATATGAGGATATTATGCTGGTAAAAAAGTTCAAATATAATATATTTCAACAATAAAGGGACCAAAATCATATATTTTAACTAATTGAAAGTGAAATATATTAGAAGGACCAAAAATCAAAATTTTCAATAATCGAGAGACAAAATATGCAATTATCCCTAGAAAGAAACAACAAAAAGTTCTATTAACCACCAAATGAAGCAACTCAAGGATTGTTATCTACTTTGTAGATCTCACTTTAATCAATGAATAAGCTAAGATATAATTTTTTTATTAAAGAATAATAAAATGGAATGTTAACACCTTTATGTAAGAGCCATTTGAACAAGTAAAGGACAAATCAGAACATGCCTTTTTTATTTGCTCATCTTTTTGTAGATATGCAGCCTTTTTTTAGCACCATGCTTACCTGTTCCCTCTAACCAAAACTCCATAATTATTTATTTATTTATTTATTTATTTCATATCACCTTTTTCTCTCACTTATTTTTGTCAATAAATTATTACTTTCTCTGTCCCAAAATATTTGTCACATTATGTTTTCTAATAGTCAAATTATATGAACTTTGATCAATATTTTTAGTTATATTTTTCGATCATATCAATATGAGAAAAATTGAAACTTATAATATTTTTCGTATAGTTTTCAAATATCTAAATTTTAATTTTAAAATATTAAATTAATATAATATAATTTAACTTTAAAATTTAGTCAAATTAATTTTTAAAATAAAAAATATGACAAGTATTTTGAAACTGAGGGAGTAGCAAGTTTGTACCCAGCCCCATTCTTGATTAGGGACGTCCTTGTAATTTTATCTCACACAAGAAAACAAGATTTGTAAAGCTGCTTTTAGGTAACAACTCCTCTGTCCCCATTTAATTGTCACATTTTGTACTCCAAAATTTAATATTAGGAGTTTGCAAAATCAGGTTAGGAGTGGTGCGTGCTCTCTTTATTTTGTAGGTGTGTTCGTAAAAAGGAAAATTGAATTTTATGTGATCTATCAATGCATCTTGTCTTAGTGATCTATCCTAGCTAAATGAGATTAAAGACCACATCAATGATTGTCCGTAATAAATCTATATATTTTGAGAACTCCGTAGTGTGTCAGATAGTTAATTTTATTTCGTGTAAGTTTGAATTTAGGAATCATGCTAGCTCGCAATGAAATGTAATCAACCAAACACATTAGAAGACTTTGAAACATCTTACAGGAATACATGTTAAGTCTTATAGTAATTTAAATCGTTCTGAACATTCTTTTGAATTTTTCTAATGATATCTTTGGGTGTGACATACCTCCTCTTTGTAATGAGACCAAAGCATTTTGGCTCATTAGATTACCAATGAGACACATCTTACAAATCTGTATACGTTGAAACAACATTCACTATACCAAGAAAATTAGCGACAAACAGCTTATGTTAGGCAATAAAAATTGGTCACTAATTTTAATGAAATTAGTGATAGATTATAAAAAAATCATGATAGGTACGGACTATTTAGCAACAGGTTAACAACGAATTTCGTCATTAATTTTTTTTCTTTAGTGAATTTAGAGTTTGAAAACAACATCAATACACCAGAACTTACAAGTTTTTATTACAAGTTCGGAAACTATCATCTATCTCTCAAGGTAGGAGTAAGGTATGCGTATATTTTATCCTCTTCAGATTCAATTTGTAGAATTATATTTGGATGTTGTTGTTGTAATAGAATTAGTCAAATATTATTATGGATGACATCAAAAACAAAAATATAAGGACTATTTTTTGTTGCTGAAGAAATCTTGATGACATATCCTCCAACTCCATAAATCTTGTGAATATGATCAAGAAATACAAGAATCAATTTTGAAATGACATTATTAGTAAAGACATGCATCTAAGTTTTGTTTGATAGAGTCTTAAATAGAAAAAGGTAAAGAGCCCATGTGTTTGGATAAGGCTTTTAATAGAGGGGACATTAACTAAAAGGGCAAGTAAAGTATCCCGACCCGAACACAAAACAAACAATCTTTATTTCTTTTATCCAGGTGTTAGAATGCTATAAAATTAGTTAAAAAGATTTTAGCATAACAAGGATCTATATCAGAGATTTCGAGTTTGAGACTTGAATATGAAAAAAATATGTTAAGAAATGCTTTTTTAAATGAATTTTACGTGACATAAATTCGAAATAATTGAAACTCCAATATTGATACTAAATGCCAAAAAAAAAAAAATACAACAATCTAAACCATATAACTCGGATTCAAATCTTGAACATAAAAAAGTTTTGGTAAGAAATGTTTTTTGTTTAATAATTTTTTACATGACACGAATTCAAATTGATCCAAACCTTAATATGAATATTGAATATGAATGGGAAACTAAAAAAACAGGAATCTAAACATTTAAGTATTAAAGGATTAACCACAGGTTTTAATATGTGGGGATCCATATGAATTGGCCAAGGCATGGCATAAAATTTGCCAACTTGTACTTGGTTGTCCTTTGTAATGAGGGCAACTTGACACAAAACATTGACTATTTAGAATCCACTGACACGATTAATTCAGATCATTCTTGATAAGTTTACTAAGTAATAGCGTCGTCACATATAATATATATTAAATCTTGAACACCCTTAACGAAATTTCTTACGTCGTAAAAATTGCTGGAAGGATAAACCGCTCTCTAATAAGAGATTTTCTGTTCTCGGAGTTTGAATTTTAGATTTCTATTTAAACGTGGAGAGATTTCAACTCTCACCGTACAATTATGGGTGATATAGAAAACATTGACTACTTCAAACTTCAAAGCTTCAAAGCTTCAAAGAGGTTGAGAGAATTTAAGATGAAGTATTAATATTGAACTAGAAATAGATACATGAAGTGACTCATTTTGGCCTACCTTCACGTTGCTTGCTATTATTAAATTGTGACCCTTGTATTTCTGCTATATTTGGAATGATACAATGTGGCCCAAATTTTGTACTTATCCCTTCATTGATTTTCTTGCCAATTGATGCAAAAAAAAATCGGTTCAATTTTTTTAAAAAAATAATAATATGTCGATCACTTGGCATTTATATCTATACATCATATCAAAAAAAAAGTTCTTATTTAAATATTTTGACTAATTTTTCATGAGTCAATTTGGGCAACATACGTGATTTCAATCAACCAATTTTTAGGTAGGCCGAAACAGGAAGAATCAAGATTGATTGAGTTAATAAATGAGTATTTCGTTGACCGCATTTAAGCGAGTTGAGACAAGTCATAATTTTATGGGCTAATTTTCCGACCCTGGGTTTTTGCAAACTAAATCAACCCTTTCATCATTTTTGTTCCAATCTAAACAAGGTTTGATGTCCCTAATTATTTTGTGTTATTGGTAAAATCATGATGATAAAAGACAAGTTAAAATATGTGGGGGGGGGGGGGGGGAAGCAGGATGATCTAACCAAAGGTTTACTTGCATTGGTCCTTACATTTTTTGTGCCATCTTATGTGGAGGCCTTCAAACCATGGCTCTAATGGACTGGGCTTATATGGGCTGCCATATACAGGATTAGTATAGTCCAAGCCCAGTTTCATGAACCCAAGTCCATTATTATGCGTATAATAATAATAATAATGATAATAATAATAATAAATAAATAAATAAATAATCATTGATAAGACATAAGACAAAATGTATTAACATTTTGTTAAATTTACCTCATTTATCATCCAAGTGATTCAAAACGGATGCAAATATTAGTATCGCAATATGGGCATGCATGTATTTTGGTTTAAATAAAGCCGTAAAATGCTTTAACCATGGCTCTTACCAATCTGGTATAAGAAGATAAGTAGAATAAAGGCAAATACCAAATCTACCCATTCTAGTATAATTTGTGAATAATAAAACAACACAAACTAAGCTTGACTTCTTATCAATCCAGCATGACTTGAAAACAATTTTAAAATAGGTGGATTGAAAATGATACTTGACGTCTCGTATCACCTAGCATGACTTGTCAACAAGGCAAATTTGTCAATTCGTCATGGATCAAATAAAGAACACAATTGACATGGACCAAATAAATAACACATTATTTCTTTAGGGTTAACTAATCTCATGAATTAATCTGAAAGATTGAGTGTCCAATTTCTTTTCATCTAGTACCCAAATTCAACACAATAATTCTGCATCAACATGAAGATTCCAATCTCTATGTTTCTTAGTACAAGGGCAAGAAAATACAATGTATGTAAGTTACAACTTACAAGTAGAACTAGTTTTTGTTATAGTTCCAATAAGTTTAGCGCGTAACGTAAGCGAAAGGTAACCTTCTCCAGGATGAAACATCTCGAACGACTCTGCATCTGCTCATCAACATGTTTCAATTGGATCTTCCATGCAAATAACGCAGACAAAAGCGAATCCAAAATTTAAATTCGATGAACTCGATGTTACGTTCTTACGGCTGAACCCTTTACACTTTCGAAAAGAAGGGTTCACAGTTCAATGTCTTTTGAAATTATGGTGATTTTACACATAATTTATACTTGCCAAAAATGTGGGATTCAGTTGAACCAGTTGACTACATGCTCCATTCCCGCCACTGATGCAAGAGGGCTGCAAAGGTTTTTGGCTCTTGTTTCATAAGATTTGAACTCCATTCACCAGATTTATGGCCTCGTTTACGTTCTTAGCCAATTCTGCAGCTGCACCGATGTAACTATGGGGTCTCATGTTCAAGAGAGATGTCTTTGCATCAACTGGAATGTCCAACTTTTGAATGAATTCTCTAATGCTTTCTTTGTTCACCGTTCTTCCTCGGGTTAACTCCTTCAGCTTCTCATAAGGCTCTGGCACACCGTACCTTCGCATCACCTAAATACCAAACGAAAATAGAAAAAGTAAAACTTTAAATCATTTCATAGATAAGACTACAGAAGTTGTACTTGCAATCCCTTGGAATTCATGCAAATTTAGCCAAAAGTAGGGTACCATGAAGTAAAAAGATCTATATAGGTGATACATTAAGTTGGAAATATGTGCTAGTCATGTTAATATGTTACGTTTACTTTAGGGCCCTAAGTCTTCTACGAGTCTTAGTCCCATCAGAGGTTTTTATGCCAGTAGTAAATATAGAGAACTCTTAGTACTTATTATTTGTATTTTTTTATTTAGCGTAATACTAGTCTGAGATAAGTTTAAAACAGAACGACATTATCAGTGATGATTCATATAGCCGACCCAGCTTGCTTGAGATTGAGGCATTGTTGTATATCAATAGATAGTTTTAAGGAGTTTAATTTGCAAACTATACATGTACTTCTATACACCCGTTTCTTGAAAGATCAATAGTTTAGATGCTCATTTCTCCGAAAGACTGGACCTAGCAAACACTACTAGCATTAACACTAATATATTTCATCAATCATACAGGGAGACTCAACCTTGGAATCTAGAATAATTGCATATGTATTGCAGGTTAACTAACACTAACAATGAGACAGGCAGGATAAAGCAAAAGCTACATACCGTTTGTATTGGTTCTGCGAGAACCTCCCATGTTTTATCTAAATCTTCAGCCAGAGCAGCTTCATTCACCTAAATTATACACCGATAAGTCAATTAGTAACAAATTTAAAGAAAAAATTGTTACTTCAGCATGAGTATGTGAATACAGGTTATTCAAACTTAATTTTCCCTGAAACTTCTCGAAGAACAGCATTCACATTTTCTTCAATGACTGACAGAATGGAAAAAGAAAATTTTATAGGATTTGGCAGCCATGCGTCCCTAGAAATACAGGAGAAAGGATAACAAAGGAACTCATAGGAAGTGCAGTTTCCTCTAGTAAGGAAATATTTTGTTGTGGTCTTTTTCGTCCAATAATTGTGGTGTCCGAGCCAGCTTACGGGCATTATGACTAATTCCACGGGGTTCCGGGTTCCTAGTACCTCCCACTAGCACAGGTATCGCGTAACTCTATCCACTAAGGCTTGGTCAGACGGGAAGAAGTCAGCTAGTGATTTTGCTCTCATTGGAATTTGAACCTGAGACCTCGTGATTCTTAATCCACTTTATTAACGATTTTTCGACATTATATTACATGAGAGTTGACATCAAAAAAAAAAAAAAATCCAACACAGTTTTCATTAGCTAGTCAAACATCTTAGTCTCACGCAATATGGATTATAGGTTCTAATTAATGCACTAAATTTTAAAAAAAAAGTGCATGTCAGGCAGAGAGATGATTAATCTATTGCATTTCAACTTGTACTGCTTACCTGAAGCTTCTGAATTCCCTGTAACGCACTTCTGTAAGCAAGAAGAGAATGTCCCAGACCTACTCCCATGTTTCTCAGGACTGTTGAATCTGTCAAATCCCGCTGCAAATGACAATTTGGATCAACAACAAACAACAACATACCCAGTGTAATCCTATAAGTGGGGACAATTTGGATCAAGGAAACAATTACAACAAGATGCAACTGAAGCCATCGGACAAGGGAAAGAACCCTCAAATTGACATGCTCTAACTCTGTTGCTATCTACATCATATAGGGCTTCAAACTTTTAAAGAGAAGATGACGAAGATGGTCCTTTAACTTCGGTAGTAGGTTCAAAATAGTCCCTTAAGTATTCCTTTTAACTTTGCCAAAAGTGAGCACTTTTGGTCTCCGTCAGATATTAACCAAACTGATTATTAAATATAATTGGAACTGTTACGAAAAAAATTAACCAGAAACACAACAAATTTCCGTCAAAATCTCAGAAACCACAACATAAAAAACTAACCAGACACAAAAAATAAGCCAAAGTTAATAGAAATTGCACCCAAAAAAATGTTCCCGTGAATTTTTTTTTATTTTCACAGTTCTGATTAAATTTAACAGAGTTTTGTATTCTTACGGAGACCTTAAAGGACCAAAACTGCTCACGTGATACCTAAAGGACTTTTTTGGACCAAAGACAAGGGACCATCACGAGTACAAGGTATATAAAATCTACTAGTACCCAAATTCAAATATGTGTTCAATCAAACGAAAAATGAAGCTAAATTATTTGGCAGAATATTTTGTAACAAGATGAAGATAACATGACCGAATTAGACACACCTGCCAGCGTGAAATAGGGAGTTTAGTGCTCAAATGGGATAGATCTCCATTAGCCACTCCAAGATTGCCTTCGCTATTTTCAAAATCAATTGGATTTACTTTGTGAGGCATTGTCGAGGACCCAATTTCACCAGCTTTAGTTGTCTACATAACATAAAAGATTTATTAACTCCATTATTCGACAAGAGAATAACAGAAGATACACCAAAATACAGGACAGTTACCTGCTTAAAGTAACCAAGAGAAATGTATCCCCAAACGTCTCTATCAAAATCCACCAAAATGTTGTTAAACTGGACAATCGAGTGAAAAAGTTTGGCCATATAGTCATGAGTTTCAATCTGCATTAAAAATATTGAGTCAGAAGTTGAACAGCTTTAATTTGGCAATGCTAAATTATGCATTCATTTAGAAAGTCTACAAACTCTAATATATACTTCCTCCTTTTGATTATATATCACACTTCCCTTTCTGGTTCGTTCCAAAAAGATGCACATTTCTAAATGTAGAAATTCTTCAAATTTAACATTTACATTTTTTCCTTGATGACATGCGAATATGACTGGCATGACATGTTGAAGATCGCAAGATTTTAAGGGTTAATTTAGTATATTACTCCCTCCGCCCCCATTTTAACTATCTCTTTAGCTGGAAAAAATTGCCCCAAAATAATTAGTTAGCTATTGTTTCCGACTATACCATTAATATTAAGGAAGAATGCACAGTATTTAAGAGGAAACAATCAATCTACTTTTAATTAAATAAGGGTAACTTGGTAGATTGTACCTTGTACTTATTATCTTCTTATTGGGCATGAAATAAGCTAAACCAACAGTTAAAAAATGAGGAGGGAGTATACATTTTTTCCCAGTAAGTATGTCATACATATTTGGCCTATGCATTAAAACTTAAAAGCCTTTCTTTCTTAAACTTTGTGCCTAGTTAAACACCATTGTATAAACTAACATGTTGGAGTACCTCATAAACAGCTATAAACCTCCCTCAAACTAATGCATAAAGCTCCGCTACAAAATGAATTATGCCACATCCAACACAAAGGGCAGCCCCGTGCACTAAGCTCCCGCTATGAGCGGGGTCCGGGGAAGGGTCGTACCACAAGGGTCTATTGTACGCATCCTTACCTTGCATTTCTGCAAGAGGTTGTTTCCACGGCTTGAACCTACTCCAGGTCACATGGCAGCAAATTTATCAGTTACTCCACATCCAACACAAACAGTTGAAAAAAAGAAATGCAAAGTAAACCTAACACGGCGCAGATTGAAAAGTCAAAAGGAGTCAATCCATATACCAAACCTGAGGAACATATGGATTGAATTCTAATCCAAGTGACGTCACGAACTCCTCTGCAATTTCTGGCCAGTTTATTTCAGGATATGCAGCTAGATGTGCATTATAGTTTCCTACAGCACCAGCAACTTTCCCAAGCATCTCTATTTGAGAAATCTCCTTTCTTTCCCTATTTAAGCGATAAGCAAAAATTGCCATTTCCTTTCCAAGGGTTGTTGGTGAAGCTGGCTACAAGGTGTAAAAAGAATGAGCAAGCTTTTAAATAAATTGTTCAAAAATTATTTGGAAGCAAACTAGACTATGCAGTCACTCAGGATATATATTACCACCATCTTTCCTGGAGGTTATGCTTCTTGTATCAAAACCTATTCAAAGTACACCTAACTAGAGGAGTGTGGAAAAAAAGTATACCTGCCCATGGGTGCGAGAAAGCATAGGAACAGAAGAATGTGCTGTAGCCATGTCACATATTGCTCTAATCAATTCATCCATGACTGGCAAGATGACCGTGTTCAGAGCTCCTTTCAACATCAATGCATGGGAAAGATTGTTGATGTCCTCAGATGTACAGGCAAAGTGAAAAAACTCAAGCACCTACCGAAGAAAGAGGGACAAATTATAGGAAGATGCACATGCAAAATAAAGCTTTCTGGGGTTGACAGCTTTCATATACAGTCAAACTTCTCCATTACAACGTCGTGTGTTTCGATACTTTTTGGCTCCTGTAGCAAAATGTTGTTATAGAGAACATATAATATAACATAATGGATCCATTCCACAAAAAACATGGTTGCTATAGTGAAAATGTTGTTATAGAGGATGGCTATTATAGAGAGAGAAAGTTTGCCTGCAAATCTTTTTAGCTCTCTAATTTCCTATTCAGATAGAAAGATGATGACGTGGAAAACATGACAGGAATTTATTCATACCTTGCTAATCTCTGGATGTGATTGGCATCTTTGTTTCAAGAAGTATTCCACTGCTTTCACGTCATGGTTTGTTACTCTCTCAATCTTCTTAACTTCCAAGGCATCATTCATACTAAATCCATCAATTAAATCTTGCAAAAATGCCAGAGCTCCTTCAGAGAAGCTTGGAACTTCAACGATTTGAGGTATTTGAGACATTTTTATCAACCATTTTATCTGACAAAATGAGACCACACCAAAATTGTAATCTAATTTCATTTTGAAAAATTCTCAATGAAAATGATTTTGAAATTAGACTTCACTGCTAGATAGTCAAGGAGGAAAAAGTAACAACCTCAACCAAAATGCGGAAACGAATTAAGCCATACTCGCTCATAAACGGAGCCAATTCTTTGACTTTACCCCAATAACGACCATCCAATGGGCATAGAGCTGTTAAACTTGAGAGTTCTAGATCTTGAGAATGATCAGAAGACATCCCTGTGACCTGGGAAGTTCAAAAGGTATCATGTCAATAATTACACAAGCGATAATTCCTCCATAAAAGAAAAGAGCCATTACTCCACGAGGTAATAATAAGAAGATGAGCTGAGTCATGAACTCCACACTAGCTATGAAATTGTAAAAAAAAATCCATACGGAAGTCATGCATATTTACAGAGCAAGCTAATGGCTCAGGTAACATAATAGTTTTCTAATCTTCGCATCATTTTTGTTTATAACCGTAGTGTCCGGGCCAGCTTGCGCGCACCTCAACTAACTCCAGCGGTACCTGATACCCCCCACCATCACAAGTACCGAGTAACTCTCTTTTGTTTTTTTGTTTTGATAAGGTGAGGTAATTCCATTGATGAAAAAGTACCAAGGTACCAAAATTACAGGAAAACCAGACAAAAACTACATTCTCTGAAACTCAAACATCTCTAGATATTGGGACAAATTATCAATCAAACTACTCCTACACCAAAAGTAAAAGCTTCGTAAACATCTTTAAAACAGTCTCCTATTTCTATCTAGCCATATGTTCCACATGATGCATAAAGGTATGGTCCTCCAAATCATCTTAAATCTTCTGTTCAGAACCTGGTTCTGCCAACATTCAAGTACCGGGTGACTCTACCCCGTGGAATTAGTCGAGTCTAGTAATCACACAATTTCAACATCATTTCACACCTTTTTATCTTTGAATAAAAAGGGTATAACTCAAACAAGATTTTACCATGAAACACTTTTATCAAGATTAACAAGTTATTGCTACATCTACATCTATTACTAACCAGGGAAATTATGTCTAACATCAAAATCATAGAACAAAGAGAATTATACAATTAACGTATCATTGAACCTTCTATTGAATAATTGTCTCATCCCAACATGCCGACGAGAATCGCGTCGGCAGTAGCAAAGGAGGAGAGATGAATAAAATACATAAAAACAGAGATATGAAGTAAATCCAACTGAAATATGAGCTCCTTGTTGAAACTGATATTTACAAATTTTCTGTGAATAATTGTTTCTTGTTTTTCCAAATGAGGGAGAATGAAAACCCAACTATTCATCATCAAGTTGCACCATTACTGTAATATGCATATACCAACTTAGCAAATTGACCACCTCTAAGTTCTGTTCCATGGAAATTTTTTTTGACATAACATACCAGTGTAGGAGGAGTATACCATTGGTGTTAGCGCAGATCATTAAATGAATTAAAATTGTTAAAACTGATCCTGGACACATACAAATGCTGACGCGAATTAAAAAAAAAGAGAACTTTTCCAGCCAAATACCATTCGAATTTCATGACATAAAAAAACTATCCAATAAGTTAAAGTCACCTTCCCTTTTTAATCATGATTGGCATTTAACAAGACATGATTGATAAACTTTAAATCTTTAATATACACTAGACTTTTGCTACATGTTGGATGTACCTATACTGTATATACAATATACATGAGATATATCTATACTGTATATCATTGACATTTTTTCCCACCAAGAACGTTTTCTTAAAAACTCTTTAACCCCCAGATCTGGAGTATCCTACTTTCACGCAATTCACATGGTTTCAACAAGCAATCCTTATGGATTTTTGGGTCTTCGACTCTTCGTATTTACTTGTAAGAACGGAATTCTTCGTCTTGTATACATTAAATATGCTACAAATTGAAGATACCGTACCAAGTATATCCTCTAACATCAAAACTAACAAAAAGAATGACATGGGCGTGTTTATTTCATCCAGATTCTTTATAACACAGTAGAAAACTCTCAAAAAAACAAAACTTTACCCCATGTAACCAAGACTCCAGCATTAAAAACTAACAAAACAATAAGAAAAAAGTTACCTTTTCTTGAATTTTCAAGGAGTTGATAGACCCTTTAGCTATTGCTCTACAAGAACAAATTTTTCTAGTTGGAGAAGAAAAATTCAACAGATTGAGCCAAGAATTTGGAAAAAGATTGGATTTTTGGGTGATGGGTGCCGATAAAAACATTGCCTTGTTGACACTTGAAGCACTGAAAGTTGGTCCAA